>CAKOAT010097376.1:1564-77730 GCA_932364175.1 Eruca vesicaria subsp. sativa
AAGCATATTCCTTAGGAGATAAGGATTACAACAATAAAGGGGATGATTATCCTAATCCTATAATGATTAGGATAACTACAACATATGGATAAATACAAGGGAGGATAATGACAAGTCTTGGCCGCCTGATCTTGGGACTGAAGTAGACTGATGTGGTCTGGTCCATTTCCGGATATGTCCCAACCACCATTTCTTAACAGAGAGTTAATAATCGAGCTGTCAAAATAATATTTTTAGTCATTTTAGTTACTCCTCAAATCCTACTTTTATTTTCATCAAATATTCGATCGAGCTTCTGTTATCATTTTATGAAGTTAACCTTCTCTTGTGAAATTTCAATAAGTTTTACCGACCACAGAAATATTTATTTCATGGAATCTTTTTTTTGTTCAGCTTTTTAGACATTTTGGAGTCCATAGGAAACATTACACCTAACAAAAAAGTCCCCACGTTTACATAGTTTAAAGAATAATAACATCGCTGTTCCAAACCCCGTTGTTCTTCCACGATGGTGGCAGAAAGCCCTCTGTTTTCTCCGACAAAACATATTCGTTCAAAAAAGCCTGCAAGTATATAATTATGAAATGATGATTTTAACGTTATATCTTTATAAGCGAGGAAATGCTAACGTTAATAAGAGGCACTGTAAGTTGGAAGTTGTTTACCTGCATTATAATGTTACAGAATTTAAAAATTGTGTAAGTGGCGTTATTAGATATCCTCCCAAATGGAGTAAGAAGTCTACTCCCCACTGATTTTGAGGCTACTAAATTAGGAAGAGTGATAAAATTCATTTAAAAGACCGACTCCAGGCAAAGGAAGACTACGTACAGTCTAGGTCAAAAATGTATTTATCAAATACATGATACCCGCGCAACAAATACGAATCACGTCTTATTACTGCTGAATATATCTATAGAGTCAAAATTGCTAACGAGAAGATTGACTAACCTGATATTAAGATATTGTTTGTAATCCCCAATTATTATAAATATAAGGTAAACCCATTAAGTTCGTTAGTTGGTAGGGGCGAATCACATTGATGGCTCACTTTTCTTTCTTATAATAAATACAAATTCTTAGGTGTACTTTGAGTGATTCAAGTGTCACATGATACCACACTTATTTGTTCAAAACATCCTTAATTGCAATATTTTATGCAATTCTTACAATCATTTTTTAAAATTGTAATTAGATTAATCTTTTGGATTACTTATTAGAAGAGTATAGTCGAACTTTATTGCCAAATGAAGAGTGCTATAAGCAGAACGTATTCGATTCCATTCAAAATAACGAATGAAAGCAATTTGAATCATAACTGTTTTTTGTTTTGGACGCGGTTTCGAGACTTTGACACTAAGAAAATGTGAATATGGTATGTACATGCTGAATACATGTCCACCTTTCCCTCTCACGGTGACGGTCCACAACAATTTGGCAGTCTTCCAATTTCCATTTCTATCACTGTATGCCTCTTTTTTCTTTTGGCAGCCACTAATATTACTTTTCTTTTGTGGGTCAAAACCAGTTATATCACTAAATGCTAATCTAGTAATCTACACATTTTATATAATTTTCACTAAATATCCAAATTCAGAATAATTTGAAAGACACCAACTATTGGTTATGGTACGAAAATGATGTGTAACCAATAACAAGAATGATTTTGATAAGCATCTTGAAAATAATTATGTTGGGTTTTACAACTAATCAAAATAATCCATTGCAAAAATGGATTGGCTATAACCTTTCCTGATCTATAATCTTCCAACCAATATGAAGGGGATACAGAAAGTGATTTTGATAATTATCTGACGTATAGTTGAAACATATTTGCAAATTGAATTTTAGTTTGGTTTAAATTTGTTTTAAAAGTTTTAGATATATAAAATAATAAAAGTATACAAATTTTAAACCATACTTTTTTTATTGGTTTCTTCAGTTGTGCTGGGTTGGATTGATTTGGTTATCCGGATTAAACACCTTTTCATAGATTTTTTTATATATTTATTTAACTAATTGATTTTTTTCATGGTGAGATCTAAATTATGAGAACTAATTCTTTATAAAGGGTTTGTGGAAGTGTAGGGCCTTTGCACCAATAGTGGACTATGAAACCATACACCCATAGCTATTGTGGGCTTTAGTTAGTTAAGACATGGATCCAAAAACCCGCTCCATATTACTTTTGTTGAATTGAAGACGGCAACACCATGTAATCAATTAATAGACTTTTCTTATTTTCGTCTACTCAGGTTCAAATTTTTGATGATTTTTGTTTTTTTTAACGAATCACTTTCATAGGCTGCCTCTCTGTCTTTGGGAGTGACAGTCTACCAACTGATAATAGAGTGAAATCTGGTTAGGATTTAGGTAATCTCACAACTTATCTCTCTCTAGGATATTTTTCTTCTTATGATATCTAGACTTACAAGATTTTGTACTTGTGGTAATGTTTTTGTCAGTTAAAAAGAGAATCAATTCTAGACTCTAGTTGTGTTTCAAAAAAAAAAATTCTAGACTCTAGTAAACCAAAAGTGGTTATGTAGCACACCGTTGATAAGGTGCAATAAATATCTGGATATGACAGCTTCAAGATCCAACAACATCAGTAAGTAAGACAATAATAATCATAAATATGCCCATATGTCATCCTGACCCAGCCCACTGCTTTATTGATTGTCCTTTTTACCCTTTTACATTGACAACGTGCGACAAGTACCTCGCGTTTAATACACTGCCTTTATATATTTCTGAATATAAACCATATATCAATTTGTTAAAAAAAAAAACCATATATCAAATCTTCTGTTCATAAGATCTTAAGACGGCAAGCATGTAAAAATAGTAATTGTGTATAGCTCAAAAAACAAAAAGTAGAACCATGTTTATATTGTATTGACTCTAGTAATGTTCTTGCTCTCTCAGTCACCTTTCAGTCTAAAATTTCAAAAAAGCTCACAAGAAAGAAGCAAATAAAGTAAACTTTATAAGTGGCAGTTGTGTAAATATGTAGTCCACATATGGGCATTTTTTTACATTGTAGAAAAGTCATAAATAAAAACTTTTCGGGGAAATCTAAATAAACACATGCACATCGCATCGAACCGAACATACAGATTTGCTCTGTCTTCGAAACACTTAAATATATAAACAGCTCAATTGAATTGTCTCGGGAACAAAAACTCAAGTCTTTCAAAGTTCGATCAAGTTTCAACTTTTATTAATTTATAAAACAAATTTTGATCATATCTGAGTTTTCGATCACCGGAGAGAGAAATGGAGACACCGAGGTCCGTCGGCGAGGCGTCGACGACTAACTTCGTGGTTGCACGACCGTCTGCGAAGACTGATGATGCGGTGACGATGAAAGGCTGCGGTTTCGGTAGCCTCGCGTGTGTCGGTGTAGACAGAGAGGAGCTTCGTCGGAGGATAGTGATGCCTGAGTATCTCCGCCTCGCCATGCGAGACTGCATCAAGAGGAAAGACTCAACCGCAGTTCCGGACCTTTTGGTACTTCCCGGCGGCGGCGCCGCCACGGAGGAGTTAGCTCCTCATGCACCGATGGTTGTGTTTATTAACCCTAAAAGTGGAGGTCGTCATGGACCTGTACTTAAAGAGAGGCTTCAACAGTTAATGAGCGAAGAACAGGTCAGTGTTCTTGTTGTGGACATTAAAGATCGTTAACTTTTGAGCTCATCTTACTTTTAACTTTGTATTTAGATTGAAATGAACTTGCTTCATGGTTCTGGGTTATTACTTCTTTATTTGTATGAAGAGGATTTTAAATCTAGATTTGGGTTTAGATTGTAAATGGAATCAGTCTGATCTCAAGTAGGATGGTATTAGTTGAATGTATGTGGGTTTGAGAGCTACCACATTCTTGTTAGTGTTATGTCATAATCAAATCTTGTCTGATTCTAGTTACTTGGAAGTTATACATCTATTTTGACTTAAAAGATTCTGATTCCTAACTCAAACTAGTTTCTTGGTACTTGAAAAAAGTTTAAACTTTTCTTGTCATACTAAAGGCAGAAACTTTATTTGACTTGAATTGTTGTTTCTGTTTGAAGAGTAGAATAATTTGGGGAAGTTTTTTTTTTTTCTTTTTGCTTTTCCTGATAACTGTACTTGCTTTGTGAGCTCATGGTGGTTGTGCAACTACAGGTATTTGATCTCACAGAAGTGAAACCCCATGAATTTGTACGGTACGGGTTGGCATGTTTAGAGACACTTGCAGCGAAAGGAGATGAATGCGCAAGAGAGTGCAGAGAAAGGATGCGAGTCATGGTGAGTAATACATATACATATTTTAACCTTTTAGCAATGTGAATGAGAATTGGATCTGTTAAGTTAGTTGGCAATGACGATGATGATGATAGGTAGCAGGTGGTGATGGTACAGTTGGTTGGGTTCTTGGGTGTCTCGGTGAGCTTCACAAAGAAGGAAAATCACATATCCCTCCCGTTGGTGTCATTCCTCTCGGTACAGGAAACGACCTCTCTAGGAGTTTTAACTGGGTGAGTGAGTCTAGTAATTTTTCTCTTAATGAGCCATCACATTGAACAACTATTCTCTCGTATCTCTCTTTAGGGTGGTGCATTTCCTTTTGCTTGGAGATCTGCTATGAAAAGGACATTACATCGAGCAACTCTAGGCCCTGTTGCTAAATTAGATAGCTGGAGTATTGTAGTGTCGATGCCATCTGGAGAAGTGGTGGATCCTCCTTATTCTTTGAAGCCTTCAGATGAAACTGCACTTGACCAGGGTTTGGATGCTGATGGGGATGTACCTCCTAAAGCAAAGTCCTATGAAGGAGTGTTCTACAACTACTTCAGCATAGGTAATTTACTCTTTTCAGTATCCTTGTACACATTTTATTTTATTTTCTGAGGTAACACTTGTATTGCTTTGTTAAGGTATGGATGCTCAAGTTGCATATGGGTTTCACCATCTTCGCAATGAGAAGCCATATCTAGCTCAAGGTCCTGTTACAAATAAGGTTGTTATATGTCTGTTATAACGTGAATGTTTCACTAATTAGCTGATTTTGTTGGGTTTATAATGAGCTTATGAATCACATTGCAGATTATTTATTCAAGTTACAGTTGCACTCAAGGTTGGTTTTGCACACCTTGTGTCAGCAATCCAGGTTTAAGGTTAGTATTTCAAGTGAAGAGCTTCTTCTGAGTTTTACTCATCTCTCCTAGCTTTTGTTGTGTTGTTGACATGTTGTGGTAAGATGTATTTTGTAGGGGACTAAGAAACATAATGAAAATCCATATTAAAAAGGCAAATTGCTCAGAATGGGAAGAGATCCTGATTCCTAAAAGGTACATTAAGTTTAATTACATTGGTTAAAAAAACGTTACCATTCAGTTTTACAATCTCTCTGTTTTGGTTTTGTGTATAGCGTGAGATCCATTGTGGTATTGAATCTTGATAACTATGGAAGTGGAAGACATCCATGGGGTAATCTGAAACCAAACTATCTAGAGAAGGTAATGTTTTGTTTCTTTGCGTGCTGTTCAAGCTTCAACGAAATAGGTTTTCATTTTTGTTTGGTTGACAGAGAGGATTTGTGGAGGCGCATTGTGATGACGGGCTGATCGAGATTTTTGGTTTGAAGCAAGGTTGGCATGCGTCATTTGTAATGGCTCAAATCATCACGGCTAAACACATTGCTCAGGTACAGAAAGCACTCTGCCCTCGGTTCTGTCCCGGTTTAGCCTCGGTTTCATAATGACCGGTTTTATCAATATTTTCAGGCTGCTGCAATTAGGTTTGAACTAAGAGGAGGTGACTGGAAAGATGCGTTTTTGCAAATGGATGGTGAGCCATGGAAGCAACCGATGAAAACAGATTATTCTACTTTTGTGGAGATCAAAAAAGTTCCTTTTCAGTCGCTAATGATCAATGGTGAATGATCTGTGCATTTTCCAGAGGTTTGCTGAGATGATGTGATAGAAAAAGAGGATCCTGATTCTATTTGTATTTTTATTAATTAGTCAAAATAGCCATATCTGTTCAGCTTCTTGCTCTCTTGTTGTTGCTGTTGTTGTTGTTGTTGTTGTTGTGTCTATGAAGAATTGTATTTGTAGAAGGGATTGTAATTTATGATGAAGTTTCAGTATCTATTAAAAAATAGTCAAGTTTCAAGCAATCATTTGAAGGTGGTCTTTTTCTTGAAATCTTGTAAACTTGTCATGTGTAATATGCGTATCCATGTCTTTTCTTCTACTGTGATGTAATCAATCTTAGTGATAACATTGAGAATGAAAGGATCCTGTGATCTAACTATTCTATGGGATGGTTAATAATTCTTGTTCCCCATGAGCCCTATACGAGCTCGTTCACACAAACACAAAAATTAAATCTCTAGAAGATAAAGTAGCTGTAGATTAATATGTATATAATCTCTAGAAGAAAAAGCAACCGATGAAAACTGTTTATTGTCCAAAATTTAAGATATGTATATAATTACTTAGTCTTATTAACCACAAGAGATGGCCCCTCACTGCCTCACCGAAACATACATAAGAAAACGTCGGAAAACAATCGTTGTGTGGTTTACCCACCGGACGTTCAAACTTGAACCAATAAAATATAATATTGTATTCAAAAAGAACGAATATAAAAAACTCACTAACAACTTCTTTTGTATGAGTTTTTTTTATGTGAGATATACAAATGGATCGTCATACTCAATAAGGCTTCACCCCAAGAAAATTCCCCGGTGGATCGTAATTGCAAGCGAATATCACGCCGCGTCCACCATTACAAATCACGTGAGCGCAGCCAATCCTCTGCGTGTTCTTCCACACAATCTGCGTGTAATGGCCACACATCTCAGCCCTACACGAGTTAGAGTAATAGTTATAGCTTCTTGCTTCCGACAACCATCCATTAGCGGCTTGAACCGGGCTCCACCTTTTGCCTGAGCCCCAGAATAGATTCTCACCGTATGGTCCATTCGAATGGATCAAGGCGCAGTCACGGCGTCTCTGGTTGGCCCACCATTGCGCGTAGCGGGCTAGTTTGGGGTCCCACCTTAGCGGTTTGAGCCTCAAACGAGCTCTTGCTACGTTTTGCGGACCCATGAATTGTTGTTGGTAGTTTGCAGCATCAACGCATTGAATACATGCTACGAATAGTAGTATGAGAGCCCCGATTGCAGCAGAAACACCATGAATGTGTTTAGGAGAAGCCATTGCGCGTGAAGCTTGACCTAATGGTTATTGCTTGGTTTTATTATATAAGCTTCAAACCGTGAAGATAATTTTGTTTTTCTGTTTTTATATAGTAAAAGAGGGTTTTAGTGATGAAATTTCAACTCTTTGATTAGTGGTGTACATGTTCGATTATGATAGTCACATTTGAATTTGTTTTGAATTCTTAGATTTGGTATATAACTAAGCATGTATTATAATAGTTTATATATGCTTAACGTATATTTTATGCATAGTAGGTATATATTATATTGTAGACCCCCAAAAAGTCTTGGGAGGCGAGAAGATTTAAAGTAAAGAACTTTTCGTTAATTGTATACAGTTATTTAAATAAACGATAATCGTTTTAAAGTTTTAACTAAGTCAGCCGGCAGTGTTTAGAAATGAAGTTATGTTTTAATTTATTAAAATACCATTTGACATTTTATATAACTTATGTTGATCAGGACACTAGGCAAGAGCTTGGGACATGATGGTACGATGAGACTATTGTTGTTCTGTAGAGGTCACGATAGATTACGGTATTTTGCAGCGTGATACTTCTTGAGTTCTTAACCTTAGGGTTTGATGATGAATGAACCACCTAAAATCCCATCACATGCAATTGACGCATAAATGATTCTGTGTCAAGTTATCAGCTCCTCCGAAGCTAAGAACTTTTTGTTTATGTTGGTTTTGTCCGTTTGTCGGTTGGGTTTGCTTCCTCTTTCTCTTTTGTGTTGATTTGGATTTTTTTTTTTTTCTACTTGTTATCTATGTTACTTCTGTCACAAAGGAAAATTTAGTATCAAATTTAACATTTGCTCCAAATAAATAAAATTGACGCATAAATGACCTGAATATATATATTTTTTTTGTGTGTGGAAACTGACCTGAATTTTAGTGCTCCCAAAAGAACATAGTCTCATACTGGGGAGGACTAATGGGACAGCCTGCCAGTTTCACCAGCCAATATACTTTTTTTTTTTTTTTTTTGTGGGCAACCACCAGCCAATATACCTATCTAATGAGATTACGACGTTTGGTGTGTGGGTGATTATACATCGTTTTTTTGTCGGTCCGCTGTAGCATCGTTATGTATTGATAAAAATCTATTTCTGTTTAGGGCTCAGTTTGCTCTTACCTGGATTTGTGTTATATGTTATTAACATTGAGGCAGAATGATTCATTTTAATTTTCAGATCATTAAACGTATGCCAGAGAAAAAGATCAGTTTTTATTTTCCTAAAAAAAAATTGGAAAAAAAGTTCAATTAAAAGGATATAAGTAATATTTTTTTAAAAAAAAAAATCTCATTTACAAAAAAAAAAAAATATTTTAAAAAAATCATTGAAGTTAGGCAAAACTTAGAAAAGAGACACATTAAGTTCTGTATTTATCTCTTTATTCTTTTATTTTTACTTTTGCCAAATTATGACTAAATTAATATTAAGTAAATCTAATAAATCTGCAATTTTTTTTATTTTATAAAGATAAATTTCAGTTACTTTTTATTTTAGATATAGTTAGAAGTAAGCAGAAATAAAATCTTCAAATTTTATTACTTTCATATATTCAGTATATTATTTTCTCTTTTTTTTTTAATGGTTTGAGATTTAATTGTTTATATTTTAAATTATTTAGAAATTATTAGAAATAAAATCTGCCAATTTTATAACTTTCAAAATCCTCTATATTATCTTCTCTTCATCCTTTAATGTCTTGAGATTTACCTGTACTCATGCGTTGATTTTGTTTAGAAAAGAGATATAAAAGAGTCTTCACAATTTGATTTTCTTGGGTCCATATAAAAGCTTATTGTACTCTTTCAAGACATTGAAGTTTAACACAATATATTTAGGGTTTCTCATCGACAAGTGATTCTCAATGAATATGATCCGCGAAGATGAACCACCGAAGTTTAACACAAACACCAATCCTCCATCCCCCCTCAATCAACAACCTTATTTGTTTTCTTCACTCCCAGATGAAATCGTTGAGAACATTCTTGCTCGTATCTCCAAGTGGGATTACCCTAAACTCTCTCTCGTCTCCAAGAGATTCCTCTCTCTCCTCTCTTCTCCTGAACTCTACACGACACGATCTCGCATCAGAACCACAGAGCTATGCATCTATATCTGCACGGGACGTCTAGACCTTGGTTTTAAATTGTTCGCTCTTTGGACGAAACATGCTCATGTCGAAACCTTAACCGATGATCTTCCAATATATAACGAATATTCGCTGGTTCCCGTTCCTCATGAATCTTCTCTCGTACCATTTATGGATCGCGCTAGTGCAGTGGTTGTTGGTTGGGAAATCTACTTATTCGGCGCCACGACGTTCTCTGACCCGCCTTCTTCATCTGTTCGTATTCTTGATTGTCGGAGTCACACGTGGCGTGATGGCCCTAGCATGTTGGTGGCTCGAAGGTGTCCTTATGTTGCTTTTCTGGATGAGAAAATATATGTATTCGACGGTTGCGGGGAAGATGATACTTGGATGGAAGTGTTGGACTTGAAGACCAAGACTTGGAGCCCCTTGCTTAGACATAGAGATGCTGTGCTAGAAGGGGATTGGTTAAATACCGTTGCGCTGGAAGGAAAGATTTACGTAATTACTCAAACAAACTACTACTATGCTTATAACCCAAAAGAAGGTACGTGGGAAGTCGTGGAAATACACGATATTAACACTGACTTGAGATATGAAGGAAAATGGTGTGTGAGTGTGATAGAGGGTGTAATGTATAGTTATTCATACCACTCGGGTAATCTAGTCTGGTATGATTCCAAATGTAAGAAATGGATAGACGTCGAGATCTCGAATTTTGAACTATTAATGTGTAACGGGCGTGTGATTAAAATACTCAACCACGGTGGGAAACTTTTAGTTATGTGGCTCTATAGGGGTGAGGAATACGACGGGATACAGGAATTGAAAATTAGGTGCGCAAAAATCGTCTTAGAGAAGCGCCGTGGAAATGAGGTTTGGGGTGAGATAGAATGGCCTGGTACTGAGTTTAAGATCCCCCAGTCGTCTGAAAAGTTTAATGCTCTAGTCATTTCGATTTGAAGATATGGTGTATTTGAACAAGTTCATCTTACTAATCGTTGTGTTCTTCTGAAATGAGCATGTTTTTTTTTTTGGTCTCTCATGAGAATAGTTTGAGATCTATAATAATTTTCATATTATATGCATCATTTTTTTTTTGATCAAAATTATATGCATCGTTATTGTCACAATATTAAGTTGTAATGCTTTTAGAAAGATTTTCATATCAGCACTGAGAAAGGACTATGGCCTCTTCTTATGTCCTAAGTTTGGGTTCAGTCATGCAACTTGAACCTTTGGACTTCTCAGCTGAAAATTGGAATGATAAAGGCTTTGTCGATGAACATCAACTAGGAGATAGCTCTGGAAAATCACTTTCATCGCCTTAATATTAACATTTGGCAATAGTCGTGTGATGCAACGAGAGAGTTGATAAAACATGGTATACTTCAACAACGAACATATTTCAAACCGAGTACATGAAACTTTCAGTCAAAAAAACTCTTATCCTAAAATTCAAGAAATGCGCTCTCATTTACCACAGTTAAAAATTTCCTTGCTGTGATATATTAACGCAATAGACCCGAATTTAAGAATGTACTTCAATGTGTATGACTTACTGTTACGTTATAGGTGGGCTAGGTTTGAAATTAATAAAACACAGGCGAACTTCTCTATAGGCGGTGCTCAAGAGTCGAAGCCGCGTTGACATATCAAAACATTGGAACCAGACAAGTTGATAAACAAGGAAATAATGATATTCATATTGATGGTTTTAGTGATGCAATTTCAACTCTGTGATTAGTGGCGTACATGTTCGATTATGATAGTCACATTTGAATTTGTTTTGAATTCTTAAATTTTGTATATAACTAAGCATGTATTATAATAGTTTATATATGCTTAACGTATATTTTATGAATAGTAGGTAGTTAAATATTAATATTGTTGACCACCCCAAAAAAGTCTTGGGAGGCAGAGAAGATTTTAAGTAAAGAACTTTTCATAGTATAATATTATTTAAATAAGGATAATTGTTTTTTAACTAAGTCAGCCGGCAATATTTGTTATTTAGAAAATAATTAGATTTTGACCCGCTCAACCGAACGGGTGTTTAATTTCACATATATATATATATATATATTTACATCATTATTGGTATATATTTTGAGTAATATTCATATGTTTAAATGTTTATTTAGTGTTTTTTTTGTTAACCAAATGTTCATTTTCTAATTACAATGAACTGATATCTATTTATTTTTTAAAATCTAATATATTTTTAAAAACAGATTCTAAAAGATTCTGTTAGAATTCTCTTTAAAATATTTATTTTATTTCAAATAAAAGAAAAGATATCAAAAGATATTGTAATAAAGTTATATAAAATGTTTTTAAAATATAAATGAATCATTATTTTCTAGGAATTGTCCATTTTTAAAAATATCACACATGAAGAGAAATTGTGACTTCTCGATTATATTTCAATTTATTATTACCATTTGACATTTTATATAACTGGCAGTATAGATTCAAAGTTGTTATTAATAAATACATTCGGCTGGAATTATGTTGGGCCCAGCAAATGAGATAAAACACGTAAAAGTCATATAGTCAATCAAAACTGTGACTCTATTGCACTAAATGATCAACTATGAACACTACATTTTATGCTGATTATCAGCAAGTGCAATCAATTCAAAGCCTAGTTTTATTATTCTAGAGTACTACTATACAAGGTTTGATGATGAATGTACCCACCTGAAGTTTCATCACAATTGACGCATAAATTACATGATAAATGTATGAATTTGGGTACTCAAAGCAATGAAGTTAGATAAGCGTATACTCGTCCAGCTGCGTTCAAAGCTTTCATAGCATCATGGAGACTATGATAGTTCTTAGCAATAACCGCTCCAAGAATATTGCTGCTCCCAGAAGATCACAGACCTTCTAGGGGAAGAATAAGCGAACAACCAGCCAGTTTCACCAGTCAATAAACCTATCCAATGAGATTAGTAATACGTTTTTTTGTGTGTGGATGATTATACATCGTTTTCTTGTCAGTCCTCTGTCGCATCTTTATGTTAGTTGATATAAATATATCTCTGTCCAGGGCTCAGTTGATTGTTGCTATCTGGATTTATGTATGTTATCAGAGGCGGATCCACACAATTTTTTGTTTTTTCTTAAGTAATTCAACCAAAATTTATTTATATACCCCTAAATTACCTGTCTGCTTGAGTATGTACCTCATACTACTCTAGATCAGCCCGAGGCAGAATGTATCATTTTCAGCTCAATAAACGTATGTCCAAGAATGTTACAAGAAAAAAACAAAAAAACGTATGTCCATGAAAATACCAATGGAGTTCTATGTAGTTTTTTATTTATTTAATTTCAGTGTGTTATTCATAAAAATTTAAAAAGACACGTTCAATTAAAAGGATATCAAATGCAGAATGATTCATTTAAATATCCCAGCTCATTAAACGTATGCCAAAGAAAAAAAAAACAATGGGAATTTTATGTAGCTTTTTATTTCAGCTTGTGTATTCATAAAAAATCGGAAAGCACGTTCAATTAAAAGGATATCAAATGCAGATGATCCATTTTAATTTTCAATTCATTAAACGCATGCCCAAGAAAATACCAATGGAGTTTTATGTACTGTAGTTTTTTAATTTCAGTTTGTCTATGCATAAAAAATTGGAAAGAGACATTCAATTAAAAAGATATCAAATCATTAATAAAACAATTAAAGTTAGGAAAAACTTAGAAAAGGGACACATTAAGTTCTGTATTATCTCTTTAATTTTTTTTATATAAATTTTCCCAAGTTATGACTAAATTAATATTAAGTAAATCTATTAATTCTGCAATTTTTGTTTTAGAAAGAGAAGTTTTAATTATAACTCCTATTTTAAATTATTTTGAAGTAAATAGAAATAAAATCTGCAAAATTCATTTCAAGTATCCACTATATTATTTTCTCTTCTTTTTTTTTACTGTTTTGAGATTTTTAAACAAATTATTTAGAAATAAGTAGAATAAAATATGCCAATTTTATAACTTTCAGATCTCCACTATATTATTTTCTCTTCATTCTTTAATGTCTTGAGATTTATCTGTACTCATGCATTGATTTGTTTAGGAAAGAGTCTTCATAATTTGGTTTTACTGGGTCCGTATAAAAGCTAATTGTAGTCTTTCAAGACTTTGAAGTTTAAGACAACATATTTTCTCAAAACATATATTTAGGGTTTCTCACTTTCTCCCATCGACAGGTATAGTTCTCGATGAATATGATCCGCGAAGATGAACCACCGCAGGAAAATGAGAACACCAATCCTCCACCGCCGGTCAAACAACAACCTGATTCGTTTTCTTCACTGCCAGATGAAATCGTAGAGAACATTCTTGCTCGTATCTCCAAGTGGGATTACCCTAATCTCTCTCTTGTCTCCAAGAGATTCCTCTCTCTCCTCTCTTCTCCTGAACTCTACACGACACGATCTCGCATCGGAACCACAGAGCCATGCATCTATCTCTGCATGGAACGTATCAAAGACCTTGGTCTTGAATGGTTCACTCTTTGGACGAAACATGCTCATGTCGAAACCTTAACCGATGACCATGTTCAAGAAGATGATCTTCCAATATATAACGAATATTCGCTGGTTCCCGTTCCTCATGAATCTTCTCTCGTACCATTTATGGATCGCGCTAGTGCAGTGGTTGTTGGTTCGGAAATCTACTTATTCGGCGCCACGACGGTCTCTGAGCCGCTTTCTTCATCTGTTCGTATTCTTGATTGTCGAAGTCACACGTGGCGTGATGGCCCTAGCATGTTGGTGGCTCGAAGGTGTGCCAATGCTGTTTTTCTCGATGAGAAAATATATGTATTCGACGGTTGCGGGGAAGATGATACTGGGATGGAAGTGTTGGACTTGAAGACCAAGACTTGGAGCCCCTTGCTTAGAGACAGAGATGCTGTGCTAGAAGAGCATTGGTTGAAGACCGTTGTGCTTGAAGGAAAGATTTACTTAATCACTCACACAAACTACTACTATGCTTATGACCCAAAAGAAGGTACGTGGGAAGTCGTGGAAGTACACGGTAATAACTTGGGTATAGGCCAATTGTACTGTGTGAGTGTGATAGAGGGTGTAATGTATAGTTATTCAAGAAACTCGCGTAATCTAGTCTGGTATGATTCCAAATGTAAGAAATGGTTAGACGTCAAGATCTCGAATTTTGAACTATTAATGTGTAACGGGCGTATAGTTAAAATACTCAACCACGGTGGGAAACTTTTAGTTATGTGGATCTACAAATTTAGGGAATACGGTGGGACACTGGAATGGAAATTTAGGTGCGCAAAAATCGTATTAGAGAAGCGCCGTGGAAATGAGGTTTGGGGTGAGATAGAATGGCCTGTTACTGAGACTAAGCCCTCCGAGATGTCGAGATATAATGCTCAAGTCATTTCGATTTGATGATTCCTGAAAGATGATGTGTTTGAATAAGTTGATCTTACTAGTCGTGTGTTCTAATTCTGAAATGAGCACGTTGTTTTTATGGTCGTCTCTCATGATAATAGTTTGAGTCTTTGAGATAAATAACTTAATATTATTATTTTATATTATATGCATCATTATTATCACAATATTAAGTTGAAATGCTTTAGAAACATTTTCATATCAGCACTGAAAAGGAGTATGGCCTCTTATGTACTAAGTTCGGGTTCAGTCGTGGACCTTGAACCTTGGACCTCTCAGCTGAAAATTGGTTTGATAAAGGCTTTCTCGGTGGACATGTTCAATTCAGAGCTATCACTTTCATCGTCTTTTTGATCTACTTCTAGTATTAACATTTGGCAATAGTCGTGTGATGCAACGAGAGAGTTGATAAAACATAGTATACTTCAACAACGAACATATTTCAAACTGAGTACATGAAACTTTCAGTAAAAAAAAACTCTTATCCTAAATTCAAGAAATGCGCTCTCTTTTACCACAGTACAATTTCCTTGCTGTAATGATATAATAACGCAATAGACACCAATTCAAGGATACTTCAATGTGTATGACTTACTGTTACGTTATAGGGGGGCTACGTTTGAAATTAATAAAACACAAGTGAACTTCTCTATAGGCGGTGCTCAAGAGTCGAAGCCGCGTTGACATATCAAAACATTGGAACCAGACAAGTTGATACAATAATGAAATAACGAAATTAATATTTTAATTGGATTCGTTTTGTAACAGCCAACAATGGATCAAATAATTAATGTAATTCATTACTGTATTATTAGAAAGCAGATGCGGCGAGACAGAAGCACATGCACCATTAAATGATCAACTCCATGAAACTTCCATCTCTCTATCTCTTTCGTTTCATTCCAAGCAGCTATATAAACTAATGTCACATCCCTCAGTTTCCATCAACAATATACATCAGACACCTACAAATTAAAATGAAGTTTTCTTACGGTACAAGATTCGCCTTCTTGGCTCTCTCCCTCTTTGCGCTACAATCTGTATGCGTTTATGCGGGTAGCTTCCACAAAGACGTTCAGATACATTGGGGTGATGGCCGTGGAAAGATTCACGACAATGAAGGAAAACTTCTTTCTCTTTCTCTTGACAAATCCTCTGGATCTGGTTTTCAATCCACTCAAGAGTTTCTTTATGGCAAAGCTGAGGTTCAAATGAAGCTTGTCCCTGGCAACTCTGCTGGAACAGTCACAACTTTCTATGTAAGTAACATATTGTATCTAAGCATTTCTTGTCATAGTTTACTATACGTTTGATTACATACAGTTATTGAGTGTGTTGGTGTTTTATGATGACTTTGTGTAGCTTAAAGCGCCTGGAACTATGTGGGACGAGATAGATTTTGAGTTCTTGGGAAACATAAGTGGTCATCCTTATACTCTCCACACTAATGTTTACACAAAAGGTTCAGGAGACAAAGAACAACAGTTTCATTTATGGTTCGACCCAACCGTTGGCTTTCACACTTATTGCATCACATGGAATCCCCAAAGGATTATGTAAGCCCCTCTTTTGATCCCTTATATTCTCATATGTTTTGAGGTTATATGTTCATAAATCAATATTCTCTTCTTTTTTTTTCCTGTCACAGCTTTACAGTTGATGGCATTCCCATTAGAGAGTTCAAGAACTCTGAGCCGATTGGTATCCCATTCCCAAAAGACCAACCAATGAGAGTCTACGCCAGCCTTTGGGAGGCCGAACATTGGGCTACAAGAGGAGGATTAGAGAAAACAGATTGGTCCAAGGCTCCTTTCACTGCTTTCTACAGAAACTACAATGTGGAAGGATGTGTTTGGGCTAATGGAAAATCATCTTGCCCTGCGAATTTCCCATGGTACACTCAGACACTCGACCAGAGTGGCTTAGATAAAGTGAAATGGGCGCAGAGTAAGTACATGGTCTATAACTATTGCACCGATACAAAAAGGTTTCCTAAAGGTGTTCCTAAAGTGTGCACTTAAATTATTGATTCTTTGATTCGTCAATAAGCTACTGGCTTTGTCTTTGTAACTTAAATGAGTTTTATTTATTCTGTTTCATTCATTTGTGGCTCATGTATGTGTGTGTGGTGGTGTATGTGCAAGATTTTTAAATTAATATATAAGTGAATAACAAATTATGGAACAAGGGTTTTCGTTACTTAAACTTTATTGGATCCACTTGATTTGTGAAATTTATAAATTATGAGACCACTGATAAATTCATTACTAAAATTACACAACAATTCTTGAAAAGCACATAAATAAATAAAATAGTTTTACTACTCGACGTCAAAATCGGATCACGAGCTTTCGTTGTTAATTTATATTATATGGCCAGGCTACAATGCGTGTACAAGATCATGTCAAGGACCCATGATCCTGAAAGTGGATCACAATTGTTTTCTTAATCTCATAATTAATTATTTAGTATGGTAGTTTGTCAACGAGAAAATGACTAGAATAGCACTAAAAAAAGTTTTTGTCACAAATATAACACTTAAGAATAAAAATGACCAAAATAGCATTTAATGTTTTATTAAATATACATTTTTACCCATTGGGTTAACTAATCCTAAACTTTTTTGTTTAGAGTTGAGGAGTGGGGTTTTGAGAGTAGGGTTTCAAATTTTTAAAAATAGAAAAAACTGAAAATTTTCAAAATAAAAAATGCTATTTTAGTCATTTTAATTTTTGAGGTCTATTTTTGTGATAAAAAGTTAAAAAGTGCTATTTGAGAGAATTGTCCATTGTCAACGTAGGGAGCAATTTGTCAAAACTAAATTTCATATACTCTATATTCTCTAATAAACTAACGCGTCCACGCCAGGATGTTATTTATACTAATCGTCAAAGCTTTTGCTATTATTTTTACCCGAACAAAGTAAATTTCTTATGTTTTTTTTAGTTTAGCAAGTGGTTTCAACCATTATGTATTGAACTCATATTCTGTTTGAATGAATCCTATTGCTGTTCGAGATATGATTTTAAGCAGCATTATAAATGCGGGATATACCTTGTTTTTTCATAAATCATGGTGAAATGAAAGTAGTTGAGAAGTATAAAATTGGATTATTGTTAGAATGCAAATATTAATATATCATGTTCAAAAATATACAGTATCATTTCCCCAAAAAATAAAAAATACAGTATATTAATATATTCGAACCCTCTATTCGGCGGGGAGGGTTTACGCTGAGGTCAAAAGTCGAAGCCGTGTTGACAAAATGATTTCGTTACATTCAGAATGCGGGACCAGCATATGATATGCAAATTGTCTATATACATTATTTTCTCTGTATTGTAACAAATAGACGAGTAATGAAATTATATTCTATTGAATTATTTTGTAAAAACCAACAAGAGGTCGAATGCGCCAACTAGAATACAGCACATTACCAATAATCAAACCCCATGAAACTTCCCTCTCCTTTTCCTTTGCCATTTTCCAGCAGCTATATAATCTCATGTCACTTATCTCAATTTTCCATCAACAAAAACATTCGAGATATCAATACTCCTCTAGAAGTCTATAACAAGATGAAGTTTTCTTGCGGCACAAGATTCTCCTTCTTGGTTCTCTTTCTCATTGCAGCACAATCTGTTGCTGTATATGCGGGTAGCTTCCATAAAGACGTTCAGATACATTGGGGTGATGGACGTGGAAAGGTTCGTGACAGAGATGGAAAGCTTCTTTCTCTCTCACTCGACAAATTCTCTGGTTCAGGTTTTCAGTCCCATCAGGAGTTTCTTTATGGCAAAGTCGAGGTTCAGATGAAACTTGTCGCTGGTAACTCTGCTGGAACAGTCACAACATTCTACGTACGTTACATACCATTTCAAACATATTTGGTCTTTTTTTCCTATTTTCTAGATTACATATAATTAATGAGTATGTTGGTGTTTTATTGATGACTTTGTGTAGCTTAAAGCGCCGGGAACTATGTGGGATGAGATTGATTTTGAGTTCTTGGGAAACATAAGTGGTCATCCATATACTCTCCATACTAATGTTTACACACAAGGCTCTGGAGACAAAGAACAACAATTTCACTTGTGGTTTGACCCAACAAAGAACTTTCACACTTACTGCATCACATGGAATCCCCAAAGAATTATGTAAGTAGATTATTCCATTCTTTGCACATCAATCTTATTTATTTTGAGGCTATATATAATCTCATGAACTTTTAACTCAGATCAATGGACCATTAGTGGATATTGTCACATGTTCTCTTAAAATGTTATAATTTCTAGGTCTCAGTACATTCTTTTGATGTAGGAGTCCTAATACGTTTTGTTTTGTTTCTTGTTTTTCAGTTTTACAGTTGATGGCATTCCTATTAGAGAGTTCAAGAACTCTGAGTCAGTTGGAGTTCCATTCCCAAAGAATCAGCCAATGAGAGTCTATGCAAGTCTTTGGGAAGCAGAGCATTGGGCCACAAGGGGAGGATTGGAGAAAACAGATTGGTCAAAAGCTCCTTTCACTGCTTTCTACAGAAACTACAATGTGGAAGGATGTGTATGGGCTAATGGAAAATCATCTTGCCCAGCGAATTCTCCATGGTTCACTCAGACACTCGACCAGAGTGGCTTGGATAAAGTGAAATGGGCACAAAATAAATACATGGTCTATAACTATTGCACCGACAAAAAGAGGTTTCCTCAAGGTGTTCCTTCAGTGTGCACTTAAACTACCGATTCTTTGATTCGTGAATAAGTTACTTGACATTGTCTTTGTAACTCAAAAGAGGTTTTATCTATTGTTTTTCATTCATTTGTTGCTCATATTATGTCCGTTGTGGTGTTTGTTTAAGATTTTTTAAGTAATAATAAATAATAAATTATGGAAACAAAAGTTTTTCGTTACTACAACTTTATTGATTTCACTAGAGTTGTAAAGTTCTTCAACATTTAGAGAGGTTCAAAATCTAGTTGAATATTTGGGAAGAACATAAATAACTACTTGAGGGTTGGTTTTTAGTTTGGTCGTAGAAATGGCTTTGCTTAATAGTGAGGCGATAAAAGTGGTATAAACTTTTCACATATTAACAACAAACACGTGTATTAGGTGACAAAAAAAATCATAGTAGAGTATTTCAAGAAGACTTTTCCGGAGAGAAGATCCATTAGAGATCAAGAAGGCCGATTATGGTATGCACGAGAGTAAAAGAGACGTTAAGCTGGAAAAGATGAATAAATCAATCCAAATTATATTAAGTACTCAGCACAATCTAGTCTTTTGTGTCTTAGCACTGATTTGAAATTAATGTACAAACAGGATAAGAATAATATATAGATTCCATCATTCCAATAGTATAATCTAGCTTTGTTGTTTACTGATTTTTCTTGTTCTCTTTTTTTTTTTGTTTCTGTAGGGTCATGTAAACAAACCTTCATTCAGCAAAATATCAAATCGATCAAAATAGTGGAATTAATATTTGGCGATATGGAAAAGAGGCATAGGTGCAATATTTTATAATGCATATATGAAACTAGTTTAGAGAATATTACCCTTGTCAAAAACAAGTGACAGCAATTTAGAATAAGAACTCGTAGTTGCTCAAAAATAAATAACTCGTCTTGAGTATTATCCTTGTAAAGCTTCACGAGTTGATCAATATTTAGTAGAGTATTTGCACCCTCTATACACACAAAACTACTAAATTAGAGATCTATCCTATTTATCTCTGTCTCTCTCCTCCCCGACTAGGGCTGGGCAAAAAACCCGGATCCGAAGAACCGAACCAAACCCGAACCGAAAAAGTAGTATCGAACCCGAACCGAAATTGATTCAATATCCGAATGGGTTCAAAATTTTGGTATTTAAAGAACCGAAACCGAACCCGACCCGAACCGAAATATTTCGGGTACCCGAATATATCCGAAAGAGATTTATATACCTATATATATTAATTATTTTAGATTTAATGTATATAAAAAAACATTCAATATATATAAAATACTTTGAAGTTGTTCAAAATACTTGTAAATATATGTAAATAGTCAAACATACATGTCTAAAATTGCTAAAGTACGCTCAAAACATCAAAAATACTTAAAAAAAATTATTGATTCACAATCCAAATATTCAAATCAAACTAATTTATATGTTAATTTTAGGTATTTTGACTTATGTTATTCAATTATTTGTAATATATTATTTTGTTTATAGGTTTTTAGAAATTTAAAGTATAAAATCTTTTTTAAAATTTTAAAAAAGAATTTAAATGGGTTATCCGAACCCGAACCGAACCCGCAAAGATCCGAACCGAACCCGAACCGAAATTTAGAAATATCCGAATGGGGCTAAAATTTGTGAACCCGAAAACCCGAAACCCGAAACCCGAATAGATCCGAACCGAACCCGAATAGATACCCGAACGCCCACCCCTATCCCCGACATACCATTTTTTCCCCTCAATTCTTAAGTATCTCTCTTTTATGGTATTCACCCAATTCATCCTATTTAGTATTTACAAAATAAATGTGTTATTGGGCTATATTAGAAGAATGGGCCTATTGCCTGGTTAAGTAGATTTGCTAATGCTTGAACGACAAGAAACTCGCAACATTATGTTAGGAACAGCAATGCCAAATAATAAAAGCTTGGCCACCATCATACCAAACAACAATCTAATTCAGCTATCATATGGATTGCTTTATCGCGTCGATAAATAGAAAACAGGGGAATTGGAAAATAACGTATGATCATGAAACTATACATTTAATTACTTTCAATGAAAATTAGCATCGATCTCTACAATCGCTTGCACATATTGACAGAAACCTTCTGGTTTAAAACAATCTCCTATAATTGTTCACTGTTTTTTTTTAAATAAAAATTTATACTCTGACAGTATTTTATTTTAGAATGAACAAAAATAATGATGAACAAAATACATTATTATATTTATGGAGTAAATCTATTTATACTCCATTAAATAATAAAAATTGGAATATGTTTGAAACTATTTTATTCCAAAATCTATTTAAAATGAAAAATCAAGTACGGTTGAAATAGCTTAAATCACCAGCACGGTACATTACTTTGATTGTTTCCAATGAAAAGTTCGTAATTGAAAATTCACATAAATGTTTTTATAGAATAGTTATACAGTAATAGTTAACTACGATTAACGCTATGAGTTTATATGAATTTTGTTTAAGTAATTATTTAAGCAGTAAGAGGTACTATAGTTGATTTTAGTACATAGCGAAGGAAAAAAACAAATGGACAAAAGAAAAAATGTTGATGATTATCCAGTGGGGTTGTTATCGAGACAAGTGGATCAAAACAATGCTAGTATTTGAGGATTAGAGTTCAGAAAAGTGATCATAGTACCATTATTAATATATAACTACTGGCAATAACCAGGTAAGAAAAGGACATAGAGCCTACAAGACAGACCAATATAATTGATGTCAGTTGCTAATTACGCTTATCCATTGAGATCAGCTGGTTTATGAAAATGACATTCCCGCAATTATTATAGTAGAAAACATATGAAGTTATTCATGCACTTATCTTAGTAGAAAACATACGAAGTTATTTTGGTTAGGCACAATATGTTCGGTAACAAATGTTATATGGACAGTTTATTTGGTTCTAAATAATTGTGTGGTCGTGAGGTGAGACTACAGCTCTCTCTCTTTTATAATTGTGCATGCATTGACGAATCTATCGTTATCACTCATCAGTCTCATCTTCCGTGACACTTGACCAATAAAGAAATTTCAAGAAGAAAATAGAATATGTAACAATATTGAAATTTTTCATAATTTACTAGATAGTAGTAAGTTAGTATAGTAACTCAATATATCAAACCTTTAGTATATTATATGATGTTCAACCAATATTCTGAAAACATCTAATCGCTTAAACATGCAATGAGGGTGATAAACGTTCTAAAACATACTTATGATATTAAGCTGACCTAGTCTATATGGTTTGTTTACACTAATATCTCTCGAACATATCCAAACACACAAAATTTTGTTTTTGGATTACAAAAAGAAAATCGTTTGAATTAATTAATTGATTTGTTTTTACATCTTAGTTTTTTTTTTCAAAATAAAATTAAAATTAAAATTTATGGTCTTCTCAAGAAATTAATTGGTAAATAAAATACTATTTTGAGGCAGCCTAGACGGTGTGTTACCCAGAATTTTGAATGTAATTCAATAATGACTATATAACTTTTTTTAAAATGAATAAAAACCTGCAACATTTATGGAGGCCCGAAGCCGGAATTGACAAGACCATACATAGTTGTCCGAGATATGGGTTCGTTAAAATGAAAAATATATAGTTGCGTTGAACTAACAGTGAGGTTAGGCCCCTGATTAAGAATTATGATGAGCCATTACACTAAGAAATTAATTTCGTAATGCTACAGCTGTAAAGCTTACTGGGACCAAGTTGACGTTTGGTTAGGCGGTCCAAATCAAAATTTCCGTGTCAAGAAAATGCATCCAGTGAATCATATTCATATGTATATAACTTCTTGTAATAGTATTCGCTTTAATTACGTAGCTATCCTATCTTAATTCTTATGGTCCATCGACTCCATACTATTACATACTCAAAACTCCAAAGTATGTATGCATACTACTATTTAAAACCAAACTGTCTTTTGTTTTTACCTCAAATATGTCGGTGTAATAATGAAGTTAAATTGTGTTTGACAAGGACTCCATAAATTGATCCATGCTTTCTATTACAGAACAACCTCTAAAGTGGTGATTCTTTTAGCCCAAAAACAAAGTGGTATCATTGATAATGAATAGTTTTACATTCAATCTAATGGTCAAGTTCCACATGCCATATTTTACCCGATAATAGGGGTAAAATATTAAATATTAATACGTAGGAAGTTCTCAACAGGTTATGGCTTCAAGAGTTGGATGCTCCTCGTCGACCTACATGCATATATGAGTTTTAACTTCTTCTTTTTATATGAGTTTTAACTTATTGATAGTTTTATGATATTATTTGCCAATGATGGGAAAACTCAGATATGATTTGGGGGGGAAATTGACAATTTTTTAGTACTTTTGGGCGTGAAAACAGAAGACAAAATTAGCAAAAAGTTGGAAATACCAAATGTTGCTTGTTCCTGTAAATGAACAAATGAGGATGAAAATAGTTTTAGTGCTTGAGGAAAATAGCCTTTGAGTTTTGGACCACTCATATTCATTAGTCATTTCCAATAAATATCAGTAGTTGTCCTCATAGACAGGCATTAAATTTATTTTGTTTGTGGTTTCCTCGATTTAATTCTACCTGAACTATGAACTAATAGCTGTTCTAATTTGTCATATGTGTATTCCAAAAAGTTGTATATTTATTCTAATATACATCAATATCATATCACAAAACATGAATTAGACCTATACCGCTATACGTATGGTTATTGATTTATATTTTTTCATTTCTTTGCAATGGAACATCTTTAGTCCTTTCATTAATTAGTGACCAACCAAAAGAAATTGACCTTTTTGATTTTACAAGAAAGAGAGAGGAAGAAAACGTGTCTATCCTACTACTTGCACCTTTGCTAACGCAACCAAGCCTTTAACCCATACAATAAAACTTTTCGTAGTTGCTTCGTTGCTCCATTCACATAATAACAAATCATATTTAATCACATCGTAACATATACCAGTTGCAAGGAAAGTATGTACGAACGAAAAGCTATGTTACATGCATGTAGAAAAGTTGGACTTCAGAGTCGGAGCAAGTTTTATTCGAGAAATATGGTAAACTTGACGACCAATAATTGCATACATAAAAACTCTTGAAAATACAAAAAAGAATATCAGAATATATATTCCAAGGCAAAAAATATGCCAAATATATATTGTCCTCAAATTTCAAATTCGAAGTCGAACAATTCCACACGTAATTTCCCTCTAGACCTCTTATTTTTTTTTCCTCATCCCACTAGACCGGCCTCTACGTGGTAATTAAGATATACAAACAAATTTTGAATTTAGAAATTCGTGTAAAATATCTACAAAGCATGCAACCAATTATATAGCAAATGATTATTTAAATCCTTCTTAAAACTAAAAGTCAAAACTGCCAAACAAGAAAAAACAAAGAAAGTACTCAAGTACTATTTAACCAAAGGGAAAGTTAATACTAACATTTATCAATACAAGACTTTAAAGAAAAGCAGATATAAACTCATAATTTATAATCTTCTCAAACATACTTCAAAGAATGAAACAACTCGTTTCTAACAATACGACCATGTTTATACATATAAACATAATTTAATTAAGGATGGTAAAATAATCAGCTCACCAAAATGATGGAGGTATTCGAGAGTCCAGCTGTAATACATCTTGCATGCAATGTCTTGATATTAGCCTCTTTTGTTCACCCACTCTCCTCAAAACGTTACTTATTATTCTCCACCCACTATATATACCCTCTCTCTTCCTCACATTCCTCACCAAACTTTTAAACACATCCATCCACCCACACGTACGCACACACACATAACAATGTCTCCTTTCAAAATATTCTTGTTCACATCTCTCCTCGCGGCGGCGTTTTCAGCCTCCACCGCTGACTTCAACAGCGACGTCAACGTGGCTTGGGGAAACGGCCGTGGGAAGATACTCAACAACGGCCAGCTTCTTACTCTCACGTTAGACAAATCATCTGGTTCTGGTTTTCAATCCAAAACAGAGTATTTGTTTGGTAAGATTGATATGCAGATTAAGCTCGTTCCTGGTAACTCAGCAGGGACTGTCACAACTTTCTACGTAAGTAACTTACTTGACCATGTACTTTTTACATTTTCTTGATAATTTGTTAGAACTTAAACTGATAATTAATTATGTGTTTGTATTTAAAAATTTGTCAGCTAAAATCAGAAGGAACGACTTGGGATGAGATTGATTTTGAGTTTTTGGGTAATATGACTGGAGATCCTTATACGTTACACACCAATGTTTACACTCAAGGTAAAGGTGACAAAGAGCAACAGTTCCATCTCTGGTTCGACCCAACCGCTAATTTCCACACTTACTCAATCCTCTGGAACCCTCAAAGAATCATGTAAACTCAAAAAATATTACCTTTCTTGCTTCACAAGTAAACTACATTAAAATGTTTATGTTTTTTTTCTCATTTTTAATTTGTTTTTTTTTTTGGATCAGATTAACGGTTGATAATACGCCAATTAGAGAGTTCAAAAACTCTGAGTCTCTCGGTGTTTTGTTTCCAAAGAGTAAGCCAATGAGGATGTACGCAAGTTTATGGAACGCAGACGATTGGGCAACTAGAGGCGGTCTGGTTAAAACAGATTGGTCCAAAGCTCCATTCACTGCTTCTTACAGGAACATTAAGATCGAAGGTTGTGCTCATTCCAACGGAAGGTCGTCTTGTGCCTCGACGAAACCAAGCTCTAATTGGTACACGCAAGAAATGGATTCAACGAGCCAAGCTAGACTCAGATGGGTTCAGAAGAATTACATGATCTATAATTATTGTACGGATACTAAGAGGTTTCCACAGGGAGCCCCTAGGGAATGTGCCAGGTCATAGAATCGTCAATCATATATATATACATTTATCTACCTATCCTCTCTGCTTTCTTTTATCTACTATGTAAAATGGTCTGCTTCATCTTTTGCTACTTGTGTGTTGATTATTCTTTCGATTGTATATCTTTGTCCAATAAATCAAATTAGAGGTGTGTCTATGTTTGTTGGTAAACAAATTATGTTTATGAAGATGATAATCATTTTTCATTCTCCCAGATGAAAAACGATACTAGCTTATTTATATTGTTACAAAAATACAAGAAACGTGTTAAATACCTCTTTATTTAAATGCAATTACTGGAAGTGTCAATACCGTAAACTAAAGAATCCACTCAAAGTACTAAAATTCAATAACAAATAATTCTAGTTTTGATTTTCTATCAAAGACTCTTATCAACTAATCACATGATTACATAAAATGGGATTTCATTCAACAATGGAATTTCCATCAAAGACTCTTAAACGATAACAAGTACATTTAGAACTGAACCAAACACATACTTGACAAACGACGTCGGTGCAGTTATACGGTGTCGTTTCAATAAGAGCACTTCATCACACGTACCTTTATTTTTATTTTTCCTCCGTTAAGTAAATTCCACTCATCTTCTTCATCCAACAGATCTGATCAATTTCTCTTTTCCCGGGAAAAAAATCAACAAAACCAATCATCAATCTCCGGTGAAGCCTCCCGTCGGAAACCAATCGAGAGAAAAAAATGTCTCACAACGACACGATTCCGCTTTACCAATCCTCGCAATCAGACATAGACGAGATCGAAAACATGATGAACCAAGAATTCCAATCAGGACCCGGAACAGTCCTCCCCGCCCGTCCACCAAGCCCGATCCGTCCCTCAATCCCCGTCACTTCCTCCCCCTTCGTCCAATCCAACCTCCCACCTCTCCCTCCTCCCTCCTCCTCCTCTCAGAAGGTGACGTCTGTCCCCGTACCTCCGTCTCTTCCTCCGCCTTCTTCAGGTAACTTCGGGGGAGGATCCGATGGGAAGACGATCGGGGGAAGCGGGTTCGGGCCGCCGCCGAACACGTTGACGGAGCCGGTGTGGGATACGGTGAAGAGGGATCTGGCGAGGATAGTGAGTAATTTGAAGCTGGTGGTGTTCCCGAATCCGAATAGGGAGGATCCCGGGAAGGCGCTTAGGGATTGGGATCTTTGGGGTCCGTTTTTCTTTATTGTTTTCTTGGGGCTTACTCTCTCTTGGTCTGCTTCTGTTAAGAAGGTAAAAAGCTGTTTCCTTTTTGGATGTGTATGTGGATAAAAGGTCTTAGCTTTGAGGTGCCCTTTTGAAATATGAGAGAATTGGTTATCGTTGGTGGTACATAGTATCTGAGGAGATTTGAAGTTTAGATAAAGGTGGCGTTTTTGGATGAACTGAGAGTATTGGTCTTTGGCTAAAGCCATCTTAGAGACCGCTCTGCATTGAGATTTTTTATTTAAAATAGTAGACTTGATTAGATGAGCAGCGAGCGAACTTATCTGGTGCTGTGTTGCTTGTTATTTTGAGTTTCCATTGCTTTCTCCTGTCTTGCTTTAGAAGGATTTTATGTCTAGGATCTGATATACAGTTAAACTTATTAGAGAATTAAACCTTGGAACTGATGTAGTCACATAAGCTTTATGTGATCAAAAAGGATGGCATATCACATAAGCATCCTTGGACACTGTACTGCAGTGAGATTTTAGTTTAACTCGTAGGCTTGATTCTATGAACAATAAACCAAACTATCTAGTGCTGTCTTACTTGTAAGTTTGAGTTTCGTTACATTTTTTTTGTCTTGCTTTAGCAGCATTTTNTAGTTTAACTCGTAGGCTTGATTCTATGAACAATAAACCAAACTATCTAGTGCTGTCTTACTTGTAAGTTTGAGTTTCGTTACATTTTTTTTGTCTTGCTTTAGCAGCATTTTATCTCTAGCATCTGATATACGGTTACCCATATTAGGCCATTTAACCTTGGTACTGATGTAGTCACATAAGCTTTATGTGATCAAAATGGATGGCATGTTGTGGCTGTTATTTCAAATATTCATCCTTAAAATCGTTTCTGTGTTGGGATTTATGAACATACGGGAATAAGAAAATGTGAGATCATTTACAAGGCTGTCTTCCTTCTTATACTGGTTGTGTGAATGCACTTGATGTATGCATGATATCTCTGTAAATACATGAATTTGGGATTTGCTTGAGTCTGTGCTCCCTTTTTAGTTTTGAAAATTGCCTCAATGTTTTAGCTCTTTTTGCTATAGATCACATTTGCGTTTTCATTTCCATCTAAAACCATCCTTTTTTTGTATTTGCATCCCGGGCTTTAGTCTTTGAGTTTACAAAGCATTACACTCTTACACATCTGGAAGAATAAATAATCGGAATTTGTCTATTGGAATGACTTTTGGTCTCATTCTTTTGCTCTGTAATTTACAGTCAGAAGTATTTGCCGTGGCATTTGCACTACTTGCAGCTGGAGCAGTGATCCTCACACTAAATGTGCTGCTCCTGGTAAGCACACATTTTATTCATCTTTTATTATTTCTCGTTACAAGCTTTGATTTCCTTTTTAAACATCCCACTTGTTTCTGGTCTTGAACAATACAACTTTCAGGGAGGACATATAATATTTTTCCAAAGCCTAAGCCTTTTGGGTTACTGTCTGTTTCCACTGGATGTTGGAGCAGTGATCTGCATGTTGAAGGACAATGTGATACTCAAAATGATAGTTGTGTGTGTGACTCTTGCCTGGAGCTCTTGGGCCGCTTATCCTTTCATGAGCGCAGCAGTGAACCCAAGAAGGAAGGCTCTTGCACTTTACCCTGTCTTCCTCATGTATGTCTCTGTCGGCTTCTTGATCATTGCCATTGATTGACTCTATCTGAAAAAAATGGAGAGATAGTTTTCCTTTGATTCAGTTTGGAAATCATTTGATACAAAGTAGATAGAGAAATCTCCAACACCACGAACTAATCTGAGTTCTAGTGAGATCATATGTATTATATGCTCTTTAAACACTTTTTTGTTAAATTCTGGTCGACTTGACTTTATTTGGTGTATGAGACCTTTGATTGAGAATCGTTGTAACAAAGTTCTTATGCTAAGACCAGGCTGTTTTGTTTACCTTATGATACACAATAATGCTAACTGTACATGACTTTGTATTACGAACTACAATTTATTTTAAGGGATTTCCAATGTAACTTGTGTGAAAAGATATACAATAAGCATTTAAAATCATAAACCACAGTAATAATTTCCAGCAAATAATTTTATGTGGTTGCTACAAACTGACAAAGGAAAGAAATAAAAACGAAACTGACAAAGGAAAGAAATAAAAACGAAAAACTCTGGTTGAAATCTTCTTCGGTGTTGTTGCACTTAATTGTGTAGATATTAGCTTCTGTTTCACACAACTCTCAATTATTATTGTTACTAGTTGCATATCCCCGCGCAAGCGCGGGACTGGGGATCATTGATGTTTGCCTGTATTTTTTTCAGTTGTTAGTTTAGTGGGTTATTCTAATAATACCAAATATTGATGAAATAGAAAAAATGTAGCAAGAGTGTAAAGTGAAAATATTATATATAATGTGTTAAATGTTATTTATATGTGAAGTAAGGTTTATAGGAATAACGAAATTATAATATAGTTTCTAGTGTATAATAATAGGTGTCTATCTTGTTTTTATTTTTATTTTTTATGTTGGAAATAGTTTTTATATCAGAGGTCAAAACTTGATATAATTATTTATTTATAGTATTTATATTTGTACTAAATGATTTATAAATTTGAAAATAACTTTAATTTAAGCTAATATTTGTTGTTTGGGTTTCAATAGATAGGTTTGGATATGTTTTTTTGTAATTTTGGATTTTTTTCATGAATAATATGGTATTTTTATTTACGACGTCATCGACTGTGGAAATCCATTTGCCGGAGTCTGATAAAAATGAAATTATATTAACTATTAAAAATTGAAGAGAAATTACATAGTTATTTTATAAATAACAAAAAATACTTCATTTTGTTGTTTTATTTTATTTCACATACATAATTTTTTGAAAATATATATTAGAAAATATCTTCTAACAAAAATATATATTAGGATATGATAGTGCCGCGTGAGACTCATTTTGTTTTTAGGGATGAAATGGAAATAATGTAGCAAGAGTGTAAAGTGAAAATATTGTATATATAATGTGTTAAATGTTATTTATATGCTAAGTAAGATTTATAGGAATAACTAAATTATAATATAGTTTCTAGTGTATAATAATAGGTGTCTATCTTGTTTTTTTATTTTTATATGTTGGAAATAATTTTTATATCGGAGGTCAAAACTTGATATAATTATTTATTTATAGTATTTATATTTGTACTAAACGATTTATCAATTTAAAAATAACTTTAGTTTAAGCTAATATTTGTTGTTTGGGTTTCAATAGATAGGTTTGGATATGTTTTTTTATAAGTTTGGATTTTGTTCATGAATAATGTGACATTTTTATTTACGGCGTCATCGACTGTGGAAATCCATTTGCCTGAGTCTGATAGAAATGAAATTATAGTAACTATTAAAAATTGAAGATAAATTACATAGTTATTTTATAAATAAAAGAATACTTAAATTTTGTTATTTTATTTTATTTCACATACATAATATTTTGAAAATATATATAAGAAAATATGTTCTAACAGAAATATATATTAGTATATGATAGTGCCACGTGGGACTCATTTTGTTTTTTTTTTTGTTTTTTGGACTGTTCGTTTTTTGATCATTTTTTAATTGTTTTTGGGTTTGATTTCGTTAAACTTTAGGATTTTTTCCACTATTTTTCGTTTTAAAAAATAAGTCCAAAGGAAAAAAAAAACATAAAAACTAAAATACATAACAGCTACGCGGTTTGAACCCACACACTTGTGCACTTCATTAGATGCGTTATACCACTGGACTAAAATATATTCATTGTTTATATTCATTTTAAACAAACTCTAAGCTTTTAAAATTTAAATGTGCAGAACCCACAAACTTGATGACGTGGACAGCTTTAGGAACCTTAGAAGTGAACTATTATAATATAGATTTTTGTTGTTTAAACAATTATTTTTATGATTTAACTTTTGTCTCTTGAAGTTAATTTTTGTTTGGTAGTACTGTAGTAGTAACTAGTGAATAACTTTGGGGAACGGGTATGCCACAGTAGCAGACAGAGTTTGCTTGAGTTATACGTCATCTCTTTTCTTACTCTTTTTATTAATTTCTTTGACCTCTTCAGGTGAATTGTGGATTCTCTCAAATCTCTATAATATTATTTGAGAAGTCACTTTCTTATGTGTCGCTCTCACGTTAACTTTCACGCCGATTAATTACTATGATACTCCTAATGAATTAAAAAATACATTTAAATATTGTTATTTCCTTTTCAATTTTTTTCTAAATAACAATATAAAATAAAAAGGAAACATGTATAAAGTTTAGAAAATATTTAAAAACGAAAATATAAGTATATATAAATATGGTTTCATAAAAATGGAAAGTTCACAAAATAGTAATATTTAATTTAAATATATTTTAAATAACATAAAATATAATTTTGAAGTAATAAAATACTTTATAACTATATCTTCTGAGATGAAAAACAATATTTGTATATAATGTGATTCCATAAAAAAGTTCAGACAACTAATCTTTATATTAGAAAAAGAGATATTTTTTATTTTAAAAAATAATTTTTAAAAATAAATATATAGATTTTCAAAGTATTTGTTTTGTATATATCTATTTTATTAGATGATTACATAAAATAATTAAGTAACATAAACTGATATATGTTTAATTGACAAAAAAAATTATAATTAGTATTCTTGAAATATATATTGTTTTTATTTTAGTATATTCTTGACTATAATATCTTACAATTACAGCAAAAAATATAAATTCTATTTACTTATATAATATAATTTCTCAAAAACAATACCATTTTTACTGCATATTTTAAGAGATATTAAAAACAAAAGTAAAAATGAATTTTAATAATATACATTTTTATCAAATAACTACAATTATCTTACAATATTTATAATTTATCAAAGTAGATATATTATATTTTAATAGTTAAAATTATATGTTTTCTTAATAACTCTTTTGATTTTTAATTTTCTGTTTTTATGTTTGTGGAACTTAATATAACCATAATCAAAATAGTTAAGCAAATCAGAATCTTTTATTTTTAAAATAAATTTTAGTTTACCATCTAATCAGTCTAAATAATGTAAATATTGATATTCGTTCATAAGCTTGCTAAAATTTATCAGTTACTTAAGTATGTAATTTATAATCAGAATAAATTTATATTTCTAAGATAACAACCGACATAAATGCAATTAAGACAATTAATCAAAAATTTAATATATTTAGAATAAAAAGGATTATAGTTGAATTCAGAGAAATAGATAGAATCTAATATATCTCAATGATAACTAAATCAACCGTAAAAACAATAAAACTGATGAAATATAACAAATCTAAAATTATATATAATTAAATTAATATAATATTATGAATATATATTATACCTACAAATTATAAATTAATTTTAAATTTGAAGTAAATATCAATCAATTATTATAATATATTTATTTTATAAATATTTATGTCCGTGCATGAGCACGGGAAAATCACCTAATACAAACATAATTGTAAAACTTTATCTTGTATTTGCTCAAATGAAAATTTGACAAATATTTAATCACTTTAGATGACGAAAAAATAGAGATGGACTTTAAAAGAAAGTGAATGATACTTTTATTTTTGAAAACTGAAATAGAAAATGCCAAAGAGAGTCAGTTTCAGAAGGTACCATCATAACAAACCGTAATTATAAAAATGCCAATTGTACTTTATACAGGCCTCTGTAACATTACATAATAATATGGCCTTACAACTTTTGACATTTAACATTGTTTATTCATTGTTGGTCCTTTTGAGTTTAGCTCGGAACCAGAGGATGCTAAACTCCAAAACCAGAATCACCAACGGATCTCTGTACAAAATCTTTGGTCCAAATTTTCCCCCACAGTATCAACCAATGCATTTGTAGATACCCAATTGTTTTCTATACCTACATCATTTTCACCTTTTATCTTTGATATTATCAGTGTTCTGATATTGACAATTATTGTAGATATCCTTTAGTAAGTTTACATTACTTAAAAAGTTTGGATACACATTTAACTTCTAAAACGTTTTTTTTTCTGACAAATAAAATACTAGTAAATTGAAGGCTTTGGGGGTGTTGGGAGATTCCACAGTTCTGCAAAAGTGACTATAGTAACTTGGGCCTTATCTACTGTCGTTGTCACTCTGTGTCATCTCCTTTTACATGTCTCGCCATTTTCCTCTATTTAAAACATTTGTAAAAACGTCAATACTTTTTTATTCTGTCGGCCAAGTGAAACATCGACTACTTGTTTGTTTTCCAATCTCATAATACGATCCAGAACCACAGATAATTTTGATTTTGGAGACTAACTAGGATAAAATTAAGTTGATCAGCCAGGCTTGTTGCTACAATCATAATAATTTCTACATATGGAGTCTTAAAAATACAGCCCAAGAACCCGAATTCTATCATGTTACAAAAGTAATGCTTATATTATTTAAGCTTGATTATACCCGTTAATCTCGGAGTCGAACATATATATTGATTAAAAAGTGCTTTTAGCTAATTTGGGATTGCGATGAGGTTTATCAATGCTGGAATTAGATGGAGATGTGAAAGAAAGTTGAAAGAGTTTTGAGTATTATGGTGATAGATGTTGATATGCAAATGTAGACAAACAATGATGTCCCACGTAAATTCGAGTGTCCTAAAGAATAAAATCACAAAATCCCAACAAAACAACACAAACCCAATTGTAAGTCACACTCACAAACCCTAAACTAGACCCTCATGTTCCCTAATTTGCTTTTACTACTTCTCAATTTTCAAAAAGGCAACACTACAATGATCATTACTTCTTGTATCCATTGCCCTTAAATATGATAATCTCTTTCCTTGCCATATTGGTATAGACCTCCAAGTTCTATATATGGTGAAACTGATTCAGTTTAAGAGATACCATGGTACTAGCTATAGATTATGTTTAAGTGTCCTTTTTGCAAGTTTCTTTCCATGCTTTTGAACGTTTGTAATCTGAGTTTATATGTGTTAAAACTTATGTTCTTTATAGTAATCAAATTGTCCGTAGTGACCAAGAAAATGACTGGTAATAATAAGATGGAATGAACACTAGAACCAATCAATAAAACAATACATCTAACTAGATACAACCAATCCAGCTAAGTTACCAGTTCTTGGCTGTCTCTTAGAAACTTACCCTCTTCCACTGTTCAGAATTTCTAGCTGTTTCTTGTCCTTTATGATGTTTTTCCCATTGTACTTGTTTGTCCGATTCATTCAGTGTAAATAGTTACAAAAACTCATCTGTTTCTCCAGGACTGTCCTCTATATTCTCTCATTCATCACACTTTCAAGTTGTTCAACTTTTTTCCTCCAAAACTTATTAACTTAATCTTTATCACATCTTGGGACAAAAACACAAAGTGGGATAGTACACGATGTGAAATTTACATGTCACATAAACACTACCTCTTGGATGTTACTGATTTCGAAGTCTAGAGAAACCATAGACCTATGAAAATAATTGAGAAATAGAGTTGCTTATATAGTATCAGTAAAATACTAAAATAACACCTCTCATTGTCTATAAATTGAAGCATCTCCTCCTTTCATATTCCAATAAAAAAAAACCCACCAACGTCTCTCTCTCAAAAGCCTTTCCCTCCCAAATCTCAAGAACTTAAAAAAAAGTCAGTTCCTTAAAAAAAAATTCTCAACTCTGTTTCTACAAAAAAACAGAGCAAAGAAGAAATGAAGATGAGTGATTATTGGACGACAATGGCTTCACTTGTCGGCATGTTAGCCTTCTGTCAAACAATCCTCCAACTCGTTTTCCCACCTGAGCTCCGCCTCGCCTTCATCCACCTCCTGACACGTATGCGCCACGTGTTCTCCTCCCACACTTACTTCGACATAACGGAGATAGACGGCGTCAACACCAACGAGCTCTACAACGCCGTCAGCCTCTACCTAAGCTCCTCCGTCACCGTCCCCAACGCCGTTTCCACCACCAGCAACACGCGTCTCAGCCTCACGCGCGTCCCTAACTCAACCTCCGTCACCTTCGGCCTCTCCAACAACGACAGGATCACCGACGTCTTCAACGGCGTCACTGTCCTCTGGGAACACGTCGTCGTCCAGCGTCAGGTCCAGAGCTTCTCGTGGAGACCAATGCCTGAGGAGAAACGAGGCTTCACGCTACAGATCAACAAGAGAGACAAAAGCCTCGTACTAGACTCTTACCTCGACTACATAGTCTCAAAAGCAGAGGAGATTCGCCGGAGGAACGAGGAGAGGCTTCTCTACACTAACTCAAGAGGCGTCTCGTTGGACTCGAGGTCACATCCGTGGGACTCGGTGAGGTTCAAGCATCCTAGCACGTTCGAGACGCTTGCGATGGAACCAGAGAAGAAGGAGAGGATCATGGAGGATCTGAGAGAGTTCGCGAACGGACAAGGATTTTACCAGAAGACAGGGAGAGCTTGGAAGAGAGGTTATTTGTTGTACGGACCGCCAGGGACAGGAAAGTCTAGCTTGATTGCTGCAATGGCGAATTATCTCGGGTATGATATTTATGATCTTGAGCTCACTGAGGTTCAGAATAACTCGGAGTTGAGGAAGTTGTTGATGAAGACTAATTCTAAGTCGATAATTGTTATAGAAGACATCGACTGTTCGGTTAGTTTGACGAAAAGAGAGAAGGTTGTTAAGAAGAAGAGTAATAATAACGGGTGTTATGACCCGGATTTGACTAACGGGTCGGGTTTGATGGATGAACCGGGGAGTTCGGTGACGCTCTCGGGGCTTTTGAATTTTACTGATGGGCTTTGGTCTTGTTGTGGGAGTGAGAGGTTATTTGTGTTCACGACTAATCATATTGAGAAGTTGGATTCTGCTTTGTTGAGGAGTGGGAGGATGGATATGCATATTCACATGGGGTTTTGTAGGTTTCAAGCGTTGAAGATTTTGTTGAAGAATTATTTGAGGATGGAGGAGGAGGATGTTGACGGTGTTGTTTTGAAGGAGATGGAGGAGTGTGTTGAGGAGGCGGAGATTACTCCGGCTGATGTTAGTGAGGTGTTGATTAGGAATAGGAGTGATGCGGAGAAGGCGGTGAGGGAGCTTTTGTGTGTGTTGAAGGAGAGAGTTGTGAGGAGGAGGAAGAGTGGTGGAGTGAAGAGGAAGAAGAAGAAAGAGGAAGGAGAAGGAGAAGAAGAGGAAGAAGCAGAGGAGGAACAAGAGAAGAGAGCTTTGGATAGTCCCAATAGAAACATAGAGTTTTTTGGGTTTCAAGTTGAAAAAGATGGAGATGAAGATGCAGACAAGTGAAGAAGAGACAACGGTAGGATCATTGTCTAATGGTTCATGTGTTTTTTTTTTTTTTGCATTAAGGTTGCCTTTTATTCTGTTTTGTTTGTTCGGTCAAAATGTTATAATTTACGATCGTTACAATCATATAATATAAGGTTTATCCATTTTGGTGATAATCACAGTCAAAACCCAGAGTAGTGCTTACTTTTATACCAGAAAAACATTGGTTAATGCATCATTGTAGAAAACACTTTCAGAAACTGTCAAATGGACAACATTTTCCCCTTGTGCTAATTCAAAATCTTTGTCAAAGAGTTTCAAATATATAGAAACAATAAAAACATTTAACTAATGGTTAGATAACATCAGAGGAAACAATGTTAGGTCCATCTTTCCATCCGTTTTGCCGAGCTCGAAGCTCCCACATGTAAGACAATCTTCTCTGCTCGTCTAAGGTCGCCTCTGACTTCTCTCTTGCTAGCTCACAAGTCTCCATCCCCATGCTGCACTTATCAGCCTCTTTCTGATACTGAGACGCCGCTTTCTTAGCATCTAACAACAACCTGTCTGCACGCCATTCGTCTTCTTGTGCTTGTGCTTCTCTCAGCTTCAGCTCTTCAGCCACCATATCCGTGAAACTACTCTCGTTCTCTTCATTCCCTTCCTCTCGTCTCATACAATCTCGACAATGAAATAAAAAAAAAACATAAGTTTTTTATCAGTCTCTACATCAAAGGCATTGCTAGAAAACACTCACCTAGGAAGCTATGATTGCTCAACCCTGTAGAAGAAAAATCAAACACATCAATAATCTATTTTTTTAATCACTTGCAAAGGAAGAAGAGAAGGATGGTATTGGTGATGATGATTACCTTCAGGGATGTAGAGGAGAGGCTGAGAAGAACAGTCACAAAGACAAGGAGGACAAGAGTGGAGAGACTCTGCAATGGTCTCGTTAAGATGCCAATACAGAGACGGTCCTGCGATGTAAGCAACCATGCACAGTGCCATCACTCCTGTAACCACCTTAGCCGTTTTCTTCTGCCTTCTTGGCATCTCTCTCTATTTCTATCTCTCTGAAAATCGAATATTTTTCACTTTGGTTTAATCTCAGAGTCAGATCTCCTTAAAATCTCCCTCAAGTATTGGATCCTTCCTAACTTCTCGTATTACTTGATCCTATTTTTAGCAATTACATAATCTATATGAATTAAATGGAATGATAAACTATGAAAATGTACAGTTGCATTATTTGATTTGCTTCATTTCCTTAGTATTATTTTGTTTATTGTTTTGTAGTAATAATGATATTTGTAATATATTTTTTTATGAAAGAGGGTATGTTTTTTTAATTGTTTACTATGTGTTTTGCCCGCACTTGCGGGCATAATTCTCTTATAAATATTTATTAGTTGATGTTTCATTAATTTAAAAATCAGCATAATAAGTTATTATTTATGTTTTCAAAAAGTAAAAATCAAACATCAAATAATTATTAATGACAAAATTCAAATTTCAGAAATATTTAAAAGAATATATTCTATGATTATTTTGCTTGATTTATATTTAATTATAATATTTATACAAATATTTTACTTAATTTATATTTAATTGTAATTTTTATATCTTAATTTTAATTTTATAATAGAAAACATATTTTAAAGATAAAAATATAATCCATAAGTTATTTATTTTCTAAAAATATAATATGGTAATTTTTTTAATTATTTAAGATTATAAAAATTATGACATATAATTAAAATTACATAAAATCATGGAGAACTTAATGAATCAGCAAATTCACTTCTTAAATATTTTTTCTTGAGTGATAATTTATATTTAACTAATAATAGATAATTTTCTATTTTACTTTTAAATTATATAATATAGAAGTATATTTTCAAGATAAAAACATAATACATAAGAATAATTACAACTTTTTATATCTTAATTTTAAATATATAATACAAAAATATATTTTCAAGAGAACAACTTAATAGATAAGAAATATCTTATTTTCTAAGAATCTGATACTATTAATATTTTTTTTAATAAGATAATAAATTATATATAAAATTATAGAAATTATGATAAATTATCAAAATTACTTAAAATCATGGAAAATATGACAAATCAACAAACATCAAATTCACTTCTTAAATAATAGTATATATTTTTATATCTTAATTTTAAGTTTTATAATAGAAAAATATATTTTCAACATAACAACATAATACATAAGAATTATCTTTTTAAGTTTTATATATAAAAATATATTTCTAGATAATAAGATAACTCTAAAAATATATTTCTAGATAACAACATAATTCACAAGAATTATCTTATTTTCTAAAATATGATATATTCATATAAATTCGTTTTATTTATAAATAAATTATATATAATATTAAAAATATGATAAATAAACAAAATTACCTAAACTTATGGAGAGCATGACAACTAAGCAAATTTACTTCTTAAATAATAGTATAGATGTACACAATTTGCGATGTTGTTTGGCTATTTTGGTTTCAGACTTTTGAAAGACGTTTTATAGAGGAGTATCTGAAGCACGCACGTAGCTGTCCTGTGATCAAGGAAGTCCTATCTCACGGTTTATTCAAACCCAACCATTCACTCTCTAACTTGATAACCAAGTGGCTATTCGCTCCCCAAACATGCTGATGAAGTTGTCCCTGCTCAAGTGCTTGGTGGAGAAGTCATTTTTGAATCAAGAGCTGGATATGAGAATCCACCAAAACAAGACGCCGCTGAGGATGAGCACATTCCCGCGCAGGTCCAGGAACAGATTCCCCCGCAGCACTCAATGCTCAAATCTCCTATTTTCCAGCACATGGACAAAGATTGTTCAAAATTTTGCCAATGCCGTATTGCTGGTCAAAGAAGCTAAAAAACTATATGTTTCATTTTCTTATAGTTCTACTTTCCAATGAATCTCATTGGCCGGTGAAAGAAGCTAAAATAAGTAGAAATTTAGTAACAATGTAATCAGAATCTTCTTGAATACAGAAGAACGACGATGACAAACCAATGAATGCAAGATATGGTGAGATTCGAGCAAAGGGTAACAGGAGCAAATTGGCACTTATCATGTTGTAATAATCGTATTACAGTGATTCAAAATTCATTGTATAAATTTTTGGACTTACTTATTTTATTAGTGTGTTATAAATGAGTTGAAAATTTGCCATCACAAACGTTAGACATGCTACCCTCCATAACTTAAATCACCATCGAGTTAATTAATTTGGGGAGAAAAACTGAGAATGCGTGATTAGGCATTTGACTCTTGTAAATAATTCCATTTGAGTTGGCTTAAGCTAACGATGGATGTTTGTTGAGGGACAAGTGGGTGGGGCCCAAAAACCAACATCCCTTTGATGTTCTCTCTATTCCTAACGCCAAGTTATAATCCAGTGCGGGTACGACCATACTATCATACACTGTCTTCCAATTAAAAACAAGTTATTTACGAAACATGTTAATCTTCTTTTTATTCCACCTTCCCATTAACGTTTTTATTAAATTAAAAGTGAAGAAACGAAAAAAAAAAGATCAGACCAATTAACAAACAAAAACAACACAGAAAGCTGGAAGAAAAAGAAAAATTCCTTCTTTCTTGTAGAAGAAAAAGTAAGAAGAGAAGAGAAGAGAAACGGAGAATCTATCGAAGATAAATCTCCGATAAGGTTTTTGCTGTGTAAAACCTTTTGGTTGAATCTTCTTAATTGGTGAAAGATGATGGTAGCAAACAGCTTCGATCTTTGGCAAAAGGATGTTTTTTTCTCCGCAGCAGAGGAGGTTCAAGAATCTGCCGATACGTAATGTTCTTTTTGTTTTAATCTCATGTTTGATTGGTCTATATGTAGCTTGTGATATTGAAAGTCTTAGTCTTTATAGGTTTCTTTTAGATTGATTATTCAAAGGTGAGGACTTTATGTGTAATTTGATTTTTAGGAAATAGATTAAGGAATTGAGTTATCAAGTTTCAGTTTTTTTTTTGTGAAGTTATTGAAAGTAGTGATCTATTTGTCTGTATTTTCCAGAATGGAATCTGCGTATAGGTTGTGGATTAAAGAGAAGAAACAAGGTCGAGTTACTGTAGAATCGGACCAGCTCTGCATTGAACTTCAAGCAGCTTTGAGCACTGCTAAATGGCAGGTTCTGACATATAAACCTTGTTCACACAAAACATGTTCCTTTTTGTTCATTATTAAATGAGTGTATTGTTGTAATTTTTGAATCAGCTTGAAGAGTTTGAGAGAGCAGTGAGGTTAAGCCATGGACATTGTCGAGACGACACGACATTAACTAGACATAAACAGTTTGTCAACGCTATTGAAAACCAGATTTACAGAGTACAATCTGCATTGCAAGAAGCTTTGAGAGAGAACGGGAAACAGCCTTTGCGTTTGGTTGATCTTAACAAAGAAGAGCGTGATGATCTTGCCATGTTTCTCTCTGGCTCTTCTCTGACTTCGGAGAGTAGCATCAACTTTAGAGACTCCTCAACAAGCTCTTTAGCTGAGAATCCACGTGGGGTCAATAGCTGTGTGATAGATATTGATGAGGGAGGTAGCCCAGAGAGTGGTGATGCTATAATACGTGATAAAAGGTTGGGGACAAGAAGAACATGGAGTTCACCGAATGTTACTAATGTAACTGCGTTGAGGGTTAATGTTCCTGTTGATGTGGAGGAAGAAGAGGAGAAGAAGAGACTTGTGTTTGACGTTGAAGATACTCCTAAAGAGAAAGGATCTAAACCTCTGTTTTCGATGCAGAGATGTCGTGATTATAATAACCTTGTAAGCTTCATTCATCTCTATATACAATGGTATTTGATTATAGTTCTTAGTTGTTTTATCATTTTTTTGCAGATCTTTGATAGAGTCAGACATTATCAAAGGCGGTTTCGTGTTCCATTTAGCAGACCGGTCCAGCTCATTCTTTCCTTCACGCTAATCTTGTTTCTTCTATGTGAGTCCCATCTTCTCTTGCTTCTCATGAGTTACACCACACCATTGTTCTCTAACACGACCAGTTTCCGTCTTTGTTTATTTCCATTTTGCAGTATTGTTTCGAGTTTACTAGTCTTGAGAACTTAAGTTTGGTTTCGGAAACTCTCAAGAAAATTTGACAAGGTGAATAGTATTTCTGAAAATCTAAATCATTAACTTGACAGATTTGTACAACAGTCTTTAAACGTTACATCTTTTTTTTTACAGATTGTTACGTGCTGCTCTCACATCTTAGATGCTACATGATTCAACATCCCTCAAGAAAGATGAGAGATAAAAAGGCTTTGTCAAGAAACAAAGAAGAACAAGCCTGCTTTCTTTTAACTTTCTTTTATCCTCAAGGAAACATATATAGGAACTTGTAACTTCGTAGGTCTATTTTGTAAAAGTATACTAAAAAGATTCGTGTGTTGTTGTTACAAATCGATGCGGCTAAGGTTGTTGAAGTTCACTATGGTCCTTTGAAAATTGGATTTTTGAGTATGGTGTTTTGCAACCAGTATAAAATCTTGAGAAATTTTTTGAGTATGGATTTCGGAAACTCTCAATTAAGATCAACAGATGAATGAACTTTTAGAATCTGTAGTTCATTGCTCTTAAGTATTCTAAACCAATCATGTTGATTCTGTATTTGACCGCATACGCTAGATGCTACTTGATTCAAATTCTTTAGACGTGTCCCTGAAGTAACACTATGCGTGTTGTGTTTAATGATATCTCTAGAGTCTAGTGTTTATTTGTCTCGTAGATAATGTTTTGGAGCAGACAATCTGTGTCCCCTGGACCCCTTTCCCTTACGTCGGCAAGTGTATGGTTCGAGTCAAGTGTCTGATCTTCTTTTTAAAAATGCTCATTACAGCCCAAAACTAGCTATCAGTTTAGGTCAATTCTAATGAAAGATATATTTACTATTATAGTGAAAATATGACTGATCATGATTGATAATTGCTTATGATTGGTAACCTGCATATGATATTTTTGATAACACAATGAGACAAATATCCAAAGTCGCAAATAAGAGATTCGCAAGACAAAAGTAACGTTTTCTTACCGTTTTGTTTAGTAGTTTCATATACACATGAATATGGTGAAATGGATTTTTAATTCTACAAGTCTCTTGGACAAAAAGACGGTGGACGTCACAGTCTATAAGATTGGAATTTGAATTATCAATTTATCATACCATATATCAACCAAGCATTTAGAAGCACAAATAAATGCTAACAAAACTATATAATTTTCTGTCTTTATCACAAAAATCGACTAGTCGCAGAGAGAAAAAAGTAAGGTAATAAATTTTGCTCATGTCCTTCTCGTGCCAGTTCTGATCATCATTCATTCCTCCACTACCTAACCGGTTTAAAAGTTGCAAAAAAAAAATATGGACGATTGTCTTAAAATATATATTCAAAAGTTCAAACAAATAAGCTGAAATACAAAAATGTATGTAACATAAAGAAAAAGGAAGGAGGAAGATATATTATATGGTCTAACATATAGTAAAACCTCTATAAATTAATATTCGATAAATTAATAATTTTTATAAATTAATAAATTTTGTCGACTCCAATTTGGACCAGTTCAAAATTTAACATAAATTAATAAAATAATATGATAATATTTTTTAGGAAATTCTATATATATATATATATAGTCCCAATAAAATTATAGATTAATAATATTTTCTTAACACTTTATATATTTTGATGAGATTTAAAAATATTTTATCTAAAATCACATTTAAATTCTATAAAATATATATTATATACACCAAATAATATAATAAAATTAATATAAATGTCAAATTTACAAAATAATAATTAATGTCTGTAAATCAAAATCCCATATTTTTCTTATCTTAGAATAAATATATTTTAAAAATAAAAAATCTATATAAGAAAATTTTGTAAATTAATATTTTTATAAATTAATAAAATTTCAAAATCCCAACATTGTTAATTTATAGAGGTGTTACTGTATTATCGATTTTGCTTTAACAAATCTATACTATTATTTGCGAAGTGATTTTTTGCAACGGAGCTCTCACGTTGAAAGTTGAATCGGTTAATATCGTTTATACCCTTTATGAATAAATATATAAATCAGCCAATAATAAAAAAGAATTTAATATTTATTTGATTAGATAAATAATTTAAATTAATAATAACAATAATAATTATCCATAATCTATATAAGAATTATCCATAATCTAAATTAGAATTATCCATAATTCTTATATATTATGTTGTTATCCAGAAAATATATTTAATTAAAAAATTTAAAAACAGAAAAACATGAATAAATATTCATAAAGTAAATTTTTTAATTGTATATAACTGAAAATATAAAATTTTTAAAAATATAATACATGATTATTTTCAAATTAAAAGATGCGAAGTGATTTTTCGCAACGAAACTCTCACATTAAAAGTTAGAGTAGTTAATATCGTTTATACCCTTAATGAATAAATATATAAATCAGCCAATAATAAAAACGAATTTAATATTTATTAGATTAGATAAATGATTTAAATTAATAATAATGATAAGAATTATCCATAATCTAAATATATATTTAAAAATAAAAAAGATAATTCCTATATATATTGTGTTGTTATCTGGAAAATATATTTAATAAAAAAAATCAAAAACATAAAAAACATAAATAAATATTCATAGAGGTAAAAATTTTGATTGTATATAATTAAAATACAAAATTTAAAATATTAGAATACGTAATTATTTACAAATTAAAAGAATATAATAATATAATATAACAATATATATTTGTGAAGTTATTTTTTGTCTCTGTACTCACACATTAAATTAAATTTATTCTTATATTTTATATAATTAAACCTTAAATATGAATTAATCATAATAAAATAAAAGATCATTCAAAAAGAAAGAAAATACATATTTGAGAAAAATAAATTTTAAATATATTGTATTATTATCCAAACTAATACTATTCTTTCTGTAAGATCAATTTTCGAATGTATAGTTATCGATTCAATTTTTCAAATTGGAAGATAGATTTCTGTATTATTATCAATTAAGAAGAAAGGAAATGGACTTTAGATTTTTTAAAGTTTAAAAGAAAAAATAGAATTTTTTTTTTAATTTGTGAAAAACGTTATCATGCTAAAAAGTTTAATGTTTTAGGTTCAATTTTTTAGATGTAAATAATCATTTATTTTGATTATTTTAAATTGATTTAAAGATAATTAAGTCCGCATGTGCGGGCAAAACACCTAATAATAGATTACAATATCGACTTTTACCCCAAAAAAGAAATACAATATCGACATTCTTTCACAAAATAAATTACAATATCCATTTATCTTATACTAAACGACGATTATCTCCCTCTCAGTCGACGGCAAAGCGAGTACGTAGCCACACACAATGGTTCTTAAGGTTAAATATAGTAAATTAAGCATGTGGAAACCAAAGTGGTGCCGTGGCAGCGACACTTGTGGGCTCCTTGCAACTCAAGGCGTTGAGCAACCTCCAAGAAGGAGACGGTGATGATGACCCTCGAGTCCTACGAGGTCTCCGGTCAGCAGGAGACGGGAACATAACCGGTGGAACACTCCGGCGAACCTGACGGCTCTTTATATTCCTCAGTTCAGTCTCCGGTGTGAACTTAACCATTCCAAACATAATCACGTACCATCTCGGTTTAATACTTTTTTTATTTCCAGATGAGACCGTTTCAGGCTTTGTCTTACTCCTTGTCGGAGAAGCATCTCCACGTGTGAGGTTGCGATGATCTAAAGAACGGCTTATCCTTATGGGTCTTGCATTGTCACGTGCCACGGGATGGATGAGCTTGTTGCCTTGTATAGCGGATAAGGACTCGGATCTAGTGCTTATGCGAGGGCGGATGTACTCGGGAGAGGAAAGAATGGCATTTTGGTAATTTAAGGGGATGATTTTGCCTCCGAATATTATGTTTTCTGCCGGAGAACAGTCGTTGGAAGTTGAAGTCAGGAACTCAAAAAGCTCTATTGATCGTTTACGTTGGTCTTCTGTGGTGGTTGTGGTGGCGGTGGAGTAGGTTTTTTCGGCATTGACGGGAAGATCATACGGGTCTGAGGGTTTAGGGTTTTGGAGATTGGTGTTTTGTGAAGTTTCCATGTCTTTTTAGGGAAATAGAGAAAGATTTTGAAAGTTTCAAGATTTTGTCATAACACACACATGCATATATATACTACTGTTTCAATTTTTTTAACGAATAAAATAAATATGATAACATTTTTGTTTACATCCTAGTCCCATCCTATTCTAGAAATCATAATTGCAAGTTACCAACATCATCATTGTAACAAAGCATCCTTATACTTTGGAAAATCAGTTTATGTTCTATGTAAAAATATCATTACATGTATAGATCACACCAATCGCATATCCAATTTACATATTTTGAGAAATCTATATAGCCTGTAAATAGTATACTCTCTATCATCCACTACAGACAATCTCAAACATCGTCGATTAACTTGTTTACCCATAATTTTCCCAAAACCTCAAATTTAACATTAAAATTAGTAAACTATTTTCTCATAAAGAAAAGACTCAACTAAGCTACCATATTACTAAGTTTTAAATATGAAGACAATATATTCAGTTATATATTGAAACTGTAGCATAAGTAAATTTGGTTCAATAGTTTTTTCTTTAATTGTACATGTTTACTACTCTACGAACAGAACAACCACCTAGTAAATAATTATCAGAGATGCTGTTTTGTTAATCAAAACCTTGCTACGAATTCACCCAAGAGGTTGTTTACTTATACATGAACCAATAAAATATTCATAGCGTGTAAGATTAGTGACGCTATTCTCTATATGTAATTCACATGATCATTTTTTGGTGAAATCATTCACATGATCATCTTATTGATTTATGCTTTATTTCGTCTAAGAAATTGTGTGATCCAAAAGCATGGTCTAGAATGATAGTGATAGTCAAAAACATTACTTAACTTTTTACCCAATCGATTTTGAATTTCTATGAAACAGTGATATGAAGCTCTAGTTTAGAAAACTTTATAGTTTATAATTTTCTAACGCAGAATATTGCGCAACTAATTTTCCAAGTTGGAAATACCAATATTTCAGTATGTATTAATTGTTACAAAATAGTATAGTTTAGAAAATGAAATACTTTATTTATTTCCTACTTTTAGTTGCAGCAGATTTTCAAGGCACTTAACTGCTCTAGGATTTTAAAAGAAAGAAATTAAAGAAAAAAACTCGTGGAAGAGTAATGAAAGGTAATCAATTGTTACAGAACATTACTAAATGAAAGCAGTTAGAGCCACAAACTACACTTTTTCCTTTCGTTTTCAACTTACATCAACTTACGCTTCAAGGCACAAGTCATAATTAAGTTACTCATATCCACATTGCTTGACCACAAAGTTTGATTTGTTTTCCTTTTTTATAACAATTTTATATGGTGCGATGCTACTATTATCTTTAAACGCAAAAAGTATAATGGTGATTCACACAGGAGTTCACCAAAAAGTTTTCGTTTTGTTCAACGTGAAAAAGCATGATATGATAACTATATTTATTACTTATAAGCGTGTTTCTTTATCGTAATAAGAGAACATTTTATTAGACGTTATAAAAAAAGAGAACATTTTATTTATTTTATTTATTTTTGAACTAACCTGAAAATGACAAAAACTCTGCACTAGGTGAATCGATATCAATTGAAAAAATAATATAATGGGTGGTTCACCCAAATTCTTTTGTCATATACGTGAACAACTCGTGTTAGTCATTTGAATTTGGATTAATATATAATTTTGAATTCTACAGGCGTATAAATAATATGAAGTATTAGTTGGATGATCAAAGAGAACGCCGGCTAATTTTTTGTTCAGTAAAGTTGAAAGTCAATGCAGTTAATTTTTTTGTTCGGTAAAGCTGAAAGTCAATAGAAGTAGTAGTGGACCTTTTTATTAGTATTTTCTTCAAAATAAAAATGAAACGTCAAAAACAAGAAAGGTGAACGTACTTTGAAAAAGTTATTTGTACTGTGTGTTGGCAAGCCCAAACAAATCATAATTGTTATTTTGGGCTGTATACATAAATATATCTAGTAATAATGACTTTAGAGGCAGAGTTCAAAATGGGCCGAAATGTAATAATAGGCCATTAAGAAATATCACGACGACTCGCACCTCGCAACGAATCTGTTAGCCGGCCCCAACCAAAAACTCTAAGAGAGATCGAAGAGCGATTTGTGTTTCCAACAAAATTTGGATGTGAAATACAGAAATCAATTATGCAATCATGTGGGATCATTTACACATGCGCATCACCTACCAATGTGAGTCATGTGACAGTGTCCACTTGATCAGACGTCTTCTTTTTATCAACAAAGAAGATGGTACTAGTAACCATGTCAACAAACGCCGATGATCGATTCCTACAAACTGTACGTGGGCATAGCATCATCGTGTATGCAGTCGTAATCCCTTAATCTATTGTTACACACTTTAGTTAACAAGTACTAAATCAATAAGAAGACTAGTTTATGAGAAATACACACAAGCCCAAAAAGGTTGTTGAAAGAGGAAAGAAACATGTTGGAGAGTCAAGAGTGTATCGCATCCTCCACCAACTTCACTTAGCACGTATCATTGTAACTCACGTGCTACTAAATCACATCTACAGTAGTGAATAATGCTCCCACTTCACCTACCTTATTCCACTCATCTTATTTTTCTATTTTTCGTTTTACTATAATATTTCTCAACCACCAAAAATCACTTCGGTTCAACTTTCAACCATCCATAATCATTATTAGTTGACTCTCTACATTCAAAGTATTGCGACATAACTCTTTTTTCCCTCTTCACTGTTTCCCCAATTTGTGTTCTATTAAAAAAAACACAAGATCTTGACCAATTTACATCAATGAACCCCTCTTGGGGTTCATCTTTTTAATATTTTATTATTTTATTTTTTTCTGTCAGATTTTTTTTTAAAAAAAAATTAAAAAAAAATTAATTGAACCAATCCCCTTCCGACACGTGGTGAACTCCACCCTCTTGGGGTTCACCGGGATGAACTTTTGGAGAGAGAAGCTCATCACTGTTCATCTAGAAAACTGTGTGAACCTCCTTATAAACTCCTTATGAACCCTCAATGCACATGCTCTTATAATACTAAATAGCTTCTTTTTTTTTGGAACAATTATAATACTAAATAGCTTAAAACCGTGAGTTCACTTAAGTGAAATAGTCAAGTGGTTGACCCAAAAATCAATTAAAAGTCTACTTAAGAAATTCTGTGTGTTACTTATAATGTATGCATGTAAAGCACATGTAGTTATGTATTTTATGGATACAGCAAATTATTTTATGATTCTAAGAAGTTAAAGAGCGATTTACAGTTTGTGATAATAACAACAGAGGCATATATTATTACAATCTATGTCCCAAAATGTTGCTACTACATAAACCAAAGGAGTACAGACTTTGTATATAACACAACTGTTTCACAAATACCACATCACATCTTATGCGTTTTTTTTTTTGGTGTTCTTTCGTGTGTGTGGGGACTATATAACAAGATTTGAAAAAATATAATTGTCAAAATATTATATGAAATCAACTAAATTAAAAATGGAGAAAGAGGAGGTTTATTCACTCTTGAGACCACAACTTAATGATCATGTTGTGGCATTTTCTATATATAAGTACACAGTGAGATGTGTGAGGGAGCTTCAACAGCCTCGTTACCATACATCTCTAAGATATCTTCCACTCATTTGCAGATTCTTCACAAAGCTCTCCGCTTTTGTAGAATCCATTGATCCCTGCAAAAACAAAGACAATGATGTAAGTAAGAACCCTCTCAAGACTTTGTGATGGCGGTTGAGATTGATGTTTTCTTAAGACTTTGAGTCTCATGCGAACCTGTTCTTGAGCTATGGTGTGGAGAGATCTATGAACGTCTCTTGCCATGCCTTTGGCGTCACCACATACATATACATAAGCTCCTTCAGAGATCATGTTCCAGATATCAGAAGCCTACATATCATTAAAAAAAATTGTCAGTTCTCAAGAATCTGAAGATCAGAGTGTACATATTAAGCTGAGAACTTAAGACATACCTTGTCCATCATCTTGTGCTGTACATATTCTTTGGTTGGTCCCTCACGAGAGAAGGCGACGCTTAGCTCTGAGAGTGCACCAGTCTCTAGAAATTGCTGGAGCTCTTCCTCGTAGATGAAGTCCTGTATTATATGAGTAGAAGGCTTGAGAAACTGAACATACAGATGATGATGATGATAAGTTTTGAGTGTTGAGAAATGGCTTAGTTATTACCATTCTACGGTTTCTGCATCCAAAGAACAAAACTGATGGTCCAAGTTCAACACCAGATTCTACCAACGCGAGCCTTTCCTGAAGGAAACCTCTGAATGGAGCCAATCCTGTCCCTGGACCGATCATGATGATTGGCACCTTAGAATCTGAAGGAAGCTTGAAGTTGGATTGCCTCACAAATATTGGCGCTGAGGAACAGTTCTCACTCTTCTCATAAGGTATAGCATTCTGTTATTACAACGCAACAAAAAAAGCTCAGGAATGGCATAAACAACAAAAACATCGCATTGAGATATGTTTTGCAAGAACACAAGTCTTTTGTTACCTTCATCCAAGTCGAACACACTCCCTTATGAATCCTGCCGGTTGGCATCTTCTCATGTACAAGTGCACATGTGACATGAATTCTAGTCTCAGCAATCCTATACAAGTAAACAGAACAATGGTCAATACACTAAAACTACCAGAAACGTCTCTGAAAACAAAAGACCAAGAAAACAATGAGAAGTAACTCACTTGGGAGATGATGAAATTGAATAGAACCTCGGCTGCAACCTCGGAGCAACTGCAGCAAAGAAGACACCAAGTGGTGGCTTAGCTGAAGGAAACTCAGCCATCACCTCGAGTAGACTCCTTTGACTCTCCACTACCCACTTTGAATATTCATCCTGGTTTTGAAAACAGATAAAACAATTATAATACTTGCCAGAGACTGGAAGATCAAGAACAGCAGACTGGCGCAAACCTTTCCAGCAGGTGAAGCAAGGTGTTTTAATCGCTCTGCTTCGGTAGGATCAGATGCATGAGCAGCCAAAGCAACTAAAGCGGACTGCAAGAAGATCAAGAGTGAAGACAAATGAGTTTAAAAATATCAATGTATGAAGACAAGAGAAATTAGATGTGAATCAATCCAACCAACCTTCTTAGGAGAACTCAAAAGACAAGTATATCGTGTAAGCGCTGTTCTCAAGTTGCAAGGTGGGAATGGAGGAGGAAGAGAGCTGCTGATTGGTGTGCCATCTTCTTTATCAGAGTGAAGAGAGAAATAAGTATCAGGTGACATATCCAGCAACCTAAGCGCTTCCTCCACAGTTTCATTCAAGTTATCACAGAGTACACCAACATGATCTCCAGTTTCATACCTGACAGTCAATAATATTATATGTTAATTATGTTATTTCTCAAAGAATGTTCCCTCTGGTTCGTTAGTAAAACTCACGTCAGTCCACTTCCGGCGATGTCAAACTCCAGATGGGTGCAAGAACGGTCAGACTCTGGTGTATGAAGCTCCCTTCTCACAGCAACATTTGCCCTTTAAAATCAACAAAACAAAGCACTGATTAAATCAAACTGATAAGTCAATATTGTAAGGAAGAAAAGAAGAAGAAGCTGAGCGCACCTGTAAGGATGTTGAGCATCAAACACGACTTGACCATTCCCATTGGCCATGTTTTTCTCACTCAAGGCATCTTCAGAGTTGTGAATAGAAACTCTGTATTCTAGCACAGCAGCAGTGTATGGTGTAACAGCTGTATCGCCTTCTTCCCTCAGCAATGTATCCAATTCAGGCCACAATGCTTCTCTCCTGCAAGAGAAGATAACAAACTGAGCTTAGATTTTTTTTTTAAAAAAACAGATGTCAAAATTAGCAATGTACATAGATCAAGTAAAATACCATGCGGTAAAGTCATCTTCAATACACTGGTCATCATCTCCAAGACCAACAGGTACAAGACGCTGTGCACCTGAACACACCAAGTCATCAAGTTAAAAAACAATAATATAAACACACATCAAAACGAATGATGAAAATAAAGAAACAGACAAACCTTGTTCGACAAGAATGTCATCTACAACTTTGGCAACCTGCAACACAGATTTACAAAAAAACAAATATTAGCTCGGTGGTCCAAAGTATTGGACGAAACCATTATAATAAGTATAACAAGATGATATAATAAATAAAAACCTTATTAAAATGTTCATATTGTCTGTTTCCTAATCCAAACACACCGTACTTCAAATTTTTCAGCCATTCTCCTCTGTCATTACCCTGTAACACACATGTGGAAACTTCAGAAACAAAAACAAGAAACACACGTTACAATAACTAATAGACCCCAAGCAACAAAAGACTTACCTCGGTGAACCATTTGTAGAATCTCGCCGCATTGTCCGTTGGCTCACCGTCTCCATATCTACACACCAAGATTGCAAAACCAAGATCAGACAAAGCAACTCCAGTAAATACAAAACCAAAGCTTTTAATAAAAAAACTAACGTGGCTAAGAAGAAGAAAGCCACATCCTCTTTCTTCAACTTCTCCTCATACTCATCATCATCAGCCGCGTAATCATCCTATTAAAACAAAACAACAATCAGAATCCAAACCAACAAAATAAAAAAGATTCGAGCTTTTTAAAAAAGGGTATATACCAAATCAACGATTTTGAATCTGATCTTCTCGTATCTTGCTTTAGCTTCTTCTCCTAAAGCCTACAAAAATTATCAAAAAAAGTTAGCTTTCCATCTTCTTCACTCTGTTTTGAATCAAAGGCTCTGTTTTTGGAATCAAAACTCTGTTTTTAGAACCAAAGCTCTGTTTTTGGAATCAAAGCTCTGTTTTTTAGAATCAAAGCTCTGTTTTTGGAATCAAAAGCTCTGTTTTTAGAACCAAAAGCTCCGTTTTTAGAATCAAAAGCAACTCACTTTAGCAAACCCTTCAGCAGTTCCGGTCTGCGTTCCAAAAAAGATAGTAACTTTCTTTCTCCCATCATCAACCTCCTCGTCACGAGGCTTAACCACCAACGGCTTAAGCGTCGTCTCGACGCGTTTGGAGCTCCCGGAGCCACCGGATCTTCTCCAGACGAGCATCACGATGCAGCCGATGAGAGCAGCTATGGAAGTAGTCACAATCATGGCGAGGTTACGATTCTCGGTGAGAATTGAGCTCAATTCAGCTGCGACGGACTCGTAAGCAGAGGCATTGGCAGGGTCGGAGACGACGACAGGCTCTCCTTTGATGATGGCAGACATGAGATCAAAGGGAGAGACTTTCATTGGTGTTGAGGACATGGTGTGTGCTTAGGCCAAGAGGAAGAAGATCTCTCTGTGAATCGGAGGGTGTTGGTTAGGTGTGGTGTAGGTGAGAGAGAGACTCCTTTGAGAAAATGAAAATAAATGTGAGGAAGAAGAAGAGAGTTATATACTTTTATAATTTATTTTTAAAAATAATTGCTTTTAGTTTCGTGGTGAGATTATTGCCACCGCTCACCAAACCAGACCGGTCAAACCGACCTACCGCGTTTGAATTTTTTGGCCATGGTTAACTTATGTTAGTATTATCTACCCTAGGGCTTAATCTACCCTGAATAACTAACTTTTAACAGTTTTAGTATTAAGACTTTAGCAGTTGTATATGTAAAAAAATTTGTTATTAGGAACAACATGACAAAAAACACTCAAGTGCAGAAAAGATATCATATAAGAGGGGAGGCAAACAAATATTAATGCTCATGCAAATTGCAATAGCTAAAATTATTGGTTTTTATTTACTATAAGTTTTTGAATGTTATACTCTTTGTTGAGGAAGATACATTTTTTATCTCAAGTTTAGTTATATATTGCACCCAAAAAAAAAGTTCAGTTATAAATTTGAAAAAAAAAAGCAATTATACTAGTTAAGTGGGATTCAATAGCCCGTGGTATTATACTGAGCCAATATCTCGAGCACTATGGCCTTGGACCCGTGGGAAGTCTTGAGTCAGTCAAGCTGTAGGTTTTTTTTTTTTTTTTTTTTTTTTTGGTAAAATGTTAAAGTATTATTACCAATTTTGATTTTTGACAGAAGATACATAGAAAACAAGTAGCAGAAAAACAAAATGCAACACTGTAACCCCTATGCAGCAACAAAGGAACAAACCGAGAACAACACAAACACAAGTGAGTAAGCTGTTTAAAAGCGAGATGATGCCGGACCTACCAACCACAAGTATTAGATGAGAAACACCTGGTTGCCGCGAGCTACCGAGAGAAGGGCGCCCTCAAACCCTGATTGCAACGGCTCCTACAGCTTCCAAAGAGAACCAGAGCTTACCCGAGAGAAGAATCCTAACCCGAGCCCAAAGTAGGCCAGAAAATAGAGACCACCGACGGTACGAGGAGAAGCCGTGATCTGACGATGCCGTCGTTCGGTATCTTGCGCCAGAGATTACCGCCTCCTTTGCAGTCCACCGGGACCGTATACACCCATCTAACTGTAACCTCAAAAGAGAGGACAGATCAAAAAACGGACAACCCTCCGGAGGAGACAAATCCGAAGCCACACTCGAAACTCGGAGTCTAACTATCAAACCACGAACCATCCTGAGCCGTTAACCATCCTCTAGCCAAGAACACCAAGCTGCTGAGATTATTTGAGTAGAGCCAGAGACGGGCAGGCCACAACCACCGACACCATTTTGATCTAAAGGGTGAGGTAGATCCGGAGCTAAGACGTAGCTGAGCAACCCAGAGCTAAACCCTCACCAACGCGCTGCCACAAGGACCCATGGAACAGATTGACCCACTACCACCGGAGACCTTACGCGCTGCCACCATGGAGAACACAACAGCGACACTTCAAACAAAACATAGAGAACCGAGATACCTGAACCGGTGGACTCAGAGCTCCAACTCCACACGCAGTCTCACACACCCCCAGACGCCACACCGGAGGTAGAAACGGGACCAACGAAGAGCTTGACGGTGCTGCACGCGTCACCACGCCCGGAGTAGCTGACCTAACACAGGGAAAACCGCCAGTAACTCATCGTCAAATTCAGAGTGACCACGACGCTGGAGGAGACCGTCCTCAAGCCGCCTCAGCCGCCATGAACCCTAGATCTGAGCATAGAGCGACCAGATCTGAAGCGCAAATCAACCACACCCTCAGCCGCAGAGAACAGAGACAAACAAGGAGAACACAGAGAAGAAGAACAGAGGAGAAGCCGAGGCCCGGCGGCCGCGAATGGAGGCGGCGGCCGCCGGAGAAAACGTCTAAAACCCTAGTTGTTGCAGAAGAGAGAGGTGGGAGAGATAGGGTTGTCAAGCTGTAGGTTGGTCAAATTTGACATGAGTTTTGACTCTTTTGTATTTTTATTAAGAAACAGGTATTCTTCTATGTAATAATAATAATCTATACATACTAGATACTATATAGTATACATCATTCAAAAAAAAAAGATATCAATAATTTTAATTAAAGGATGTATAGTAAGAAAATTCCTGGCGGCCACCGCAGACATGTTGTAAGATGGCCAACCACTCATGTCAACGTCGTTCAATGATCACCCCAACTATATTGTCGAGCTATTTAAGTTTACAACATCATTTTAGAAACCGTGAGATGATAAAAAGATTTGATGTTAGTAAATAATCTTGTGTAAGTTTACTTATGGTGGAATATGTAAGGTCTTGTGAAAATGCAAGATTAAAAAAGCTTTCAGATGCAAGGTCCATATTGATCGATCGACCTTCGTGTCAACATCGTGATTCTCTGCCAACGCAAATTGATTACATCTCCAAACAGGTTCACCACAAATAAGAAAGAAAAAGAAGACAAGTGAAACACCACAACACACGTGTCTTTTTCGTTCACACTTCCAAAACAAGTCGAAACACAAATTCAAGAAAACACAAGAACAAAAAAACAATCGTCAAACTATACTAGTTTATTACCAAATTTAATCATTCATATGTTCTGAAATTTATCTGACAATTACTTACTCTGGAATGGAAAACTCTTATACGTGAATAAAAATAGTAACATTTTTATTAAGCTCTTATAGTGTTTATCTACGTCAAAATTTAACATGTAACCAATAAAAACTGGAGTATTATGACCATATATTTTGTTGTAATTGTCTTGTTAGGCAAATAAAAATTATGATTTAGTAGTAACGTCTCATCCCAAAACACATACTAAAAATGCCTAATACCAATTTTCCCTTTACGAAAGCACATCCCAAAAGAAACAAACATGTTAACTGTGAAGTATGCTTGTTGGAGTTATGTTATAATTAAACTTCTTTTGTTTTTTTATTATACAAAGTGGTTTGTGAAGGTGGAGTTATGATATGTCTAAATTCAAAGGAAAGAAGAAGCCCAATGATGGTTGATGGAAAGACGATTTCCAATACTTGATTGGTAGATAGGAAACTGTGACCCAACACTTCCCACGTGGGCAAACTTAAACCAATTGATTCATCCATTTCCCACCAAACTTTATAGGAAGGTTTTAGAGAATTCGACCAAAAAAAACACCAACTTTGCACGAATGGCCAAAAGAAACCTGAACTTTTGTTGACTTTATTAGTTTATTAAGAAACTTACGATTGACTCGCCATTTTAACACACCGTTAACGAACAGTTAAGACGGTGTTAACTCGGACGTTAAAATTAAGCTATTTGAAAATTAAAAGATGTAGACCCATGGGTTTGAATCCGGGTTGATTGGATCAAGTGGCAAGGTAGTTTACCACTAGGCTAATGGAACATTCAATGTATTTACTAACACGTTTACTTATATTTGGTATTGATTGAATATTAAAAAAAATCTATAAAACTTAAAAAATCTTTAAAATTTCAAAACAAATGAAAAATAAAGAATTTTTTTATAAAATTAATTTTGAAATTAAAATTAAAATAAAATTTTATTTTTCTTTAAAAAATCAGACGGGAACTTATAAAATTTTATTTTTCTTTTAATGTATCTATTAACACATTTACTTATATTTGGTACTAATTGAATATAAAAAAATTCTATAAAAACTTTAAAAAATCTTTAAAATTTCCAAAAAAAATGAAAAAATAAAGATTTTTTTTTATAAAATTAATTTAAAATTAATATAAAATTTATTTTTTCTTTAAACTAAAATTTTGGAAGATTTTTTATTTTTTAAAGAAAATAAAATTTTATTTTAGTTTTAGTTTCAAAATTAATTTTTTAAAAAAAACTCTTTATTTTTTCATTTTTTTGAAATTATAAAGATTTTTTAAAGTTTTTATAGAATTTTTTTATATTCAATCAGTACCAAATATAAGTAAATGTGTTAGTAGATATATTGTAAGAAAAATAAAATTTTAAGAGTTCCCGTCTGATTTTTTTAAAGAAAAAAAAATATTTTAATTTTAATTTCAAAATGAATTTTATAAAAAAAACTCTTTATTTTTTTCATTTTTTGAAATTTTAAAGATTTTTTAAAGTTTTTATAGAATTTTTTTATATTCAATGAGTACCAAATATAACTAAATGTGTTAGTAGGTACATTGAATGCGACACTAGCCCAGTGGTAAACTAACTTGTAATTTGATTAATCAATTTGGGTTCGAGTCCAGTGGTCTACGGCTTTTTATTTTCAAATCGCTTGAAACGACGTCGTTTCATCTTAATTGAAAACGACGTTGTTTCATCCTAACGGCAACAATTAACAACGTTAATTTTTTCTGTTAAATTTGCTGACGGCGTGTCAAATTGGCAAGTCAACGAAAACATTGTCAATTAATTATAAAGTCAATGAAAAGTTTATGTTTTTTTTGCTCAGGCCAAAAGTTCAGGTTTCTTTTGGCAATTCATGCAAAGTTCGTGTTTTTTTACCGAATTCTCGAAGGTTTTATGTATTAACACTTTTTTGGGTGCAATTTTATGTATTAAGATGTTTTATGTATTTACATTTTCACATGTTTTTGCTTGTTATTTTATCAACGAAATAGAGTTCGTACGCGTAGTAACAAAAACTTGTCAACACAATATATTTGTACTTTGAAATTGACTGACAATGCTCTTAGTCATTATAAACTTCTAAGTGCATTCCTGATAAATAATTTCTTCATAAAATTGTCACAAAATTACTATTGTTATACTTTAATGAAAAAATGCTGCTTTCAATGATTATACAGTCTGCACAACCATACAATCATAAGAGTTGTGTGTTTAACTTGGGCCTATTATTTTTGTATGGGCTTCTGAGATGAAGCAAAGACCTGGACACTAAAAATAGTCTCAAACATCAAATAGTAGAAATGTTTTTATCACTTAGCCGACAACTAAACCATAAGTAATTATAAACGGGATAATATTCATAAACCACAGTTTCTATTAATTAAAGAAAATCTACTAGTTAACATATTCACATATTCAACCATTGGCGTGGAATTAATTTGAAATAGATAATTTAAGTGAGTTAGTGATTCTGATTCAAAGCATTAGTTTACGAGAAAGAAACTCAATAGTAGTACATGAGAAATAGTTTGGGGTTGGAGGTGTAATGAAAGTTTACGAAAAAAGTTTGGGATCCCAAAAAGTTTCTATTCAAAGTTTGTGTTTCACTTTATATTGTTGATAATAGGATCAGTTTATTGCCTGCTCGGGCGTTATTTCACAAAAGTGGCCATAGATTTTGTAGGTCTCAATTATTTGCAAGGCCTTACATACCGTGGAAGTATAATTTTTATGTTCGCAGTTCATTGGGAAAAAAGTCTGTAACACACAAAAAGGAAAAAAGGAGAAAAACATCTATTGATCATGATTCATATTTGCTTTGAACTTTTGAGAAACTCTACTATCGTCTCATATATCAGAAATCGTAAAAGCTTTAATTTTACCTTCGACGAGATCTATTAGAATATACCCATCCCTTGTATGAGGGTGTCCTTACATCTCATTTTTGTGTATCATACATGCGAAGAAATAATATAAATTTTGTTTGATATTTTCCAGATTGATACGGTTAAAGAACTTGGTTCCCAAATCTTGTTTTTGTGTTATGACTCGCCTGCATAGCTAGATATATTATTTAGATTCAGTAACACACATTACAAAGCTTAATTTTCCGGTTCAAATGGATTAGAGAATAATTGGATTTTAGGAAAGAAAGAGATGATCTGACACTTTCGGCACATAGATAATCTTCTTTGCGACGACCATCTTTCTTTACTTTGTGTCTATGTCATAACATAAGTGGATTTGTTGTCGAAAAAGCAATAAGCTGAAGATGACTAAGAATTCATGACAGTTTGCTATAAAAATCTGACTTTCTTTAATATATATATACATACACGCATTTGATAGTATGACCTGTTTCAGTTGGTGCGATTTCTTTAAATTGCCATAAAAGTGCTACAAAGTGCATGATTATGTTGATCGGATGGACCATATTATGTACCTACTAATTACAAGTATAAGCCCTTTTGTGATAAAGTTAATTATTAAGCTGTAGAATTTGTTGTAATCACATTTTATTCACTCTTCTTCAAAAACAATCAATGTGTATGAAAAGAAAAAAAGAACAAACTTTCCGCTTTCAAGTTTCTACCGACGTAAATAATATGTTTAGTGTGTTATACTGTTATGCCAAAACACACTCACTTATGAAATCTCTGATTTGTATATCCAACAGAAGCATTTTCGCATCTCCTGACTTTGATGAAAGAAACCACTAGCCAGAAATATAAAACACTAGAGTATATATATGCAGTTATTTTGTTTTTGATATGATGATGTTAGTTAGATCAAACTACTCAAAATCATACTAGATAAGATTATCAACATAGATAGTCCGTATCTTTGCAGAAACTTTGCTAGAATAGTATTTTTTCTTTTGTCAAACTTTGCTAGAATAGTATAGAGAGGTAGATATGGATGTTGTGTTGAATTGCAATGGCTTGGCCCTATTCTGTTTTGGTTGTGCCGGTTTTCTTTAAACTGGTTAAAAATAGTTCACGTACGTTAATCGTATATAGACTATCTAAATTGTTCTTGAGATTCATTTTTAATAAATCAGTCTTATTCAAACTAAACAAAGTCGAATCGGATTAACATTCTGGCATTCGATACATGAACTCGAAGACTAAATATTAGGAAAACGCAAATGGTTTCTTATGTCTAGTTTAATACTCACCTCCATGCAATTATGTATGGTTGTTTTCATGTTTTGGGTAAAGCAGCAGTCACAGTTCACAACTGAACCCTTAGGGACCACATGAAATGATAACATAAATATTGTTATATTTTATATTTTAATGTTTTTCTTTTTTGGTATGTCACCACTTGCCAGTCCATAGTTTTTAATTTGCCCACAATTCAGTCTAACAATTTTCTTGTATATATATGATTGTCATATCGAGCTCCTAACAACTCACCATGCACAAACTTTTCTTTTGATAAACCTTATTGGTTATCCGATTGGCCTAAAATAATACACCAATGATACAATGATCTGACTATTACACTACTTAATTTGAGTTTGAATATTGATTATTATACTATTTAATCTGAATTTGGATATCTTATATATAAGGATGAATCGATTGTCTATTATGATCCACCGTATTATCGATTTGATTCAAAACTAAAACCAAACTCAGAACCAGCTCCAAAAGAATTATTACCAAACCATCATCATTTGGTTCACCATGCACGTACTTAGGCAAAAATATGCATATCACCTATGAATGATAATAATAAATACATATTTTCACTGTTATTAAATAAATTGTATTCAAAACGGCGGTTCAAATTTTCAACTCACGTCTGTGCAAGCCGATCATAAGGCCAATTGTTCGATAAATCCATTCTTCTAAAAACGGTTTGGATGTTTTAATTTTGGTTACATCTTAAAAGCGTTCCACACAAAAAAAAAAGGTTACATCTTAAAAACTAGGTCAACAAAAATGAATATTTTTCTAGCCATTCGATTTAATTGATTCTTTAGCTGTTTAGCATGTGTTGGTTGAATGAACATTTTTTTTTTTTTTTTTCTTTTTTTAATGAACAGCTTTATTATAGTTAGTTGGCTATCTTTGTTGTTAAAATGAGCTAAGTTAACTTACTTTTATCTCTTTCTCTGATCCTGCTTTATTTAACACAGCCGATTTGTTTTTTTTGTTTCAATCGTTAATGCATTTATCTGTTTTTTAAATCATTCTATTTATGTCTCAAAACTACAGAGATATGTTGAATGATGATGAAGATAATGTTTTATCTAAATACTTATTTTCTGTAGTGTTGAACTTTAACAATAGCATAATTATTCTTAAACTAATTATTCAAACAAATATTTTGTTTTAGTTCTAGTTATATTGCTGATGATAAAATGCCATTACAATTAGAAAAGTGTTACATTTCAAATTCCGTTAGATATCTAAATTTCACCTAATTTTAGGCTATTCAATCAATTAACATCTAACTAGAAAATTGTCATGAATTTAAAACTTAGTTGTTCGAATAATCAGACATAAATGTTAGTGAAAACATGTATGTTAACCGTACAAATTGCTTTTACTTTGACATAGATGTTAGCTAGGTTAGGTGGAAATGCAACAACAACAAATTAAATGATACTAAAGACCCTTAACTAAAATCAAATACTTCACGTATCTACATGTTTATAGCTCTACTAAGTACTAACCACGAAGGAGATGTATATCTACAACTCTTTGGAAAATTAATAACAGAAAAACATAAGCAAGAATATAAAAGTATAAATTTCAGAAAGTGGATCCACTTAGAACTTTTAAAACTTAAATAAAATTGTAATTACAACTGCTACAAACAATATTTCATCAAACAAACCACACAATGATTATGGAAAATTTGACTGGGTGTATGCATGTATCTATTCTACACTAATGCTAGATGCTATCTCAATTTGGATAATCAACTCGACCCACGTAACATTCAAAACCTTTGTATAGCATACATTAATTCTTGATCAAAGAACTCTAACGTACAAAACAAATTTACTATGATTAAATATAAATAGATTTATGTAAATTAATATCCCATGTTCTGAATTTAAATAGAACTAGAAGTCTTTGATTCTGGTTGCATTCACGGGACAAAAAAAAACTGAAAAATATACTACTTTTTCGTGAAAAGTAAATCAAGACTTATTAACAGTTAGTCGTTTCTTATATATTTATTGCGTTCTTGTTAATTGAGTAATATATACGGAAAGCTAAGTATGATAGATAGTACACCCAAAAGGATCCAAATTTTTTATCCTTCTTCTCTAGACCACTTATAATCCAATAAATAAAGGCAAGTGACATTTTGATAATAAGTTATTGTTTAGTATAATTTTTGCCGTTTTACATTGTTTGGGCACATGTCGCTCTCCACTACAAAACCAAGTGATGATAGCCAATGTTCCCATAACACGCACACTTATACAATCCATGAATCCTGCCAATGATAGTTTAACACGTGACATAACGTTTATAATAAAACAAGATTAAGATAAATATACATATAGTTATCCACAGAAAAATAATAAAAAACAATTCATACAATGAGAAATATCCGTTGGATTTGTGTGATTTTGTTATGATTGGCATAAAAATACTCTTTCATTTCTGTGGAATAAATGTTTTTATTTGGCAACAAAATTTTCCATAAATTCTTAGAAGCTATATAATAGAACCATGTATAATTTTTTTTCTTTACCATAGTACATATCAGAAAACTATCATCTCCATACTAGCATCTAATTCATAATTCGTGAAACGTTATCATGTTCTAAAAATTAGTCAATGGTAATGTTGGTGACATGTGTCGATCATATTTCTAATTAAGCATAAGAATTATGTCGTTTTGTTATATATATGCATATTTATATTGGTTTTAAAGCTGTTTCATTGTGGTTTTAAGCTGATTACCATTTGTCAAGATCTATAATACGGTCAACAATTTGTAGTAAGCCTACCAATAAGTCAATACTTTAACTAAAACTTTGCTTGTATAACTCATCTCTCAATACTTTGACAATAATCTATAGTTCACGTTTGATATTGTTATGCTACTTTTTACGGCTATCTTACTTTTTTTTTTTGTTAATGGACAAGGAAAGCTTATAGCTATCTTATCAGTTATCATGTACTAAATTACATTACATAGTTTGAATGTTTGATAAACGTTTTAAAAGATCTGGAATCAAATGTTCTGAAAGAGAATTACCTACTTTTACGTACCAATAGTAAAAGTAGTAAAAACGTTACTCCAAACCGAAATAACGTGAATCATATAAAGAGGTTAAAAAATATATAATTTTATTTTTATTGTGACTCTGTTTAGGGCCCACCATAAACTGCATCTCCTCAAGCTCTATAGGCTTTTGTCTCTCTCTCTCATCTTTTCTTCTCGTAAAAGAGCTCTCTTTTAGCTCACACACATCAGCTCTCTCTCTCTCTATCTCTTCTCCGTTCGCCGGAACTATTTGCGTAGAGGGAGAGAGGAACAAAATCATCTCTTATTTGCTCGACGAACCAAAAAAGCTTCTTTTATTGCGTAAAGTCTCCTCCTTTCTCCTTCTTTTCACCGATCTCTCTCTGTCTAATCTCCTTTCTCTCTGTTTTATTTCGTACCCACAAGTTTTTTTATTTTTTTAAATATTTTTTTTCTTTATATATTATTTTTGTCTTCTTCTTCGTCTTCACATCGCAGGTTGTTATGGTAATGTGGGTTTGACTAACTTCTCTGCTAACGTTCTACGCTCTATGGATTCTTCTCTCGATGGTACTTTCAACTTTTCTTATTCTGAGTAGTTTCTTTGGTTTCTTTCAGATTTATCGATATTCGTGTATCTTTGTTATTCCCTATGTACTAATAATGTTTCACAGCTGATGATGATGAAGCTTTGGATGCTTATTTGTATTGTTTTGTTTTTTTTATTCAAAAGTGGGGCACTTTACTGTACTATTCACTGATTTGCTACATGATTTAAGCTTATTTTACCAGCTGATGATGAATCTTTGGATTGTTCAAATTTTGTGTTTTTTTTAGCTGAAAAGTTTGAGAGACTGTACTGTTGTATTCAGGGATTTGCTACTTGATTTAGATTACTGCGTTCTTAATCTTTGTTTTCATCATCTAATTATCTTTTGCAAGTTTTTTATTGCTATGTTTCTCAGTGGTGATTCTGATTGGTGGGTCTTTCACTTTTTCTTGTTGATTGGTTCCAACTCCATATTCTTTGTTTTTTATTTCCACTATCATTGGTTGACATATTGCAGTTTTTTACATGATTTAATCATGCGTCAGAAGACGTTGGTTCTATATATGGGAATAAGATTCCATGAGAGATGTCATCACTACTGTTCACTTATTGATGAATGTGGGTTCTAATTCTTACCTAACAGAACCCATGCTTTGATTCCCATCTTATTCTTTCCTTTCTAGTATCTTGGTCCATTTTTTCAACTTCATTCTAAATAAAATGATCTCTCGCTTTAGCATGTTGTTTTGATTCCCTCTTTGACTCCTTGTTCCAACCTCAACATTGTTCTCCTGTGATGGTTGTTCAACTTTCTTTGTTTTAAATGAATGAATATGGTAGTTCTCAAATTTTCTGATTTTGCTTTGTAGTTTCATTTACGTTGAGTTTGGAATATTTTTCTTAATTTGGGATAACAATTTTACGTAAATTATCATCATTTGTGTAAGATCAGACACAACAAGCTTTTAAGGGATGACTTTTGTGTTTCTTGTTATGACATTGTGCTCCATTGTGAGTCTAAGTTTTAAATGTCCCCCACTGTTTTCTTCTATATATATATACAGGAGCTGCTGGTGACTCATCAAAATGCAGTCAAATGAGTGTTGATGAGAAGAGACAACTTGTTTACGAACTCTCCAAGCAATCACATCTAGCTACTGAAGTGTTGCAGGCATGGAGCCGCCAAGAGATTCTTCAGATCTTATGTGCTGAAATGGGAAAAGAGAGAAAGTACACTGGTTTGACCAAAGTCAAGATCATCGAAGCTCTTTTGAAAATTGTAAACGAGAAAAACTCTGGAGAGTATGATGAGAAGGAGAAGAAGAAGAAGAGAGATTCTGATTGTTTGCCTGTTCAGAGAAACACAAAGAGGCAAAGAAAGGTCGATGAACCTACTCGTTATGTGATGCCAACGAGCAACAATGCCTCAGGAAGCTCCAACTCAGTTAATACTAAAGGTGAGGAGAATACTATCTACTGCAACAACTTGGCTTGCCGTGCCATATTGAGACAGGGAGACTCGTTTTGCAGAAGGTGTTCTTGTTGCATTTGTCTTAAGTATGATGATAACAAAGATCCTAGTCTCTGGTTAACATGTAGCTCAGACCCTCCATTTGTGAGTGATTCTTGCGGATTCTCTTGTCATCTTGAATGTGCTTTCAAGAGTGACAAATCCGGTCTTGCAAATGACAAACAAAGTGAGGGTGGTTGCTGCTTCTACTGTGTCTCTTGCGGTAAACCAAACAGCTTGCTTGAATGTTGGAAGAAGCAGTTGACTATTGCTAAAGAAACCAGAAGGGTGGACGTACTATGCTACCGTCTTTTATTAGTCCAGAAGCTTATAAAGGGCTCTACTAAATACCAAAATCTCTGTGAGGTTGTTGATGAAGCTGTGAAGAGTCTTGAAGCTGATGTTGGTCCTCTCACTGGTCTTCCTATGAAAATGGGTAGAGGGATTGTAAACAGACTACAATCTGGACCTGATGTGCAGAAACTTTGCACTTCTGCTCTTGAATCTCTTGAAACTACAGCTCCTGAAGTTGCTGCATTTCCTTCACCAGGCAGCTCCAAGATGCAGCACGGTTAGCTTCTTACTACCCAAATATTTTATAAACTTTTATTCATTATTTTAAAAACCTTTATCCGATTTTACAAACTTTCATAAATTGTTTTACATGGTTTTAGTGATAAAATCCCTCTAACTATAACATTTTAACTGGGAATATAGATGAAGTGTAACATATATTAATGATTTGTAAGTTAAATATTAGTTGAGTATTTTTTCAAAAATATTTGATGCGTTTTATCATTAAAAATCTTTAAAGTAAGATCAATAATAATTCTCTGTTTTATTTTTTTGCTAGATTGTTCTTATGGAGTATGCAATGAGGTATCTGCAGAGACAGCAACCACAGTATCAACCAAGATCAGATTCGAGGATGTTAACTCCACTTCACTCACAGTGATTCTAGCATCCAACCAAGTCACTACACCTGCAAACATCGTTCATTACAGTATTTGGCATCGTAAGGTCACAGAGAAAGAGTACCAGGAGAAGTCAACCTGCACATTGTTTACCCCAAACGCAAGATTTGTTGTCTCTGGATTAGCTCCAGCGTCTGAGTATTGCTTCAAAGTTGTGTCCTATAGCGGAACACGAGAGCTTGGAATCGATGAGATCAATGTCTTGACGCGTAGCCCTGAAGAAGAAGAAAGAAGCGAAAGCCCTCTCACAAACTGCAGCACATTGTCTTCTAACCCTTCTTCTGATGAAGCTGAACGGGTTGTGTTGTTAGATGAGGAGGAAGAAGAAGAAGCTGTTCCAGGCAAGAACGGAGAAGCTCTAGTCCCGGTTACTAAGACAAGGAACAGTTTAGATGCGAGTTTACCAATTACTCCCTTCAGGTCAGACCAAACCAAGAACCGTCAAGCTAGAAACGGGAAACCTGTTAAAGAAAACGGTAATAACGGTGATCATCATTCAGCTAACGGTGGTTCAGAGAGCGGTTTAGAGCATTGTGTGAAGATCATGAGACAGCTTGAATGTTCAGGACATATTGAGAAAGATTTCAGACAGAAGTTTCTAACTTGGTATGGCTTGAGAGCCACGTCACAAGAGATTAGAGTTGTGAAGATATTCATGGATACGTTTACTGATGATCCTGTGGCTTTGGCTGAGCAGCTTGTTCATAGTTTCAGCGACCGCGTTTCGATTAAGCGTTCTGCTATTGGTGGTGGTGCGTCTGCTGTTGTTCAGTCCGGATTCTGCATGAAGTTGTGGCATTAAAGTTTATCGGTTTTATTAAATGTCACAAAACTTTATTTATCATTATTGGAACATTTCCATGCAAGAAAATTACTATCGGTATCGAATTGTTTTTGTTATTCTTGTCAAGATTATTATTTTAGTGGATTTTAAAATCCTGTAGGCTGAATCATTATTTCGTTGACTAATGTGTTAGGTCATCTTTTTCTTATACAAGTAGGTCAAGAAAATTATATAACAAGAGATCATATTATTTATACATGATGGTTAAAAAAGAAAATGCACATTTGTAACCTTTAAAAACTACCTTTTGATGTTTAGATCTTACCTTTGATAGAATGAATGATGCAGAGCCGGCCCTTAATGGAAGCGAGAGAAGCCAGTGCTTCCAGCCGCAAAATAATATCTATCTTACCGGCCACATTGGACAACAAAGTCATAGTAGCATTACTGGTTGTGTTGCTGCTGTATACATAATAGGTTGAGGGTTCGAAACACCTCTCCTGTATTTCAGCCACATTTTTTATTTTGGCTTGTAGTCTTTAGATTTGTAGGACTGGCTCTGGAATGATGCATGAACATTAATCACGTGTGTTGTAAAAGAGTGTATATGATACAATAACCATTTCTACATGTTAAAGATATACGGGTTATTTTGTTGTCTTTTTTTTTTTTTTTTTTTTTGAAACACTATTTTGTTGTCTAACTAAGACCATCTCTCGAAAGTCTATATTCCAAAGAGTTTAAGAGTGTAATCACACACACTTCCCATCAAAATTATATGTTTCTAGTTTCTACTCTTCCCATCGAAGTGTAAGCTTGCCATCATTTGGTTGATATTTGATAAATAGGGCCAGCTTTTCCAATTAGTATTGTTTGGATTCTCTGTGGGCCTCACAGCCCAATAAGATCTTTTTTTTGTCAACCTTTTACCCAATCAGATCTGCTGGCTACGATATCAATATTTTTTAACTTCTAACTCGATGTCATTTCACATGTTGAGATTACCCTTTTTTCACAGATTTCTTCCAAAGTTGCTAACCTTAAATAGCAACCAATTTAGTGAGTGTAAGAAATTTTAATAAAGAACAATGGAGAAAAATGATACGAGGTAAAATAATAATAACTATAAGCTTTTTATTCTTAAGTTGCAAAAAGTAGGAGGCATACACAAAATGAGTACAGACCATGCGGTTGTTCAATTTGTAAAGCGTCCAACCTGCAAACTTCTTTCTCAGTATGCTCCATGTTCCACTATTCTTAATTTTAGTGCCAATAAGTGTCTGTGAACATTTATAACACTTTGACAAACTTTATCTCTTTTTCTTTCTTTGTTTTTTGGGCTCATTTATACCAACTTGCAAAAAAAAAAAAAAAAAAAAAAAACAAGATAAACTCTCTTAAGTTAACCTATTATGGTAACTACTAGTTAGTCTTTACATATAATTTCTAGATAGTCAAGATACTTGGAACGAGTTTGATTTTTTCGTTTTTACTTATAAGAATTTGATTTTAAAGTTTTATACTTGCACGAGTTTGATCTTGGTTTCTTTCAGAATTCACTTTTCAATTTCAGCCAGCTTCTTTAAAACCGTTTAACAAAAAAAAAGGGATAATACTCTTTGTTAGTCATTCTAATGAGCTGTCGGGTTGTTCGTAGCCAAGTGGTAACTGAGCTCTGTCTTCGGGCCCTTACGTTAGGGGTTCGACCCCTCCTTACCTCCGTTTGAGGATTAAAGGTCCAAAAGTGATCAAATTGACAAACAAAAAAAGTCATTCTAATGAGCTTTTAAGATTCGCAAGACAAACGCACACATAGAAAGATATAATCGTTATTGTGTTTTTATTAAAAGTGAAAAGATGATGTGCTTATTCCTAATTGAAGTGTCATCCATCTCATGGATCATTAAATTTAAATACTGATTTTTATTTCCTTGATTGTACGGTTTAAGCTTTATTCCTTTGTTACATATATATAACCTTTTTATCAAAATATGTAAAAGAATCTTTGCAAAGTTTCATTTTATCTTGTCTAACATAATTTTTATTAATATTCTTCCAACTACTCCTATATCCGACACCGATCAATTTCACTGTCATGGAGCTTTATATATACTTTAGAGCACTATCGCATTCTACTTTTGAATGATTGATTAGTATTTAGTAGTCTTCTTATATTTTCGACTAAATAACTGACCTTCAAGTAGATAATTTTCCATAGTAGAGTGTACACGTACGCATAATCACAGAGTTTAGGTAATCTAAAGTTACATATAATTGATAACTAAGGAAAAGCAGCAATTTGACAATAGATTTGGATCTACCTGTATAACGATGCATTAACGGATTGCAACGTACAAGCCCAAGAATTTTTAGTTGTCATTTACTCTTTATGTTGTTAGCACATGTGGCTTCGATCAAAACGAACTAATCAACGTGAATAATACAACAAATGATTAGATACATCACGATTTTGCAGATAAAATCCATCGAAATATGCCTTCCACTCACCGTACTATATTTTTATGCAAAATTAGATAAAAAGGAGATGAAAAATGTTAGGCAAAAAGGAAGGCTTTCATTTACAATAAAAAATATTTTAAGATTTGATAAAATGTGAATAGAGAAAGTGGGGTGTGAATAAGCAGATCATGTACAGACATGGCCACCTAATAAATTCAAAAAGAAAACACATGCATGATACCACACTTATCACTAAAATTTAAATATATAAAACCTAACATTGAAATTTAAAAATAACTAAAATAAATATAACATAACTAAATTTGGAAAACTGCATATAAATTATTATAAGAACACGAAGAAATTAGGTCTGGTGATAGTGCCAAACTGTGTTCTAAGCAGAGTTGTCCATTTGTGTCTAGTGCCGTTTTGAATTATATATGTATATGATCAAGTGTTAGGTCATTCACTAGTGTTTTGTTTTCCTTTCATTTTGCCCCAAAATATCTCCATTTCTTTATCCGTACATGCCACATGTCCACATGTTGATCTTTAGGAAAATTTCCTTCCTAAAATTCTTTGATATGTCGTTTTCAAATAAGAAAATATGTCTTATTTTATCTGTATGTATTCTTATTTATACTTGCATCTATTATTGTAACCTTTATTTGTTTTTGTATACTACCATTTCTATAATCAACCTATATTGATAAACTGGAGTAGGGGGGAAATAATCCAGTTAATTAACTAGCCTCGGTAAAATGCAGGTGATTATGATCTTTCCTAGAAAGCTAAACTACCTTAAAGGGGATTATTTTGAAGAATCGGATTCTTCTCACTTCCTATGATCTTTGTCATGTTGGTCGTCTCCGTTCTCCTCTTAAATTTGACTTTGACTTTAATCCATAACTTGATTGAATTAGAGGTGGGTCTCATCGAAGGTAATAATAGTCTTGAACCATCTAAGCAATCTCTATATTCAATATATAGCTTAGAAGCTACAAACTAAATTAGTCTAAAAACACGAAAAATACCAGTAGTAGATGTAGACTATAAACGAAAGTTTGACGTCAACATAACAATAATGATATATCTAAGCAATTAAGCAACATTAATATATGATCTAGAAAGTGATCCATTAGATTTGATGTACACTTACGGACACTTTTCCTTTACTTTTTACAGCGGTTAAAGCTTATCATCGGACATTCAGACTACAAATCCATTTATTTCTTCTAGAACCATAACTTTTGGTCTAGCAAAGCAAATGGGGGAAGGGTCATCGTATTATTATACAAAATATAACGTCATAAAGTTTACAAGAAGTAAGATACATCAGATATATAATAGACTAAATTCTGTAAAATGATGATGCATACAAAGAAAGTCCAGAAACGTGTGTTTGGCTAGTTGCATGTTTGATTTAAAAAGTTCTTCTGGTAGAACAGTTTTTTTGGTTGGTCACAAAAAAAGAAAACAATTTATGTTGCAGTACTGTGTTCAATGTTCAATCCCAAAGGAACTCTAAGAAGAGTTATCTATTACGTGTTTTAGGAGTCTATTGGTATTTTAGGAGTCTGCCATGTTGAGTTGTACCTTTAGTCTTCCTTATTTTTAATTGAGATAACTTTTTTTTTTAAAACTCAAATTGAAATAATTTTTGATTCGATGTTTTACTTGGATTGTTTTTTTCAACTTTTAAGTTGCTTCATATGTTATCGCAATGTAAATAGATATCTCTCGGCTTCAATTTCCCATGCATATCATATGAGTTGATGTTGGCTCAGATAATTAAGTTTTGTTTAAATAAACTCTACTGTTCTGCTATTATGTGTGTGCCGAAGAGTTGCAACTTGCTGCGTGAGACACGGCATGAGGAAACTCGTTACATTACATGTCCTTGTGACGATGTATCACTATTCTATAATGGAATTATTATAAACCCAAGATGATGCAACTTGAGAGCGACTATTGCATTATTTTTAGTTGCTACTATTAATTTATCAACCGATGATATTTAGTGTTTTTGAAAATATTATTACAGACACTATATTTATTACGAAAGGTACGAATCATTGTCAAATGATAAAAGCCAGCACCACAAGTTACTTCCGCAATTTGGTCTCTCTACAAGAGATAATTTTTAATGAACATGCACATGGAAGCATGTGTATATGTGGATCCACATGTATTTAACCTATGTGTGTGGATTGGCTGACCAAAAGACACAACGGTCCAATGTCACCAACCCTCCTGGAAATTAAAATGCCAATTGCTAATTAGTAAACTATTACTCTTGTCCTTAGAGTCTTAGTACGATTCGTACGACAAAAGTTAATATCGTCTTAACTAATACTATGATATTACATTTTGTGAATAGGTTTGGTAGCTCCGTTTTGCCTAAAATTTTAATTTCCTTTTTTTTGTGCAACCAATTTAATATATTTTAAGTTTCCAAATAGTAACTCTTTACTAATTTTTCTAATCAAATGATACTTTAACTTTACATATGTGTGAATGCATTGAGTTGTTTTGTAAATAGTTAACGATTATGTGTGTGAATTCATTTGAAGTCTCTCTTTTGATTATTATTATTTGTGTTAAATTCGTACTCTGTTTTACCGTCGTTTCATTTAGTTGCAAGTTCAACATCTAGTCTCTTTGGTTGACCGCCTACTAGTTCGTTCGGTGTTGACTTTTTGGGTTATTTTTCATACAGTGTGATTTTGAGAATTTACAGTACTATGATGATAAATATGTATCTGTACTAGTATACATTAATAAATGTTGTCTTGTTTGACGGAGAAATAAGTTGGTAAAAAGTGAAAACAATCAGATAACGTGTTTCACAAGAACTACATGTAACGTTTAATAGAAATAGTTACTATTGCACCTAATTACTTTCTGACTGACTTGGTCGGTAAATATATGTTTTTTTTTGTAGACGGTCGGTAAATATTTCTGCACTTTCCAGTTCTTTATCAGAATAGTCGTACGTTATAAATAGGCAGTTCGTTTTGTAGACTCCAAAAAGACAATATTAACGTTTTTTTTTTTTTTTTTTTTTTTTTTAACTTTCCATTTTATTCATCTTCTTTCTTCTCCTTTCTCCCTTCGAACTGGAGAAGACTTGTTAAACAACGTTAATATTGTCTTCGAAGGAAGACAATATTAACGTTGTTTAACAAGTCTTCCCAAATTTTGTTTTCTATATATTTCTAACTCGTATAAAATGTAACTTGTAGCCGTTGAACGGGCTTGACTACAAATTATGATCTATTCATATATTTTAATTGTATTAATACAAAATATTATGATACATGTATCATGTCGCAGTTCATACATTCCATGCCATGAAGTAAAGGAGAAGGTATATATATCACTTGTGAATGTCAGCATACTATTGGACTCCTATTCGATAATTTAAAATATTATCAAAAAGAAAAAGGCAAGTATAAAGTAGCACTGTATTTATATACTTGTGTAGATATTACGACACACACACTTGTATGTATATATATATATATATATATATATATATATAAAACCGCATATTTGCTTATGTATGTATAATATAAATAAGAAAGTTACGGTTATTTATAACTTATATGTCCTGGTCTTTTCATAAAGCCAAAAGAATAAGGGACAAAAGGTTAACATTTCTCTAATATTATGTTCTAATTACGTCTTTCATCATTTCAGTGAGCCATGTTCTTTAAACTTGACCTATTTCTCCTTATCAATCCTTGGCCTTTGCACACATTCATACACCCACATAAATATAGACAGCACTATTCGACCAAAAAAAACAAAATATATATATATAACAAAATATATATATATATATATAGACAGCACTATATGTGTGTGTTATTCTTCCTCGCTAGTTTTTATACGAAGACTTAAGACAATATAAAATTTAGTACTTGTTTTTGGATAACAAAGAATATACCATGTAAGATGGGAGTAAAAGGTTAATGGATATATCTACAACTACAAGCATGAAATTTTATCAATGAAAAACAGTCTAAACAAATAGTCACAAAACCACGGAGTGCTAGAATTTGAATGCTGACTATGAATCTCGGTGAAACATTCTTTAATTATACTAATGTATAAAAACATATTTTCGGGAATGAAAAAAAAAAGTGTCAATTTTCTAGCTGCAGTTGATATATATGCTTTAAAATGTCATATGTAGAACGAAACCATTAAAAACCATAATGCGACTTGCAGGTGAATTGTTAACAGTGAGGGTAAAAAGGTGGAAGCATACTCGCAATGAGCCTAAACTACTACTTCACGGATAAGGTTATGTGAATCTAACTCCATTCATTAGCAAATGAAACCAGCACAGGCCCTGTAGTAACATAAAGTCAATTGATGTATTTTGTCGTCACAATTTCATTTCTTCCTAAATATTTTAAAAGTCAAACTCCTGTTTTTTTGTTGTTGTGAACCCGTTGTAAGCATTTAACCTTATTCTGGTGAAGAACAAGATTAAATCTAATACTTGGAATTTGTTTCGACTTCGATCGAACCAAAAGAGAAAAGAAAAAAGAGTTGGTTCAAGTGGTTCACACATCACAAGATTCACATTTTATCCGAAACAGAGAAAGGAGTTGCACTAGCAATTATTTTGTAAGTAGACAAGTACATGTGCCTAGAAATGATTGGAAGCTAGTGTCTGTCATGTTCGTAAAATGACAGATCCTTAAAGCCATTACATTAGATTCTCTTCGTAACATGCAACGGCGCCGTTGGACTAGGTGAAGACCCCCAAGTCCCACCACTACGTTCTTCCTCTTCTCTTCGCCTCCTATTAAAACCCAGCTCGGCATCCAATTCCAATTTCAAGCCGGTTATTAAAAAATTAAAATAGATACTTAACGGCTCCAACGGAATATACAAAATGGATCTTCTAATCTGAGTAATTTCTGCAAGAAGTAGAAATGATATTTTTTCTCCCTTTTGGCTTTTAGAAAAATACCAATTACTGTAAATTAGTTATCCCAAAGGTTTTGGGAGACGAATCCGGTCATGAGTTACCCGGCTGCAAAGAGATGAATTTGTTACATGTTTAAGTCCACATTTTAAAGATGTATGGGTCCAAATGTTTAGAAATTTTTGGTTATAGTTGACAAAAAATCTTGGTTATATAAGTTTCTTTTTACTAACCAATTAAACAGATTTGATCGGCAACATGTGTTACTTATGCCTATAGACATAGCTAGTATACACAAACACCAATAAAACATATAGGTACCTTTTCTTTAACCCGCCCGACAGGGCGGGTATTTGTTTCTATGGTATATATAAATATTTTAAAAATTACAATTTAATGCTTCCAATTTTACTAAGTAATAGTATACTGTTTAAACATCGTATTTCATCACTGTATTGTGTAATAGGGGCGTCGGTAAAATGTTGTGACCCGTAAACATTTTAGTAATAATTTATAAAGTTTTTTTTGAGTTAAATTTGGTGTAAAATTATATACACTAAATAATTTAGTTAAATTTTTGAAGTTAATTTGTTAATGAAGAATTGGAAAGCTAGTATATCACTGTTAAAAACTTATAACAATAGTCAATATAAATTATATAAATAAAATATATATTATTCTTGATTTATTTTAAATAAATTTAAAACATGAATACATATATATATATATAAATAATTTCAGAAATAAAGTAATATCAATGATAAAAAACTCAAAAACAATAATAATGATATTTTGGGCCGCTGTAATCTTTAATTTAATAAATAAGCCCATTAAATTTATATGTTATCCATGTGTTCCAATCAAATTTTTAAAATTTTCTTATTCATATTTCCAAACACTTCATTTTTGTACTTCAGCTTTAATAGTATAGATAGGTACTTTCGTAAAACAAAATGGCCGTTTTTACCAAACCAGACAACTAAACTGAATCTAAAACGAAAAAACAAAATCTGATATGAACCGTTATACAAACATATCCAATCAAAACCTAAGGCTATATACTTTCAGTATGGATTAAATATCTAGAAAAAAACACACGGGTAAAAAGACAACAAATAATAAAAATCGTAACACACAAGTATTCAAAAGGCTCGTTCCTCTTTACTCATAGAACGTCGAAAAAGAGTTGTCACCTTTAGATAGCAATTGGTTAAAATATACTCCGTAGAATATAATCGCCTGCTAATTTTGACCTCGGAGATATTTTCTATATAAGTTTATGTAACTCTAGTAAAATATTTTCTTTATGAACTAACATAAAGAAAATATATGCATTTGTCCCCAAAGTCCAAGATAGTATCAATTTTCCAATAGCAAAAGTATATTGAATGTTTTTCATTTTTGCAAAAGGGTAAAGTTTTGGTTATTATGAAAAAATGACAAAATTGAAATGATATGGTCCCGAGTCTTTAACTCTCGATAAGATTAGTTTTCGTATAACACTACAAGAAACACGCGTCAACTCCGACGAATGTTTCCGAGAAAGTGAGTTCTCAGTAATTTAGCTTCATCTTTGTGAGGAATTGCCGAGAAACTATTGGTTTTGTCGGAAACTTCTCAAAAATTTCCGATGAACCGTAATTGTCGGAATTTTGAAGGAATAAATTGTCGGAAACTTATCACGATTAATAATCTA
>CAKOAT010097376.1:78253-103952 GCA_932364175.1 Eruca vesicaria subsp. sativa
TGTTCCGACGATTTTCCCATAGATGTTACCGACAATAATTTTGGTCGGAATTTACCGAGAATTTCCCGAGAAATGGATATTTCCGACCGTCAAACGCCGACAAAAATTTGATTCTCGGTAAATGATAGGAAACACTCGTTTCCGACAAAGTTCCGTTTAATATGGTTGTCGGAGATCACATCTTTTTCTTGTAGTGTAAAGATGCAGATATCGTCACAATGTCAAGGTATGTGAACTTGTAAACAAACCATTATATATATATATATATGTACATACATAAAATCGGCTGATTATGTAAGTTTACCGGTGGTCTCCTTAAAATTGACAATCGATCGGATCATGCGCAGACCTTACTAGTTTTAGTAATCATATATATAGGATTTAAATTGAAAATTATCTTGCAAGATGAAAATATCATGTTAGATAACAAAAATATGTACTGTAATTATTAAACAGATGAACTATTTATACTAAAAGAGTGTACTATGCAGTTGTCACCTTACTTTTATATATGCATGAACTCATGTAATATCTATTTACAATCCTCTGCTCCCCTGGACAAGGTTTTCTTTTTGTGTGTAGATGTTAAGATCCCCTCGACAAGTTTTCAGAGCAACTTGTTGTTTCCACTGACCTCAGACATATACTAATATTTACTTCGTTGCATGTAACGGCTAAAACTGTTGAGCCCAAGCTTAACATTTCGTATGTTTTTTTCTAAAGACTCTTGGCCTATAATCTCCTCCAATACATAAGATTAAATTTTTAATGTTTCAGATTTAAAAATTACTACTATCCATGCTAACAAGGTTTTCACCCCAAAAAAGCCTTATATTACGACATTTCTGTTTGATAAGTTTTTGCCATATTTTAATCAAGAGAATAATATTTTGCTTTTTTTCCCATAATTCAGTGACTTTCAATTTAAGGAATGTCTTCGTGAGTAAATGCTCATGTCACTTGCCCAATGCGGTTTCAGAAAAAAAAATTAAATATCTATTTAAATAATTAATTCTTTTTGGAATTTCTTGATTAGAGAGGCGGGCTTTATTGAAAAAATTAACGTCCTTTTAATTATCTTGAGTCGCAGGAGGCATGTGAGGCCGTACATGGTGCAGGATTATCTGGGGTACGTCTATATATGTTTACTTTCAGAAAGTAAACAGGGATATCATATTTTGTTAGACTGTATATATATTCGAAAATAATCTTTTGGAAACTCGCTATTAAATTACTAATAACATCATTACCGTTACAAACCTTCGAGTACATTTATTATAAACATTATCTCGTGGCTGATTAATAACTTAAATATCTTTGATGTTTACCTTAACTAATTCAAATTGCAACCGTTTTCCTTTCTAAAGATTTTTATTTTCCTTTCAGAAAATATTGCAGCCGTTTCCAGTTCACTAAATAAAATAAAATAATGGTACATCAACCTTTGTAAAATTATTCCTTTTTAAAAAATAACGAGTATTTTTATTTGTAAAATTATACTTCAATATGAATAAATATTAAAGCCAAAAAAGTTCCGATATCTCAAGTCAGTGATGAATCGTCAGAATCGATATATTTTTCTTTGTTTGTGACCATACGTACTAATTAGATCATTACTCCTTGATATATACGTCAAAAATTGTGTGCTATATTTTTCCTTTTTATAGAAGACCATTATTATGAATCGTGGCCAATATAGTATTACATAATGACATAGAACAGTTTTAACATCACTTTCATCATAGTGAGTTAGTGATATTCGCGGAAATTCACGAATTGTAAACTAATGAAAAATGTCAAAGGCATGAGAGACGTACCTTTTATAAAGTTCTATAAGGAATTTTGACATCGTACCAAAAAAGTTACGTAAGCTGTACTATAGAAATCATGAAAAAACGTACTGTAGAAAGTGACAAAGATCTATAATTAATAGTTTGTAATAGTGTATAAAATATGTTTGTATTGAAATGTTAAATTCATTGATCAACCAAAAATATTTACAAAGAGACAGTGAAGCAGAAAAAAACCCAAATTACAATCTTAAAATAATTCAGTCACAAGTAATGAGATTTTCATCGACTGGAACCATATGTTCAGAATAGTTTGTAACCCTGGCGAGAAATGAATTTTTGATGACAACAAACATAATCATTCAAGTAATAATAATAATTTCATTTAAGAATCTGTAATTTATGTTAATCAATAAGTTTGTAAAATACGAATGGTGTAAACCGTGATCGGAAATATGTCTGGGACTGGTGAAAGCTTAATTATAACTACTACAGTCATTCAAGTCTAAACTACAAAGATTAAAGTTGAAGAATATTTCTAACACCAATTATCTGATAACAAGCGTGATTGCAAGCTCATAGTCCACGCCAGCTTCTGATAATTATTCGAATCACCTATTATTCACAGTAATTATTAGTTTTTTTTTTAATTATCACCGCTATATAATCTGCGTTCCATGATTTAATGTCAGTTAATCAAAGATTATCTTAAGTACTCTCGACTTAGACAAATAATCAGCTAGACACGTTGTTACATATAATAGAGATCATATTTAATAGTATTGTGTATTTTAACGACCAGTAGTATTGTGTATATTTATAGATATAGCATATATCTAATCTATCATGAAGTCAATCTCTAGAAAATATACAAAAACTAAACTGAATTCAATTTTCAGTGCAGGTTGTAAACGATTTAAGACAATTCGAAGATGATAATATACCAAGTCAAAATGAAGACTTTTAGCTTATATGAAAGGGCAATATTTGGAAAAGAAATGAATGGTTGCAAATGTGTTTAAAAAGAGGTCAATACAAGAGCTTTCAATCATGTACTTGGGCAACTGTAAACTCCGTGATTGTTTAGAACTAGCCTAGTGACTAAATCTGGCTATTCGTTTTTTTTTTCTTAAGTATTATTTAGAAATTGCACAGCTGCTACTAATCAAAACTTTAAAACGTAAAAGAATAAATGACGAACTTCTATTATTGGGGGACCCATAACTATCAAAAGTCAAATTATCAGTTTATTTTTGCAAGGGACAATTGAATTTTGTACTATAAGTATTTATTCAATTATTTTCGAAATTATAAGTAAACTACTATCGACAACATGTGACATCGTTCCAATTGCTGACCTTGCCATGATGCACCTTGGAAGGGCCACATTTTTTTCATCACCGCCCCTTTGGGCCACAATCAAAGCTATAAATACACATATTTTCTCTTTAGAAAATTAAAGTATTCCACATATCTCAATAATTTAATTTCTAAAACCCATTCAAGATGATTCGAAGTCAACGCAGAATCCGACATATTGAGAAACATGTTCTATGTGTTATACTGTTATTCCCGCTGATTATTTACCATCCACAATTGGTATCAGAGTTTCTAATTGAAACTCATAAGATTAGTACTACAGTATAAAGGATTTATGCAAATTTATCTATTACCGTCTAGGTGTGATCAGGAAGATCACGATAATCACAAATTTAATATAGTATCATGGTTTCATCTGTTGACTTATTAAGAGTAATCCGAAAATATTTATTGCTAATTTTAAAAGTAGAATTTGGTTCTTTCTCAAAAAAAAGGAGAGTAGAATTTGGTTAGAAAATCGGCTAATGAAAACAAAAATAAGTATCTCAACAAACATGTTAGGATCGCAACATCGATTTTCTTTTGTTTAGAACAACATTAATATATAAGCTTAAAGACAACTTTTTCATTGCTAATTAACTATAGGCTGGATCGAAGCACATAAGATTCAAATTACTCCCTCTATTTCAATATGTTACACATTTTAAATTTTACACACATATTAATAAAATATATATAATGAATGCATAATTTTTTGTGGTTATCTTTTTGAAATTCTAATTAATCATTATTTAGTTGATAAAATATACACTGAAAATATTAAAATACATTTTTAAAATAATTTTTTTTTTCTAAAACATGTAATATAATGAAACAGGGAGTAACAATTATAAGATTTTAGTAGCTTATGTTTTAATTTTTGTTTTTGTACAAAAAAATTGATGTTATATAATGTAATTAAAATATAAATTAAAATCTAATATTATTAGTGATGCAACTTGATTGATAAATCCCCAAAGAATTAAACAAATGTATTTATTGTTCTTTAATATATATGAAAACTTTAAAACATCAATCTTTTAAATTCAGAAGGAGTATAAAATATGACTAGTTTCTTCTTAAACAAACTAAATTGATCTTAGAATTCAGTACAAAAAAAACTAATCTGATCTTCTGCCTCGTAAGGTGAAGAGTTTTGGTAAGAGATATTTTTGTCAAATATATTAAAAGACTTGTGTTTGGTTTGCAGAAATTATTTGAGAAATGTGACCCATAAGGAAAAAAAAAAGAAAAGCAAAGTCGAAACAATCCAAATTTCTTAGGAATAGAATTCAGGACATACGGACCTAGACCATTTAAAATAATTTGTAAAAAAAAAAATATTTCTAGTTGAAAAGTTCAGAATAAAATATACAAAATAAAATACATCGAAGCAAATAGGTGGCAGAATAAAAATAATTAATAAGAGGATACACTAGGCACCAAGACGTATTTTGCCTTCTGTCGAATATAATTTTAAACTACACATCTGTGTAACACCTCTGATTATTTCTTTCCTATGTAATGATTCACTGAGAGGAATAACTCTTCGAATCTTTTAAAATTAAAATTCTGCAAATCAACTTTCTCTTTTAAGTCACTCCCTCTTCTAAGATTCATTTTCGTCAGTTTTATATTGATATCATAAATTCATAAACATCAAAAATATTGTACAGAAAATATCAAAAATATCTTGCAACTCATTACAATACTAAAAAAATAAAAAAAATAAATTCATAGTGGAAAATTGGGATGACACTGAAATTAATAACTTTCTTTCCACAAATTTAGTGAATAAATGGACCCACGTAGAGATATGTATGATACTGATATGGTTAGTGAGAAGAATTTGAACGATATCAAAAGCCAATAATAATCAACGGTCAAAGGGGTTAAGAGCCATGACAAGAAAAAAAAAATAACAAAAAAGAAAAGATAAAATCAAAATTATCATTATTTACGGGGTAACAAAAGGAGACTACTTGTTGGGTGGGACCCACACAATAAACCAAACGGCTGAAAAATCCGTCGTTTTGAGTGGTATAAAAAGAGGACTCGTATCGACTCCTGCAACAGATAAGAGCCTCGCTTCACCTAATCCTCTCCTCCTCCTCCTCCAACGTATGATCGAGTGAAACGGCGGATACCTCTGTCGTTTTAAAGTGCTACTTCTCCGCCGCCGCCGTTTAGAGAGTTCTTTCTTCACTGAAGAGAGATATGTCGAGTCTCGAGGATATCAAAAACGAGACTGTTGATCTGGTAAAATTAGAAACTGAACTCACAAACTCTTCTTTGTTTTTTTTTGCTTCAGTGAGATTTATAGATCTGTAACTGTGTGCTGATTTAATCATGGTTTCTTGTTCATGTTCTGTCTCTTTGCTTCAATGTTTTTCTTACATGTTCTGTAAGGATTAAATTAAATCGAATTAAATTGAAATCTATGAAATTATTAGGCAGGATTCAGGACTTAATAAAGATCTTTTTATATAAACCAAAAGCAAATAAAAAAAGTAAGAAGAGATTGTTCATAAGAGAAAGAAAAAAAAGTAGATCTACGCATGTGAGTGGTAATACAAAAAGATAAGAGTTTTTTTTTTCTTTTTGGTTAGTGGTGGGAGCTAAAGCTAAGGCTACGTTACAATAAAGTCCAATCTACTACTTGACTTTGTACACATGCTTTTGTCTTTGTTCTAACTCTACCAGTATAATACTATCATCAATTTTTTTTTTTTTTAATTTGTGTAGACAACGAAATCATAAATTAAATTAATTCGTTTTAAAAAAAAAGAGTTTTATGATTACAATCTTCTTTAAACAAATAAGAAGTTAAAGATTCTTTTTCAAAGTTGTTTGTACCTTTCCGTGGTACGTTTAAACTTCTCTGTCTTGAAGCAATCAACCACACATCTTTTGTGCAGACGTAAGTTACTTTGTGAATATTTTGGGGACAACACATAATCTTTCGCTGTCACACCGAACTAGTCAATCTCTGACTCGCAGTTAATAAACTATATAGGATCTTTTTAATGATTCACATGAACTGATTAGATCAAAAGGTTGCTCCTTTGTTGAAGATCTAGGACTAGTCTTGTGTCTGATTTACAAATCTCTGATCCAAACTTGCTTTGACTTTTACAGGAGAAGATTCCTATTGAGGAAGTTTTCCAGCAGCTGAAATGTACCAGGGAAGGTTTGACGAGTCAGGAAGGGGAAGAGAGGATTCAGATCTTTGGCCCCAACAAGCTCGAAGAGAAGAAGGTATAAACTTTGCTTGCTTTTCAGACATAACATGATTTAGTTTTTGTTGTTTTGGTTACTGAAGTTTGTCAATGAAAACAATTTACAGGAAAGCAAAATCCTCAAGTTCTTGGGGTTCATGTGGAATCCTCTCTCGTGGGTGATGGAAGCTGCTGCCATCATGGCTATTGCTTTGGCTAACGGTGATAATAGGCCTCCAGATTGGCAGGACTTTGTTGGTATCATCTGTCTTCTTGTCATCAACTCTACCATCAGTTTCATTGAAGAGAACAATGCTGGTAACGCCGCTGCTGCTCTCATGGCTGGTCTTGCTCCTAAAACCAAGGTTTGTTTCTCATAAGAGAACGCTTTGTGAATCAAAGTTTCTTCTAGAGCTAATGTTTGTTGTGATGTTTCTCTGTTTTCCAGGTTCTTAGGGATGGTAAATGGAGTGAACAAGAAGCTGCTATCCTCGTCCCAGGAGATATCGTTAGCATCAAGCTCGGTGACATCATCCCTGCCGATTGTCGTCTTCTTGAAGGTGATCCTTTAAAGGTTGACCAGTCTGCTCTTACCGGAGAGTCCCTCCCTGTGACCAGGCACCCTGGACAAGAAGTTTTCTCTGGTTCAACCTGTAAACAAGGAGAGATTGAGGCCATTGTCATCGCCACTGGTGTTCACACTTTCTTCGGTAAAGCTGCTCACCTTGTGGACAGCACAAACCAAGTTGGACATTTCCAGAAGGTTCTCACAGCCATTGGTAACTTCTGTATCTGCTCCATCGCTATCGGTATGGTGATTGAGATCATCGTCATGTACCCTATCCAACGCCGAAAGTACAGAGATGGTATTGATAATCTCTTGGTCCTGTTGATCGGTGGTATCCCCATTGCTATGCCCACGGTGTTGTCTGTCACCATGGCTATTGGATCTCACAAGCTTGCTCAGCAAGGTGCCATCACCAAGCGTATGACTGCTATTGAAGAGATGGCTGGAATGGATGTCTTGTGCAGTGACAAAACAGGAACGCTAACCCTCAACAAGTTGAGTGTGGATAAAAACTTGGTTGAAGTTTTCTGCAAGGGTGTGGAGAAAGATCAGGTTCTGTTGTTTGCCGCTATGGCTTCAAGAATTGAGAACCAGGATGCCATTGATGCAGCCATGGTTGGTATGCTTGCTGATCCAAAAGAGGTATATATAATAACCCTTCTCGTTTATAGTTTTGTGAGCTGTCCAAGAAACAAGTTCTTATGTTTTGATTGGTTTTTACAGGCTAGAGCTGGAATCAGGGAGGTTCACTTCCTTCCATTCAACCCTACTGATAAAAGGACTGCTTTGACTTACATTGACTCCAGTGGTAACTGGCACAGAGTCAGTAAAGGTGCTCCTGAGCAGATCCTAGAGCTTGCTAAAGCCAACAGTGAACTTAGCAAGAAGGTGCTCAATATTATCGACAAGTATGCTGAGCGTGGTCTCAGGTCATTGGCCGTTGCTCGCCAGGTACATGTTTTGCCAGTGATCCTCTTTAGTTTCAGTCTTCTCCTCTGCTTGTAAACAAATGTTTTAACCGTTCTTGTATCCTTATATAGGTGGTGCCTGAGAAAACAAAGGAAAGCCCAGGTGGACCATGGGAGTTTGTTGGCTTGTTGCCACTTTTTGATCCTCCAAGACATGACAGTGCTGAAACCATCCGAAGAGCTTTGAATCTCGGTGTTAATGTCAAGATGATCACTGGTATTAAACAATACTTACTCGTCAATCTTGTCACTATATACTTTACATTTCTTCCTTAACATTCTCTTGTATGTGGCCAGGTGACCAACTTGCTATTGGTAAGGAGACTGGTCGCAGACTTGGAATGGGAACAAACATGTACCCATCTTCTGCTCTTCTTGGAAACCACAAGGACGCAAACCTTGCATCTATCCCTGTTGAGGAGTTGATCGAAAAGGCTGATGGGTTTGCTGGAGTCTTCCCAGGTTATTATCGTTTTGGACTTATTGTTATGTTCATCGCAAAGGCTGTTTTCTTAGGTCTAAGCTTCTTTCTTGGATATATGCAGAACACAAGTATGAGATCGTCAAGAAGTTGCAGGAGAGGAAGCATATTGTTGGAATGACTGGTGATGGTGTCAATGATGCTCCTGCTTTGAAGAAAGCTGATATTGGTATCGCTGTGGATGATGCTACTGATGCTGCTCGTGGTGCGTCAGATATCGTTCTCACTGAGCCTGGACTCAGCGTTATCATCAGTGCTGTCCTCACCAGCAGAGCTATTTTCCAGAGAATGAAGAACTACACTATCTATGCAGTCTCAATCACAATCCGTATCGTGATGGGTTTCATGCTTATTGCTCTGATCTGGGAGTTTGACTTCTCAGCATTCATGGTTCTGATCATTGCCATTCTTAACGATGGTAAGCAACACTGTCCCTTTTGTATGATAAACCTCAAATTCGTTTTTTTCATTAACATGTTACTTACTTTTTTCTTATGTGTTTCTATAGGTACCATCATGACAATCTCAAAGGACAGAGTCAAGCCATCTCCCACACCTGATAGCTGGAAACTTAGAGAGATTTTCGCTACTGGAGTTGTGCTTGGAACCTACCAAGCCATCATGAGTGTTATTTTCTTCTGGGCTGCACACAAAACCGACTTCTTCACGGTACTAATATAATTGAGCTGTTCATTCACTTAGTGTTTTTTGAGTTGTGTACTAAACTTTTACTTTGGATTCACAGGACACTTTTGGTGTGAGGTCCATCAGAGACAACAACAATGAGCTAATGGGTGCGGTGTATCTGCAAGTTAGTATCATTAGTCAAGCTCTCATCTTTGTCACAAGATCAAGGAGTTGGTCATTTGTTGAACGTCCTGGAGCTTTACTGATGATTGCTTTCGTCGTTGCACAACTGGTAAGTTCATCATAACTCTTACATTTTTTAACGGTTTCTTTCTTAAACCAAACATGTTTAATTCATTGGATCCTTTACAAATGCAGGTTGCTACTTTGATTGCTGTTTACGCCAACTGGGAGTTTGCAAAGGTCAGGGGTATTGGATGGGGGTGGGCTGGAGTGATCTGGTTATACAGCATAGTAACATACTTCCCACAAGACGTTTTCAAGTTTGCCATTAGATACATCTTGAGTGGAAAGGCTTGGCTCAACTTATTTGAGAACAGGACGGCACTAACCACCAAGAAAGATTTTGGAAAAGAAGAGAGGGAGGCTCAATGGGCAGTTGCTCAGAGAACACTTCACGGTTTGCAGCCAAAAGAACCTGTTAACATCATTCCTGAGCAAGGAGGTTACAGAGAATTGTCTGAGATTGCAGAGCAAGCCAAGAAGAGAGCTGAGATCGCTAGGTAAAATAATCGTTCCTTCAAAACGTATTTACACCTCTTCGATTGGAATTGAATAATACTAACATAATGATTTGTATTTTAAACAACAGGCTTAGGGAGCTGCACACACTCAAGGGACATGTGGAATCAGTTGTGAAGCTAAAGGGTTTGGACATTGAAACTCCAGGACACTACACTGTCTAAGTCACAAGCAAAGAAAAGAAGATACCAAACATGTGATTGATCCTTTTTTATCCCTTGTTTTTGTTTTCTTATTCTTCACCACCTCTTTAAGGTTATTGTTTGCATAGGGAGAGATCTCTGTTTATTGCCATAACTCTTCCCCAATTCCTCCTATTGCTAGTGTTCTTGTTTCTCTGATATGTAACCTTCTTTAGAAGAATCAAGACATGCTTTTATGTTTGGCACTTTACTCAACACTCTCTACTTCGCTCTTATTCTTATGAGCCTATGTAATATTAATTTTTCTTCTTTGTCCTTAATCAAATTCGTAGCTTTCTTTTTTCATTTGCTTTACTACAAACAAATACAGAAAATCTTTTGTGGACAAAGAAGGAAATACTTACTTATACAAGTGTTTGTTTTGTTTCCACTGAGTCTAAAATCAATTAAAAATACTTTTATTAAAATCCCAACTACAAACATGACATGAGAGTCTGAGACAAGTTGTGTTGTAGTAGTACGGCTAGAATCTTAAGAGAAGATTTGGATGAGTGCGGCGAGTTTGAGACACGTGCATAGAAATGGATGATGACTTCAAATCATGACAGGCACAGTTACATGATGTCATCTGACTTCCTCCATTTAGATAATTTTCTACCCATTTTTTGGTTTCCCATTCTTTCTAAAGCTTATGGAAAATAGTACTAATCTTAATCTGTTTAGTAAGAAATGGCGAACTTGTTAATACTGCTGCTGAATGCAGATAAATGTTTAACGTATCAGTCGGTTATATATATAATTAATAAACACTATTTTTATATAGTTGAAAGTTTATAAATTCTCTATCAACTAAAAAAACGGAAAACAATGCTGGAACAATTATTTATACACATGTATGTCAGCTTAAAATGATTAGAATATTAAAGACAACAAAATAAAACAACAAAGACAAGATAAGGATTATACATAGGCACAAACAGTCTATTTGGCATTACAACCAACAATATCGGATTTCTTTAGATCGATAACAATAAGAATTTTTATTCATTAACGCCCACTGCTATATTTTAGCTATTTTCTAAACCATATTACGAAAGAGAAGGAGGATAAAGCCACGCTATAATACATATGCTCTCGTTCTTATAGAAACAAGAGATAATAAAACATAGATAGATGAGTTTAGTTAAAGCACAAACTCAAAAACAAACTAAAATTACAAGCTAAAATTAAAAGTCAAGTAGTATCTTGAACAATCGACTTAAGAGCAATCGTTTGCAACTCAAGACACTTAATGTAATTGCCAATCTCACTCAGCATGTCTTCCACATTCATCTCTTCACCACCTGGCAAAAGCTTCTGCAATTCCTTCAGTTTCTCCTCTATCTCTCCATCTTCATCCCCACCTTCTTTACCGGATTTTTCTTGAATACAAATTCCTTTGGACGAAGAACTGGTAGTAGTGGTTGGATTGTCTGAGGATGATAGCTTCTGTAGCAAGAAACGGCTCCATGCAAATTCTTGAGCAGACAAAGCCAAAGCCATGTCTACTTCATGCTTCACGGTTAGTTGGTTGATTTGTGAAGAGTTCTTGTTCATGTTGAGCTTCTTGAGTGCAGGAACTAAGTGGCTTGTGTATTTTCTCGTGAAAACTCCACTAGGGGGTATCTTGTTTGGTTCAACCGAAAACACTCGTTTCTTCTTGTTTATGATTTGACTCTCCATATGAAAAAATATTCTTGCTGCAAAGGAAAGTCTACAAGGGAGAAGCTTACATATATAGCAACTTTAGAATATGAGAGATAGTGAGAGAGGAGTGTGTTGGGTCCTACCTTTGTTTGTATGTAACAATGGCTGATGATGTATGTCATTTTGTAGAACTTATTTTGAAGTTAATTTTCATTCTATACGTAAATGAGGTAATATGAAAAAAAAAATGATGTACTATGTTTGTGAGTGCTATTAAGAGCATTATTATCGATAGAGCTCTTCTCCAAGTCTCTTAAAAACTTAAAATTACAATTCTAAAATAAAAATTAAGATCATAACAAGACAAAGAAGCATGAAACTATCCCATGATTTTTTTTGAATTTTTTAAGCAATAAAATGTCTATGTTTTCTCTTTTTTTCTTCCTATGTTTCATTTTTTTGTTAAGTAGTGAGAGAAAAACTTGGTAAGATATCCCTAGTTATTTTTATGTACAAAACACAAAATATTTGAGGATTTGAAAATAGTAGTTAATTAATACCTGGTATCTTTTTCTAAAATAACCACTAAAACAATAAAATGTTATCAACTGATGTGCAAGTGAAAAAGAAACGAATATGTAATATCACAATAAATAATAAATATTACATGTAGGTAATGATGTAAAAATGTATATATATATATATATATATATATATATATTCTGCACTTATATTTTAAATATTATAATATATAAAGAGAGGAGAGGGAGAAGGGAATAATAATGGGTGAGGGATGAAAAAACACATGGAGTCACATGCAAGGGCTCTTATTTGGCTGCATCACAACTACCCCTAAAAGAGGCGCTTTGAGAGTCCGTCCTACCATGTGGCTCTACTCCAAGAACAAGACATCAATACAAACCCCACCTTCTCTTAATGCCTTCACATGTTCCTTTCCTCATAACCCCCTCTCTCACTCAAATACAACCCCCGATTGTATATGCATGTGTATCTGTCCTTGGATTTCCCTAATTTGGATCAGTCTACGTAATTTCCACCATTACATTGCATAGTCTATAGATCTCCCTCCCTCTTTTGCATTTTTTTGATGTACATGATAACTTTTTTGCTTTTTTTTGCTAAAAGCAGATGCATGGTAAATTTTTTTTTTTGAATATATATCAATAGTGGTAGTTCAACCGGTCACCTGAGGTGCAATATATACATATATATAGTGGTATTTTAGTTGGTCACCTAAGGTAGTGTTGTCCAAATTATATCTACAAGAAAATATTTTTAATTTATATATTTAGATTATGTTTGACCGCTCAATTTGCATATGTTATTAGACGGTTATTTCTAAGGTGTAAAAATATTAACATATATCCTTTTTTTTAACTGTTAAAAAGCTCTAAATGTTAATATATATATATCCCAATTTTCTTTTTAAACAATGGAACTAGAAACTGATTTCCTACTGTAATAATTTATATGGCGTTTACAGATTTTAGGGAGATTCAAATCCAATCGTCATTGAGTATAGTTTATGTTGACAGAATGGGTAACTATTAATATGAAAGAAAGTTCATTTGTTTTATTTTTTTGGTTTTAATTATGCTTAGAACTAATGTTCTAAAAATTGCTAGGCGGTAACTAACCGTTCTATAGAAACTTACTGTAATAATTTATTTTGGGCCTACACGGAGAGTAGGCGTTGATGAATTATTGGTTTATTTCATATATATATTTAAATTTATATAAGCTATTTTAGTTTTTTTGCGTTAATTATAATTTTATTTAAATAAATTATCTATATTAGATATACAAAATAAAATAAATTACACAAATTTGTAATTCTTTACTAACATTATTACTTAATTTAACAGATTTATACTAATTTAAACTGATTATAACCGTTTTAGAATATTTTAAACTGATTTAAAAGTCTCTAATGAATCGTATAAGTTAAATTTTAAGAAAATCATTTCGATTAGAGGGGACTTGCCGTCTAGGCGGACACTTAGAACGATATTTAGAACATTGCTTAGAACTTTAATCCCAAAACACGATATACAGAAAAGTTATTCTTAACAAATTAAAATATAATAGAATGAAAATAGTATGTACAAGAATATAGTATCTACAACTACTAAACATGGGCAGTTGAGACATTACAAGTTGTCTATCAATCTATAAAACATGCAATACATTCATTACTATCTTTTGATGTTAACAGCAAAGCTGAATGGTCTCTTATTGTTTTGTTGTTGTGTTCTTCATCCTACCACAGAAAAAGTCAAGGGATAGTATGCAACAAGGAAATCCGAATTGCTTCTAGTTCTTTGTATAGTATTTTATTATCTTTTCTTTTAATGCAATCCCATAAATCTTTGATTAAACGTGCACAAATGTGTTTACGGTAACCATCTAGATGCATTTGGTACTTTACAGATATATACGTATATATATTCAACAATTTTTTTCTGTAATATAAAGGTAGAGTAATTTTCTAGTTGAAAACAAAAGAAATGAAAGCAACCAAGAGGAAAACAATGACATAAATATAAGAAACTAGAGTAGAGCGAAGTACATGGTAAATATTAGCATGCATGCATATTACTTATAGAATTATTTTCCGAAGTTTAATCTAGTTTTAATCAGGAATAATTGATATGAATAAATATTTTTTAAAAATATTGTTGACTGTAAAAAGTTATTAAACACTGATAGCAATTGTTTTAGCATCACATTTCCTAAAATGAGAAGTAGAGTTTATATCAGGAATCAGTGGTTTTCTAAACTCGGTTTACAGTGAACTAGGGCTCTTATTAATGATTTTTGTCTAATAAATTAGTATGGATGCATACCAAATTATCAATAAATACGAGATTGTTACTCCCTCCGTTTCAAATTATATGTCATTCTAGAGTAAAAATTTCGTTTTAAAATAAGTGTCGTTTTATAATTTCAATGCAAAATTTATTGATTTTAAATGTCATTTTATTTTTTCATTGGTTGAAAAGTGGTTAGATGTATAGATAATTGTGCTTTTATTTTGAAAATATGTAAAATTAATTGTTTTCTTAATATGTGTGCAAAAACATAGAATGACAAATAAACTGAAACGGAGGGAGTATATTGTAGACATTGAACAATGATCATATTATCATCAATGCTCTTGGAACTTTGTATAATGAATGGTTTCCTCTGACTATTTCAACAATTCACGTTGAAAATATTGACAGAAATAAATGTATTCTTTCCAATCACACTACCATGCTAGGTAAAGACAGAACTGTAATTATTCAATACTAATATCGTTATATAAAAACAATAAGATACAGACAGTGAATACAACCAATGCCAATAATATTTAAATATAGAACTATATAGAACTATTTTGTCTGTATGAATTAACCACAAAGAAATCGTACAAGACTGTCAGAATAAATATGTACAAAGTCTGTAAAGACTGATGTCGAATATTGTAAATGGCATGTTACGACTTGTTTGTGCTGTTCTTTAATTTTGTTTTCTTTTATATAAGTTTTTCAGTTAGTTAAATTTTGTAAAAAGTGTAAGCAGCAATAATAAATAAATGGACCCATATAGAGGAGAAAAGATATGGCTTGGATTGAGATTTTGGGAAGGACACATCTCATGTGGTTTTGAATTCGAGTGTTTTGTTTTTATTCTTAACTTGGAGCTATTTTCACAATGTCCCCACGTGCACTCACTTCAATGCTTTCTTTTTTACAAAACGTTCGTCACTTTTTTTTTTTGAAACATACAAAACGTTCGTCTAAAAGTCTCAAATGCAAGCATCCTTTCTTCGTGATCAAAATTTAGTATCACGAAAGACACTATGGCTTAATGAAAAAAAAAATCAAGCGTTGCGGATCTAACTAAACATATAGATTAAGTGGAATAAGAATAAATCTAGTGATCTAACTAAACAAATAGATTTGAATTGTAAAAATAGATAAAAACGATCCAAATAACTGTATAAATTAAAATAATTTATTAAAACAACTATATACAATTTAATTTTCATTAGTAAAAGTAGTTATTTTAAATAAATATTTATAAATAGAATAATTTAATTTTTTTACATACATAATAGAAAAATAATTTATATAGCTATTGTCAGTTTTAATATAATTATATATCTAATTTTGGATGTTTTAAAATAATTATAATTTTTGGAAAATAGTATAATAGTTTAATATTAATTGAAAATCAGTTTAAAATATTATATTTTATGAAATAAAATAATACATTGTTAAGAAAGTAAAATATGATGTCAAATGATAATATATATAAGCTAATATGACTTTGAATAGTTTAATAGAGTTTGAATACTTTTATATCATATGAATTCATAATTTGATTAAAAATGAATATTTGTAGACATTTATATGACTGAGACCATATTAAATTAGTATGTATTACATATTATGCAGATAAAAAAATTATTTAAAAACAAAGAGGAAAACTGCTAGAACTGCTTTTGAACCACTGCAAAGATGATGTAAACTATTATCCACTTACGGTTCTTGTTTTTCCTTTACAAAAAAATTCAACATTTTTTAATTATTATAGTTTTACAGGATTGCAAATAATAAAATTTTATGTTGAACAGAGAGTTACACAACTGAGTGATCCACCTTGTGTGAGAAGCACTGAAAAATTGTTCTCCATTCAAACTCCAAGTACTACTGAAAATATAGAGTTAAATACAAGGATTGTCAACTAATAAAACTGCAAGCTTAAAACAAGACATATGTTTAGCCAAAAAAAAGTCTTGTGGCGTCATCCTAATTTCGATCGTGATATACATTTATTTTAATGATTTACTGGTATATATGATATAATTAAAAAATAATACCAAACAAGAAAGTTACTAAAACGACGAAGTTCACCATTTTGCACACGTGTTTTATCATCTACTGTAACTTTTTTTACTGATAACGTTTAGACAATAGATATCTTATTTATTTTTCCATGTTGCTAAACAGTTAATGATATGTTAGTTGTATACTAGTATATATGCTTTTTTGGTTAACAACCTGTATATATATGTTACCTTGTTGTGGCGAATTTTCTAGCAAGTTTTAGTGTTTCATGACACCTAGTCACTGGTAATACAAGAAAAATATCTAACTGAAATAAGAGATGAAAGGAAGTATGTTTTGCAGCATTTTGACATAATGTTCCGAAATAATAAAATGCGAAGGAAAGATTAATATTGTCCAACTTGTATATAGCAGAAATCTTCATGTACATAAAAGAAAATGCTAGTTGGCAGTACAAATAATGTAATCTAGAAGAGGACAGGAGTAATACAGTACACATTTTCTCGCATTTGGTAGGAATTGCCACTACGAGTCTCATCCTCCTTCACATCTTTTTTTCTCTTTGTCCACATTTTTTTCGTTTTATTTGGTTTTAGGTAACTATTTTTTTAACCGTTTAGTAAAAGAACATGAAAGTTTATTATTTTGCCAAAGAATGAGCTCAAAAGTGTACAATTTTTTTAATTATGATTGTGTTATCTATATTACAAGAAGGATTTTTTTTTTTGAACAAAAAAGAAAGATTTGTTTTCTTTATTGTTTTGGTCGTCTATGAAAACATGAAAATCTCAGTGGGCTTTACAAGATTCTAAGAAGATTATATATATATATATATATATAATATAAACTTTCACTAAATTAGTTATAAAGTACACTGTACACATAAATAACAGAGATTAGTTGGATGGTACATTGCCACTCGCAGGCTAGGAAAAAGAAAACGAACGAGTTAGTAGCTAAAACAAAACATGTTATTTTATTCATACTCTTATCTTTTTCATATTAAGTTGAAAATAACATTTATTAAAAAGAATTAGAACGCAATATAGAAATATCAAATGACTTTTACAGAAGTATTCGGATTTATAGATTGACTAGGTAGATCACGGATTAACCCGTCTGGCTAGCGGAATTGGTTAGAGTTTGAAAACACTGGTGGTAACTCGTAAGGAAATCAAAGAAGAAACAAGCAAAAGAAATTGAGTATACAAACATATTAACCGGGAAGAAACATGCAATAAACATTATTAGTGCTGGGCCATTAGGATGGGCTTCTCTATTCCAAACGCAATAAACCACGCAGTCCAAGTAACTGAGTAATGAAAATGCAAAACAACAATGATATAAAATAATAAGAACATAGTATAGTGGCATCACTCGATAATAGTAATACTAGGAAAATGTTGTAGTGGTTACACCTTTTGGTTAGTTTATCAAGAATTTTTTTCTGATTTCTCATTTCAAACCTTGTATAGATGTTGAGGTATGGAACAACCCAAATTGTTTGTTCTCCCGGAAAATTATATCCCATCAAATATTCTTTATCAGAAATAGATTTATCTTATTCGACTTTGACTTTTGGCTTCTATTTTTTTTTTCTGAGTGCATTAGCAAAACTATGACATAAATAGCATCCAAATGCCGATACTAATAATGAACATCCAAATAGATTAGACACCTAAAATAATTTTACTTTTCTTATAAAAATATACCGTATGTAATAAATCAATTATACCATAAGACAAAGGAAGAGGGCAGCCAAATAAAACTATCTTATTAATTGAATTTCTCAGTTGACACTTTTGAGCTCCTTATTACAAAAGCAATACGAAATTTTATCAAGAATAAATTTTCCAAATCCTTATAAGGAATAAAAGAAACAACAATAAAAAAAAGAAACATAAATCACACTAATTAACACGTGAACAATCCCTTCGAATCTCCCCAGCGTTACCAGTCTTCACCCCGACACGACCCAGTTTCGTGATGGCGGAGATAAAAGCTTGCCTAAAAGCTCCTTCACTATTGGCAAACAAGTTAACCGTAGCTCTAGACCGTTGGTCAGTAAACAAGACTTGATCAGACGTAAACAAACCCTTCCCTTGTTGGAGATTCTTGAAGTAAGCGTTGTCGAAAGTTTGTGGCGATATTGGGTCCATGTTGATTGCTATCCTTGGGTCAACACGTAGCGGACACATCTGCCTAAGCTGAAACGCGTAGCCACTGTTCAAACTCGGGTCTATACGGGTTTTAGGGCTAAAGTTGTAAATTCGCTTTGAGAATTTCCCACAATGTGCGAATCCGATTGTGTGCGCTCCTGAAATTATAATAACATTTTATCAATCATATCAAGATTCGGTTTTAAGAACAAAAAAAGTGAGATTGGTTTAGTTTGGTTCGGTACGTACCTGAGAGAGCGATCATGTCGGTTTGAGAGAGACCGTGACGGTTGAACATGGTGTTGAGCTGGTTTAGGTTAAAACCGGGTTGTGGTAAACTGTGTTGCACGCTTGCCTTCGTAGATAATCTGCCATCTCTCCTCCCTAGCTCTACCGGGTAGCTCGGTCCTCCGGTCTGCAAGTTTAGTTGATTTTTAGTCACACGACTATTATAGTCATGATCGTGATATGACGTATCAATAATTCGTTTTTGTCCGGATTATTATAATCATGAATGATGTTGTTACTTGTATAAAATAATTACAAACTCCCCATAAGAGGTGTCACATTATATTATGAGTACCTTTTCACCCAAAAGAACGAATTATACCTCGGACATTATATAATATTAAGACAAAAAAAGAGAGATGAAAACTATAATAATATATGTTACTAGAGAAGGTTATATTCATACCAAAACAACGACTTCGCGAGTAGCGAGAGCCAAAATGTCAGCACATGAGACTTTGTTGCGGCAGTTAGGATCTCTATCAACGGCTTGCTTAGCTTTCACCACCGTGTCAAATCCGTCTCCAGCCAGTGACATGTCATCTGGATGATCTCTCTCCGACGGAGATGCTAACAATATCGAAGCATCACATCCCTAGATATTCATATAATATAAGAAATTAAGTACGTAACATAATGTGTTGTTTGAAGAATGATATATAAAGAAAATCTTACAATTCTTATAATATTTGCTAAGAAAAATGAATTGTTTCTTGTACGTTAAAGATTAAGAAAATGATTTGAATTCCTATATATATGTGACATATGAATATTGTTTTGTAAACTAACACATGAATATTGTTACATACGCGAACGAAGCAATCGTGGAAGAAGAGCCGGAGAGTGGCTGGAGCGGTGACGAAAGTCTGCTGAAATTTTTGACGGACAGCGTTACGGACAATGTTTTCAACGTTCGGGCATGATCTCTGGTAGAAACCTGTTCGTAGCTGAGCAGAGACACATGAAGAAAAGAGAAGAATAAGAGAAAATATAGAGAAGATGGCCTGGTTAGTCTTCTTCTCCATGGCTAATTATAAATTTATGTTTTGGTTTAAAGGTAGGCTCTTCTTATAGGAAATAGAAAGATTAATTTAAATGAAGGGTATGGTACAGTTTGGGATATTTAAATAATGATGATATGATGATTAGTCTGGAGATGATGTGTAATGATATATTAAAATAAGCAAGAAAAACTGTTAGGAATGTGGATGTAACAGTCCATCTAGATATTGACAATTTGAGAGGAGGCTAAGGTGAGGCTCCCAGTTATTATTTTAATCTTTCTTTCAATGTTTGTGTTAATTATCAAGTAAATCAAGCAATTAGCTGTAATCTACTGGTCTATATTGATGGAGACAGTGACTGTAGATTTATAAAATTGATCACCGCTGAATTCGTATGAGATGTGGACTCTTACAATTGGTTTGGATTTTATTTTAGTGGAAAGATATGCATTTTCGAAAAGAACCAAAATTTGAGAAAGTAATTTACGTTTATAAAAATGTGTATGTGGATAATCCTTGCATATGTTTACAATACGATATTAATTGTCTATTTCTATGTATGTATCATCTTTGACAACTCAATCCGCATGTTACCACTCCTTACCAACTACTTAAACAAGATAGAAAGGGGTCGAAAAGAATAACTCATCTTACTAGAATGAATCTACCTCATAATTTAATTTTACAATATGGGGTACGATTGATAGTTGACTTGTCATAACTAACTAATTCATATTGTGAAAAAAATTGAAGAAATGCTATAAATACGCATAATTAGATAGTCTAGTGGCGTTTGACAAAAAAAAAAACAGTCTAGTGGCAATACCTTAGTCATGTATTGAAAACATTTCCAAAATATTTGCAAGGCATTGTTGCTGTTTCATCTTTTGTTAACGAAATGGAAGTTCTGTATTTTAGGTCCATAATCTTCCTTAGATTCGGAGTCAGTTTACATATTTCGATTTAAAAATAACTCTATGTACCAATGATATATATATATTTTTTTTTTTGAAATTATATCAAATCTATGTCTATAACTTTGAGCGACACCACTTCTTTCAAGCTGTTCATGAATCGATCCATTCTTTTTTTTTATATAAGTAGCTCTGATCAGAATTTCAATCTTATTCTACAACCGCTACTGGAATATGGTTATGCCACCAAAACTTTTATTTGCATTTTATTTTGGTTTTGTGCATGCAAATTTTACTTGATATGATGAGGTTAAATCTAGAAATTATCCATGTCATTGGAAAAGTATTAAACATTTTTTACCTTATTACACTGTTATTACTTACAAAATTGATTAGACAAACACATTAAAGTTCAAGTAATTTGTATGTATTTGCACAATACCGCTTTCATCGGGATAAATTAAGACCTAATCCGAACTCTTAAAAAAAACGATATTGTCGCTTTCTTTTTAAAAAAATAATAATTTATAATTGCCTTATTGGAAACAAATTTCTTATAGTTGTCTGAAATTATTTATAATGATTCGGGAAGAAACAGAATGTAAGAAAAAAAAATATAGTAACTAATAAATTGGAGTGTTTCAAAAAAAAGTAATAAACTGGGTGTCACGGTCACGAACATATTCCTTGATACTGTAATATTGTCAATAATAATTTTTTTAAAAAAAAATCAATAATTGAGTTGGTAATGTGTTGTTTACTAATCCTTTTTAGAGCATGACACTGTTATACCAACTGCAACTTAATTTAATCACAAGAAGCAGCTTTTCATGCATATTTCGATTATAACACTAAAATAAGCTGGTACTTACCGTTGGCCCATGGTTTCGAATATTATCCGAAGTTTAACTTACATACGCAATTTCAGGAAAAGCTTGGATTAAGTATGTATTCACTCTGTAATCTCTTTGATTATAAAATAAATGACATATAAGGATCACTAAAAGAAAATATATGAACGAGCTTTTTTAAGAGATCTTACATTTATTACTAGTGAGCTTGCTGTTTAATTACATGATGACAACAATAGTGATTGGTAATAGCTGAGAGCACCATGTATTTCTAAACCACCAAATTCACATCAATTAATCTTTAATAATTTTGTAAAAACCACAGCTCATGAAATAATCTACAGCTGTACAAATGTTTTCTACAGCCAAATATTCAAAACAATTTTTTTGAACTTTCCATATAATCTACAACAATAAAATCTAAAGTTACTAAAAAACTAAAACATTTTTTCTACAGCTAAAATTTTAAAGCTACAACCATAACCAATCGGCCTCGTTAACATGTTAGTAATTGCTAATTTAGCTCTGTTCTCTTTAAGAGCATGAATATTAATCTTAGTCGGATAATTAATTAGCTGTCTTGATGATCTAATAGTCTCTCTTTTTTAGTCTCGTATGCTATATATATTCATTCATTAGAATAGGACAAGCTACAAAGCCTAAATCATTAGGGTGTTCGTTAAGACGTCAACTAGAGAGCCGTGGCAGTATGTGATGAGTCATCTAACTACTTACACATTTACGTACCTCTTGGATAATTCCAATTGCTTGTGTAACGATGATTTTTCATATTACTTTTTACAATTGGGAGTATCTTTCTTTTCATCTTGGCTCATTTTTTAAAAAAGTGTTAGTAACAGAATTATCACTTTATTCATTTCAAAAATTACTGTGTTGTTTCATCAAAATACTTCATATGGTTACATTTTATAATATATTTAAAATTTATAAGAACTCAGATTTATTTTGAAATTATTAGAGCCATAATTTTAGGAACAATTTGAGTTTATGTAATCTTCGGGTCAATCGCTAGTTGTCATCTAAATTATTTGAGCATAGAGTTTTGAGTCTTGACGCCTCTAATCAGTCACATGGTATTTAGCCATGATTAAAGGAAACAACGTCGGCTCCATCATCTTCTCTTATATTCGGTTTTCTGTATTGACGGTAAACAGTTAAAGGAATTTTAAAACGTCTTTAGAGAATTTCGACCTCTGAATACCCTTAAACACATGATCATCTGATTTTATAAATATTCAAACTTAACAAGATTTGGTAGGGAATCCCGATAAAATATCACATTTGCTTCTGCTAATCAGATACTAGATATGTTATTATTATTTTTTGCTAACGATTTCAGTTCCATAGATATTATCAAAAATAAAAAGAAACTTAAACGTTGACTATATCTTTATTCTTAATTTCATTGGTTTCTAAGATCGTTTTAATTTTTTGTTTGCTTTGGCATAATGATGTTTTTTTTTTGTTCTCATGATCTTTTTTTTTCTTCAGCTTCTCATGATCTCATACAACTTTCTAAATCGACAAAACTCATACAACTAAATTAGCTATGAATATTTTTATATACACGAGTCACTAGGACCAGAGACATATAATTTTCTTGTTCAGATATATAAATGTCAGAAATACTTATCTAACATTTTCTAATGTGCCCATTTTAAAAAATAGATATTACTAACTGAATTAATATAAAAAATTATATTAAACAGCAATCTAAAAAAGAAACAATCAATCCCTCACAACCCATGAGCAATGCTTCAACGTACGATTCAGATCAGATACGGGAACAGCTGAGTCTCGACGTGATTAACCGCTCTTCAGCCATGCAAGTAACCAACACGTGCCTTCGCAGCCATCTTGAATTTGTTTTGTTTCCATTTAGGCAGCTTGTAGAAAGCTTCTTTCGTCATGCCAAACTTCTCTTTGAACTCCTCTGATGAAAGGTGAGCCTATATTGAACATAAACCAGAGGACCCAGTTAGAAGAAAGTCATGACTTGAAAGATGACTATACAACTCATCATCCAAACCGGTCAACATCATCTCAAGTCAAACCCAGTCAAAACGTTATCACTCATTATCAATATAACCCACTGCAAATAAACCCAAAAAGAGCAGACTTGTGCTACATCGGAAGTAGGGTTTATCTAAATTGGGCAGAGGTATTTGCATCCTCCATTATTACTCACGGTCCATGTATATGGGCAGTGACAGCAAAACTTGGAGATACGTTTCCTGGTTTCAGATATGCTTTATGTCCTCTCTATATTTTCTAGAATGTTTATATGAAGAGGGAATATAAAAGAGATGAGATAATGAAAAAGACTTAATGAGAAAATAAAATATATAAATGAAAAATCAAAATAAGGAAAATATTTGTAAAGAAAAAGGAAGAACCTACTCGTATAAACAGAGGATGAGAGATCCTTCTTTATATTCATTCAAGCATAAACAGAATCCGAAACAAAGAAATTAGGGCACCTGAAAACATAAAATATAGAGAGTCGTCAAAAGAAAAACCCGATGAAGAATCCATGCGACGTTGAGGAAGAGCCATCTACGAAGAAACTGAAGCTGTCTTCATCATCTCCGAGTGGGTTATCTATGTTGCCGGATGAGATGGTTCTAAGTTGCTTGGCCCGCGTCTCAAGATCGGACCATGCTTCCTTATCTCTCGTCTCCAAGTGGCACCGTTCAGTAGTGACTTCGCCTGAGTTATACGACTTCCGATCCCTTTTAGGCTTCACCGAAAACCGTATCTATCTATGCTTACGCATCCCTCCAGACCCAAACCCACGCTGGTTCACCCTCTCCCCAAAAAACCTTAACAACCGGCGGCGGTTGGTCCCAGTGCAATCTTATTTTCACCAGCCTCCGGAAGCATCTTCCATGGTGGCTCATGGTAGTGGGATCTACATCATGGGTGGTAAGGTTGGCGGGAGAGCCACGTCGCGTGTATTGTTTCTGGATTGTAGAACCAACACGTGGAGCACTCTCCCCTCCATGGGGGTGGCTCGATATTCAGCCGTGGCGGGGGTGGTGGACGGGAAGATATACGTGTTGGGAGGGTGCGAGTGGTCCAGCAGGTGGGGAGAGGTTTTCGACCCAAAGAAGCAGACATGGGAGGCCCTGCCGAAGCCACCGCATGAGTGTAATTTTCCCTTAGTATGTGAAAGCATAGTGACAGAGGAGAAGGTGGTTGTTTTGAATGGCTTAGGGATATGTTTATTCTACATACCAAGTGAAAGAAAATGGAAAAAAGGGTTTAGGGAAATCTCCGGAATCAAGAGGTGTTGGCATGTGATAGAGAATGTCGTCTACTGTAGTGAAAGTGGTGGGCGGATATTGTGGTGCGAGCCAAGTGAATTGGAGAGGGATGTGATGAAGTGGAGAGAGGTGATGGGGTTGGAAGCTCTCAAGGAAACTCTCGCTGCCTCCAAGCTGGTTAACTATGGTGGACGGGTGTCGGATCAGTGGGAGGTATGTAGAAGATCGGAACCATTTTTAACGTTGGGACTCTGGATAATGGAGGTCGATGAAATATTTCCCGGGCACAAACTGAGCAACTCTGGTCCCAACATGTTGATTTTTTGGGACGTGCTTTCTCCTCATAAGTTGGAAATTTGGTGTGCGGAGATCTCTTTGGAGAGACATAAAGAGAGCGGGGAGATTAGAGGAAACATTGTGTGGTCTGAAGCTGTCATGACACTCGATCCTCCTTCACATCAGCATCATTGTAGGATTTTGTCTGCTCTATCTCTCAACCTCTGACCAAAAACTCTATGTTGGATTTGTTTCTCTTTTAGGTCTATGAAATTCTTCTTAACATTTTGGGTATGTGATTGAAATTTTATTTTGGATATTTTTCTTTTACTTGTTAACCTTTTTTTTTTTTTTTTTTTTTGAAACACAGCTTTCATTAAAAACTTAACATGGAGGACTACAAAGATAAGAGGGAATTAAACATCCTCTTGAAGACAAATCATAACATAAAATGAAAAATGA
>CAKOAT010097376.1:113221-244402 GCA_932364175.1 Eruca vesicaria subsp. sativa
CAACTAATAGATGACTGTGTGAAATTAGGAACGAAATAGTCAACCGTTATCTTTCCGTTAACCAGTTAACGGTTTGACTATTTCATTCCTAATTTCGCGCAGTCAACTATTAGTTGGGGAATAATTCTGCGCGAGCAATACTTGAGTATTAAAACTGCCGATTTCAAATACTTGGGGAATTAATTGCCCATTTTCCCTACAATCCATCAATCAAAACTGTAAAAAAAAACAATCTTTTGATTGTTTCCTTTTGAGTTATAAACATTAACATTAAATAAAAAAACAGAGAAGTCAACAACAAAATTAGACCTTTGGAGAACAATTGTTCCTTTGTTTTCGTCCTCCAGAAAAAAAAATCGAAACTTTTGAATGGTTTTTGACTTTTGTTTTGTGATTTTATGTTCTTACCACTTAATATGTCGGAAACATAAAAAAAAAAAAAATGTTTCTTCAATTCCATTAATGTTTTGATTTCACAAACGCTTCATGTTTAGGACAACCATGCCACAAAAACTGATTATAAGTATTTTATAATTAAAATAATTAATTTCATTACTTGTAGAACCATTAACTATCAAGATATCCATGTAATTAAATTCACATCTAAATTTGGTCACATCTCTTTTTATTTGTATAATTTTCTTTCATACTATGTGATATATTAGAGTATTGCCACAATTCAATCTTTTCATAAATTCTTATTAATCTTTTCATAAATTCTTATTAATCTTTTCATAAATACTTATTCAATCTTTTCATAAATACATGTTCTTTTATTGATTATTTTGCCGTTACTAATATTGATTAAGCTCCTAACATCTGAATTAAGTACTAAAATAAAAATTAAACACAAAAAGAGAAAAACAAGCAAATGGTACCCTATTACCTTTAACTTTAAGGCTGTTTGTCATACTCCCTCCGTTTCATATTAAGTGTCATTGTAGAGAATTTTTTGCGTTACAAAATAAGTGTCGTTTTCGGTTTTCAATGCAAAATTTATTAATTTTATTATGTAATTTGTTTTTCTATTGGTTAAAATATGGTTAGGTGTATGGGTAACTGTGTTTTTATATAGGAAATATGTAAAATTAATTGTTTTCTTAATCCGTGTGCACAGCTGTAGAGTGACACTTATAACGAAACAGAGGGAGTACTTTCTTTCTCTCTCTCTCCAGCCGTCGTTAAAATAATTTTGAGCTTTTTGATGATTGATTAGAAATTAAATAGTTTAACGAATTAGGAGAAAAATAAAAGTTTGCTGAATAAAGAACTTCCCTAGGTGATTTAATTAGACTAATCTGGTTACTAATAGAAAAATAGACAAGATTATGTCCGTATCATTTTAATTTTTTGCTTTGGTGTGTTAAATATAATTGTTGGGTTTTAATTACTTTTTATCTTAGAAAAATATTTCATCTATATCATAATTGCTCTTTTTTATAATTCACACATATTGAGAATCATTTATAATTAACTTCTTTTAAAATTGTTTGTTCGAAGTTAATTTTTTTTAGTATGAGGTTTATTTGATTTAATATGGAGTATATGTTTTAAGCTTGAAGGTACGTACCTCATTGGTAAGTGGAGAGATGATGACTCCAACGTAAGTAAATCGAGAATTTCTACCAATGGTCATGTTGTTGTTGTTTTCACTATCGCGTAATTGCTGTTTTATTAATTAAAATAAGTAAGAAGAAACGAGCAAAGAGATATAAAGACCGAACACACGAATATTCGTTTTCAGAAACAAGGACCATTTTTTATATAGATTGTATGTGTTTGGTATAGTTTTGTACTTTTGTTCAATACGTTGTTTTTGCCTGCCTTTTACCACAAATCGTGACTATACGTGCGTTACTTGTAATGGACCAAATACTTGATAAGTTTTTTTAACAAAAAACAAAAGACTTGATAGTTAGTAAACCCACGATGATTGTTCGCATTTTTATGGAGTATATTTATAGATGACGATTAGTTTCTTAGTTTTAGACTTGCTACTATCTTTAAATCCGAGTACATGCAAATGAGATTAGCTTAACTATATACATGATGCTTATTGACAAGATTATAGTACAAAAAATGTTGTCATTAAGTTCGGAATGTACACGTTTCCCATGTCGTATGGCCACATTTCATGGACTCAAGATTGGACCCGAAACTTGATTCCATACATCAACCATACGCTTAACGATCTTAAAGATATTAGATACCCTTTATTGACACTTTAATCATTTTACAACAACCTATGAAACCACTTTTATCCTTCTTTTCCGGAGCTTCAATGCTACAAAATAAATTCCAAGTAAATTAATGTATAAAAGTGGTGAGTTGATATTAAATCGAGGTTGGTAATAATTTCCCCACGAATTATATCGTAAAACTTATAAAGTATGATTAATTACACACTAAAGTCTAAAGCAAAGACGATCATCTTTCTGTTTAGTGATGTGGTGATTCTACTCGTCTGCACGTCCACAACTATACAGAGATAATCACGTAAACCCTATTAATTTTTATAAAAAAAACTTTAGCATAGCCTTTATATTGTCCTACCATACGAACATTATATATCTTTACAAATGCATTTGGTATGAAATTGACTTTTTAAGGGTCTGAGATATTAAATGTTTTATTGTCTTTTCAGGAAATGTATACATCAGACTAATTTTTCTATTGAAAATAACAATTGATAAATATCAAAAACCGACCATACTAAAGTTCACTTTCGGCTCCAACAGATATGATTCAACTAAAAAGACAATGACTTCTTGTATTTCTGGCTTACGACGGCTGGGCATAAACCATCTCCAAAATTAATATTAGTCAACATTGCCGCCGGCACCATGGAAACTGGTGGTTGTGGAAACCGCCGCAGAACGGCTGAGATAAGGTGGTCTATATCTAATTTGACAATCACTAAGCACTTTTTGTTTTAAAATTTTAAACTAATAGTATTCCTAGCAAGGAGTGTGGTTAATTAGTGGCAGACAAGAACCAAAACAAAATCGATGCGTAACTTAATTATCAATTATTATTCTCTCAAACAAAGAAAGGAAGTATAGTATATTACCATCAACAAATGAGCAAATACCATTAGGAACTTACTACAATGTTAGACGAGTAGATTAAGTAATTGTGATTTTTTTCTAAACCTTTCCTTCGTACTTGAAATTCAAATCGGACTCTTGTTTCAGAGCTGCTAGATAGTTCCTACAAGGACCTTCTGCAGAAAAGCAAAGACCATGAAACAAACAAATTACGTCAAAAAATACATTTTTCTGAATTAGAACGTTATGGGACAATTATTTAAAAAATGTACTTACCACCAAACACTGTATGGAGATATTGACGATCCTTGTCAGAGCAAGAGTCTACGAGAGCATACACACCAGGCCTTAAAGCTTCATCTATCTCCCTGCAAAACGTTGCAAAAATCAATTAATTCCTATCTACTTATTCAGGTGGCTTCCTATAACTTCAGGAAAAGAACACTCTCAAGCCATACTTTGAAAAAAACTGAACAAGATACTGGACTGGTTTCACGAAAAGGGAAGTTGTAAATAGAGAGACGCTGAAGGAAGAAGGTTGTTACCTTTTGATACCCGTTTTAAGAGGACCATATCCACAAGAGATCCATATGTAAGTTGACAAGAACTTGAAACAATGATGCCCAAAGACTTCATTCTGCTGTCTTAGCTGCAATTCAGTTGTTTTGGGAGCAAATAAAAATATGAAATACATTAGAATCATTCAGACATCCAATCTTAATTCCTCGAAACAAAAATCTACACTTGTTAATTATTGGTAGTTTTTTCGTCCACAAAACTGGAGTGATTTACCTCTTCATAGATCCTCCGAAGAAAACAAGCACATGTGATTCCCTCTTCCACTTCAAATGAAGCAAACTTACCAACTTTGTTTCCTCCTGTCTCCAGGCAATGAACAAGCGCAGAAACAGATTCTAGTAGTGTAGCAATGTAGCGCTCAGTTTTTCTAGATATTTTGAAATGACGATATCAGAGGCAGTTCTAAGATGGAAAATTTTAACAAGATTTTGTGCATAGGCAAAAATAAAATTCTACTTACTTCGGATGATGCTTAACACTTGTGTATATCAGTCGGCAGCAAGCAGCATACAGGCTCACTGAGAATTTCTGGTCTACTTGAAGATCTTGTTGCTGATTATTCTTATGTAACAAATTTCCATAATCACGAAAAATTGCTCCGGGTATATGCATGGCTTGGCTTATGTGAGATGGATTCATCTCAAACAATGTGTGTTTCCCGACTACTCTTATCAAGACTTCGACACACATGAGGATGACTGATCCAGCATCTGGAGATTTGGGACCCTGGTTGACAACAACTGCATCTGTGCAGAAGATAAATGGACTCTGCATGTGAGCCATGATACCAAACACTGCCGACATTAAGCCCTGAATGCGTCCTTTAACCACATTCAAACGATTGCTACCTACAAAACAATTTTACTAGTTCACTGCTACAACTAGTATTAACATCAAGTATACTAAGACTGCCTATAGAAAAACAAAGTTTACCTGTGGCATGCTCCAGAACTAGGTCTAGACAGTCAATACCAGCCGCAGCAGTTTCAGAGATTCTACCCCCATCTCTGTCTCCAGTCTGTATGCTATAGATAGCTGGGCACACTTCACATACTCCAACCAGTGCTCTTTCTATAGCTTCTAGTCCTGACTTTAAATGCGACTCCTCTGAGGAGTTATGTATTAACACTTTAAATGCCATTCTAAACCTCCCTTTTAATTCTTCCAACCAATGTAATCTCAGAGACCGGCTTGTTTCTAACTGCACTTTCTTAGCATGGATTACATTAGTACCAAACCCTGTCTCGTGAGATTCCAAGGTAGCCTCTTTTCCTTGTAGCGATATGCATTTCCCAATCACCTTCAGGAGCAACTCAATCGACTTTGAGTAGAGTTGATCTCTGTTTAACATTCGTTTATATAAGCACAAGTGGCTCCCTAATTCTTCTAGAAATTTCGCTGCACCATCCAACCATATAAATGAGGATTCGAGAGGTAACTCGTTCGTGTCTGCTAATACAGAGAGTAGATCAAATGAGATGCCTGTGAGAACAGGGACAAATGAGGGTGAGAATGTAATGCCTTTGATCTGCAGATTTAGATTTAATATTGCAGCAGAAACAATTAACAGATGCCTGAGGGCCAATACTACTTCCGGAGAATTCCCCTTTATTAAGCTCTCAATAATTTGTTTTTTCACATCGCTGCTAGTCTCCACTATGTCACCACACACACGACCATTTGAACCCTCGGTCCCATCAAGCAATCTAGTCCAGTTGAGACGGGTTTGAATTTCTCGCTGCACGTCAGCACTAAGAAACAGATACTGTGCGAAAACCTCAATAAAATTGCTAAGCACATGGATAATGCCAGAAAGGTTCGAGAATTCTTCTGATTTCCATCTCAGTTTGGCGTTCTCATGACCCTTCTGCGTTTCTCTGTGACTCACTGTAGATGCTAATCCCCACAACAACCCACTAAGAGAAGAAAATATGGGTACTAACTTGTTCAGTATCAGAGTCTTACACTCAAAGACTGTATTCTCATCTCTGAAGGTAGCCCTTAAAGAAATTAGTAGAGTTTCCGCCTGTACTATCAAGCTATCAAATGCAAGGTTTGCTTGTCCACTTCCCTCAGAAAGTTCTGTTGAAATGAGTTGTCCATCAAACAGTGGGAGCGCCTTGCTGAATTGATCTCTACTTACGGTTAGAAACATATATGATGTGTGATCCATCAAAGCAAAGAGTGCGTCCCTTGATTTTCTTGTAAAATCACTCCCAACTCTCTCTTGACAAGTAACCACAGCTTGTACTGATTTGAAAAGCCAAGAAGTCAGTAACGAAATATCAGATAGAGGCAACTCGGTAGATCTTAGCACCTTGTCGCAAGAAACCATAGCAATATTTTTCAAAGTTTTTCTGCAAGTGATGAACAGGCTGAAAAGGTTTCGCATATCACCCGGAGACAGCTTGTTCGAACATCTCAACATGCTAAAAACTATAAACCTACAAAAGATATTAACAAATGTATAACTGATACGCCTTACTACATCAAACATACAGAAGATGGATACGCTTTATACTATTATTTACCTCTCAAGGTCGAGAAGAAAACTTGCATAAAGTTGGAGTGACTTCTTATTCATGTACTCCTTGGGCATCCCACATAAAGTATTTAGCAAATGTTGACATGCTGTATACTTTCCATTGTCCAGCTGCGACACATGCCCCTCGAAAAAGGTTTCTGACTGAAACTTGGCAACTGAACTTTCAAGCACGTTTAACACCTCTGACCAATCTGCTGGTGAATCTACTTCTTCGGTAAAGTCCTTGAAAAACGCTTCTGTTGTCGTTTTGAGTATGTGGGAAAAACTAGGCGCCAAACACCTGCGAACAAACTAGTAGATAAACTCAAATGAGTATCTTGATATAGGAGCATAAAGAAACAAAGCAAAAAATAAAATAACTGAATGATATTGCACAGAGAAAGATGACTTACTTCATGCTCATACAATACTGAATCACAAAGAAGCCCTAACGAAGACTGTTCCAACACTGTTTTCTTATTTTGAGTGCCTTTGTCTACACTATTCTCCAAACCAAGATTAGGCACATTCAGTCCGTTCAAAATACGAGGAACCGAACTTCCTATTAGCTGAGACAGGAAGTTCTTCATATTCTTTTTTCCTGCATGGGGGCACCAAATATCAATATGCTGCCTAAGAACCCACAAACGTACAGCAGGCAAACACTTCCCGTCGATGCCAGAAGCCCTGAGCACCGACTCATCAGTGTTATCTATCGTTTCAACTTTAGCAAATCCTGGTATGATGGTGTTACCCAAAAGGAAATTACTAAGCTCTTCTCCTTCACACTTGAGTACTGATACATGCTCGAGGACTGTATCATGCATCTGATGATCACTTATCTGTGACACATATTCAAGTGATTTTATGTCCCTGTTTAAATCAACAAGTCTCTGAAGAGCGACACCGTATAATATATGAACCAGCAAGGAGCAATCTGCACTGTCATCCTTGAGGCAAACAGCTGAAATTTGTTTAATGATGTCAACAATAGAAGCTGAAGGTTGGCAGACCCATGAGAAATAGCCTTCATCGTTCCAACTTTTCTTTTTTACCCAATCACTTCCGCGACGAGCTGTAGCAGAGTCACCCATAATACCAGCCATCTCTTTTGACTTTTTCGGTGGCATAAGACTAATCACTTGCCTAGATAAGCTTCGTGAAGACATGTAAATTCGCAAGAAGAAGATAATGAAAAAGCGCAGAGACTTTCTGTATGTCTCTCTATTCTTTTCAGAGATTATAATCTCCAAACCCTTTCCAGTGACAGCAGAAAGGAAATTTTCAATGCAATCTGAGTCGGAAGAAACCAAGTGAGTTAAGTAAGGACGGATGAGAATCACCAGGGAATTCATGGACTCGGCAACTTTAATGCTATTCCCGGTTTTAATAGTTAGCGAGTCGAGAACAAGTGAATAGATAGCAGACAAAGCTCCGGCCAAGAATGCTGCTACCTGTTCTCTACTTGCTGAGCAACTAACTCTTATCCAACCAAGGGTTTCTGATACATCTGTAGTCAAGCTCTTGATAAAATCAGATGCTTGGCCTTCTGGTATAACTTTAATAGCTCTATGTATAGCAAGCCTTAAATCTTGACATGACAAGAGCTTTTCCGCTGATTGTGCGCTTCTTTCTATTGTAGAGAGTGGAAGCTCTCTGATGTCGACCATCTCCTCATTATCACCATCAGCAGGTATCACAAGCCTTACAGCTTTGCACATTCCGAATACAGCAACATTTACCTACATCATAAGGGCTACATTAGTGTTCTTCAGGAAAACAATGACAGATTACTACAAAAGCGGAAAACTCAATCACTCAAAGGAATATAATTTGACAAACCTGGCGAAGGTCACTGTATAGATTTATCAACTGACATCCGAGACCAAGTAACAATGAAGTCAAATGGCAATGATCTTCTGCATTCTCTGATGAAAGACTGGTAAATCTCGTGAAAGAGAGAATGGTTAGCCACAAAGTAACTAAATCATTCTCCATAACTTCGTATTCAATTTGCAACAAGTAGCCTATCGCAGTTATCAGCTCCTTGGCTAACAAAACATGCATCTTCGAACCTTCAGAATCCGTGTGATATTTTTGTAATTGAGAAGCAACTGCAACTACTGTTGTGAATATTTTCTTCAAGAAACAAAAGCAAGCTCCTTCGGATGCATCCTCTGTCTTTACGTATATTCTCTCACGAGCAAAGTGGAAGAGCAAACTATTTGCGGACCTAATCAAACAGCAGAAATCAGCTAATAGAGATGCAACGTCAGAGTTAGATTCAACATGTCCATCGATCTTCAGCAATATAGGTTCCATAAGATGCAGGAAGAAATCAAAAAGTGATTTCCGTGACTCCCAACGGAGGAAACTTGAGGAATGACTCTTTGCAGAAGACTCATTATCATTTGTAGCTGCGCTGCGCTGCTGCCCCGGCTTTACTTCGGCCTTTTTAGATTGCAGCTGATTCGAATCTCTTTGCTGTTTCATCACTCTGTTTATAAACAAACTAAACAATGACCCCATACAACTCAGCTCCAGCTCCTTCTTCATCAGTAACATGTTCTCAAACTTGGTGAAAAAATGCCGATGGTAGCTTTTCAGAACGGTTTTGTTCACATTCGATTCTGGCAAATACCTTTCCACTCCGCCTAGGCCTAAAAACCCATCAATATGAGATGAATGAAACAAACCCATAGATAATATTTCTTGAATCAACTTCAACAAGGTCGTTTCTAAACCATGATCTTTGTCCTCGCTGGTTAACAATAAACCCAATACACTCAGTAATGGCTCAACAAGCTTCTCCACGAAATCTTGAAACCCATTCTTCTTAGTTGGTTGAACCATAAACTTAGAGAACTGCTCAAGAACCAAGCAAGAGAATTTAAGTACATATCCATCAGCGACACCGTCTTTGATATTCTCTGCAAGAACTCTATGCGTGAGCTTCAAAACAGGCTCAACAGCTGAAAACCACAAGTCGAAGTTATCATTGAAAAGCCCACTTTTCGATGAAAACAGCAACTCTACACACTCAACCACAGAGCTGAAACCTTCAAAACCTTGACCATCACCGAAACTAACCCCTGAAGACAAAGCTTTGTTCAATGCAGATAAAAGATCTCCAGCGATAAACCCTATAGCCTTCAAAAGGTACCTTGACGAATTAATAGAGACGTGCAGGACTGAAGACTGCTTCAAGCAGAACCTGAGAATGTTCCAGCATCTGAAGTCCAAACATATCTCAGCCTTAACTTGAAAATTCTGTTCTTTAGAGAAAAACAGTGACTGGATCCAGTCGCTTAGGTACATAACCAGACGCGATATCGTAACCGCTTGACACTCTTCCTCACTCTCCTTCTCTCCTGCATATGCTTCCACAAAACTATAAGCCAACTCCATCTTCCTGCAAAAATCATATTCCGTAAAATCATTTAAAAAAAAAAAAGAACCTTTTGGAAAAATTGAAACAGGTAAAATCACATTATCAGCTACAAAGTCACAATCTTTCTATTCAAAGTCACAAACTTTCAACAAATTAAAAACTTTCAACAAACTAAAACAGTAACATCGTCAATTATAAGCAAAAGAAGCATAAAGGGAAGGATTAAAAACTCACTCTTTGTCGCTCAATTCATTGCTCTGTAACGAAAGTATAAGCTCAAGGTTCTTCCATGGGCCCACTTCGGAAACAATACCTAAAGCTGTTTCCTTTTTATCACAAGGTTTGGCTTCTACGACTTCTACTGGGACATCGATACACTGTGTTTGAGGGTTCTGCTTCTTCTTCTTCGTCTGCTTCGAAGGGTTGGGTTTCTGCTGCGGACTAGTTTGCTTCCTTTTCATCTTACACTTTCTAAAGTTTTGTGATGTCTCAGAAGAAGATGGGTATGAAGAGAAGACGGTGACAGGGTCGACGAGAAGAAGAAGAAGAAGAAGAAGTGATTTGTTAAAACCCTACCGGTGAGGTAGCAAACAATCGACGGCGGCCTTAAAACCCTCAAGGGAGCTTCACTTTAAATTTTTCTTTTTCTTATGCCGACAAAGCCCGGTAATGACCGGCAACGTCTAACCGATTACCAAACCATAAAGTGACCACTAAACCGAATGTTAATTGAATTGCCAACTAAACCAACTATATGGGCATTAGCCATACATATTTATACACTACGAAGGTGTGATTAGCTACATCGTCTTGGGTAATATAACTATTTTTCTTGAAACGTCGTTGCTCGTTCGTTGGTATCCACTTCCTAATATTGTAACATCTTAAACATTAAAATCAACCAAAGCTAACTTAACTGAATCAAATTAATTAAATTTTGTTAATTAAATCAGATCGGTTTTCTATTTGGAATATGTCGGTGTTTTATATATAGATTCGTAGATTTCAACAAGGAGTCTACTTTTTAATAATGGTTATGATGTTAAGTAAACCATACATATTATTTGACTACATGTCATTGTGTTAACCATATAACTTGTGTGCTTAAAGAAAATCTAGATTTTGATCCGCGCTTGAAAGCGCGGAAATTTTTTATGATTAAAATTTCTATATTTGGATTTTGTCTTAATTTAAAGAATGTTTTGGTATAAAATCAATTCACCAAAATTTGTGGTGATGATTGTTTTTCATAAGTTTTTAGTTTTAGTTTTTATTTTTAGATTTTGTTTTAGATTTTGGTTTTTAGTTTTTAGTTTTTAAGTTTCTACTTTTGATTTTCAGCTTTTGGTTTGTGTTTTTAGTTTTTAGACCCGTTGAATTAGTTTGAACTGATATTACCAACAAACAAATCCTAAATAATCGAACATCTAATTTAAAGCTCAAAAGATGACAAAAAAAATTTGCAGTAGTTTATTTTGTAAATAAACAAAAGCAAATAAAATATAACTTGTGTTTTCAGTTTTTGGTTTTTAGATTTGGTTTTTGGTTTTTGGTTTTTGGTTTTGCTTTACATTTTTTTAAATCAGTAAATTATTTAAAGAAAAATAAAACAATAAATTTTTTAAAAGTTACTATTGAAATTTATCAAAATAAAGTGATTGTTATTTAAAATAAAAAATACATTAACATGTTTTTAAAGTACATGATTTAAATAAATGATTAATAATAGATAATTTTGTTTTGTTAAAAATATTAAATACCTTTTGGGCCTAAAAATAATAATTGGTTTTTTTTATCTATTAAGGTGTAAAGTTTATTCAATGTTTTTGGAGTTTTTCCTTAATACTAAGCCCAAAAACCAAACTATATAATTTGTTCTAAAAACAAAAGTAAGCCCAAGACTATATCCCATAAATAACTATCGGTTTAATTTAAGTAATCTGGTTTAATTAATTATATGGCTTGTGTTACATATTTGTAACACTCTAGAAATAGTCCAAATTTAAATGACAACTTGTATCAGTAGATAAAAATAATGACCCTGTTTTAATAGAGTGGACTAGAAATTGATCTACACATCCGTATGGATATATTTTTTATTTTATAAATATTTAACTTTGATATTAACATAAATATTTTAGATATATATTTTATATTTAGTGTTATATATATTATGTAACTTTTTAATTATATTGCTTAGTTTTCTTATTACATTATTAATATATTGTGATTTGCTTATATATTTTATTTTTTATTAATTGTTTTTACATTTTCGAGTTTGGTACAGTAAATATATAATCTAAAATAATCAAATCATTAATATCCTTTAAAATATCCTTTTTGAGAATATATAGTTAACAAATCTTAACCCGTTTTAATGTAGATAATAATTTATCTAAATTAAATTATTTTTAAAAATAAATAGGTTACTTTATCAATTTAATATAATTTGTCATATTTAATTTATATAATAATTCTATTTTAATATAATATAGACTATAACAAAACTTATAAAAGTAGAATATATATAATTGTTTTTTTATAATCAGAAATAATCAAATAACACTCTTTCTTTAAAATAGGTTTTTATTGAAAATATATAGTTGTAGAATCAAAAGTTTAACATATGTTAATAACTTTATTTTTCTAAGAATATTTACATAGTTAAAAGATTTAATCAGTTTTAACTGAAGATAATAATTTATTTAAATGAAATTATTTTTACAATAAATTGGCTAATTTACTAATTTAATATTATTTGTCATATTTAACTTATATAATACTTCTATTTAAAATAATATAGACTATAAGAAAATTTATAAAAATATAATACGTTTTTTATTTTTGTTTTATATAATACTTAATTAATATTAATTTAAAATAATATTATATTATTAATTACAAAATTAATTAATGCTTTATTTAACAAACATATTTTAAAATTTTAGTAGGATTCTGTTAGATCCTTTCTTAATAGATGTTGTTATAACTAAAATTAAAATTCATATTTATGGTTACAACTGATTAATTATTAAATATTCTTATTGAATATTATGTAACTAATGAAATATACCTACTATGACTCTTGTGCAGTAGATAAAAACAGTGACTCTTTTTTAATAGAGTAGACTAGATATTGACCCGCGCTTCGAAAGCGCGGGTTTGAATTATAAGTAAAATTTGATATAAGTTAGTATTTTGATATTTTGTATATTATTATATTACAAAATCTTATTATTTTGAAGCAGAGAATTTGTTTAAAATTATGTAATTTGTAAATTAATTTATTTAAAATTTTGTATATACATTTTTATATAACTCTCTCTTAAGTCTAGGTATTCTATCCGGATCTAAAAAACTGACATGTAAATACATGTTGATTTGGATCCAAAATAAAGTATATATCAGGTATTTTTTTGAACCCGTGAGTTTTGGTTTGGTCCAGATCCTACACAAAAATTTTGTTCTATATATTAAGATTATATTTTGGATAAAATTTGGGCTTTTTTAGACTCGAAGAATCCGGCCCAAAAATTGCTACGTACCCGATCCAAATACCCGTATGCAATATTTTTATTATATTTTGTATGCAATTTATAGGAGTTTCATTTGTTAAGTTGGTGAAACTTAATAATATAGATTTGTAGATATTTTAATAGTTTTTCAATTATGTTAAATAATTTTTTTTAATTATGATTCTTATTAATAGTACAGATTTGTAGATATTCTTACAATAATTCTTTCTAATAGTATAGATATTTATAATTCACCAATCATTTAATAATGGAAAAATAAAATCTATGACGAATACATATATTAAACTAAACTTCACAACGAAGTGAACATGTGGATTTCTTAACTTTTGGTCTATATATATAAAAGAGTTTACAATGATCTTATGTTCATAGAAGTTGGTACTTAGTACATAAATTATTATACGATTATGTCTCAATATAATGGGTGACGTAAGATTAGAACATGGACACTATAATTTGCGTGAATCAATAGTGGATTATATGGTAACTAAAATAAATAAAGCTAATATTATTTAAATGATATTCTAAAGATATTATGTAGATGTATATAATTTGCGTGAATCAATAGTGGATTATATGGTAACTAAAATAAATAAAGCTAATATTATTTTAAATGATATTCTAAANATTATGTAGATGTATATAATTTGCGTGAATCAATAGTGGATTATATGGTAACTAAAATAAATAAAGCTAATATTATTTTAAATGATATTCTAAAGATATTATGTAGATTATATAGATAACCTTCTAAGGATATTAATGATATTCTAAATAAGAATCTTACATATAGGAAGTAACACAATTAAAAGATATTTAGAAAGATAATTTAGTTGGTCTATGTAGATTAATGAATAGGTCCAAACAACATTTTAAGTAGATTTTTTAGGACTCCTTCTCTTTTAATAGTATAGATGTGGAAGCATATCGAAAATCATTTGTTAATTTTTTTTGCTCTTTGTTACATATCATCGACCGGGGACATGCAAATCTAACTATCTATAGATATTTCATGCAAACCTCCACCACTATAAATGGTTTTAACATATAGATTCTGAACCTATAATCATTCATAATATTAATAGTACATCTCTATCCATCTAAAACCAAAAAGATGCATCTCCTCCCAACTAACCTAAGATACTAAACTTCTAACCCAAAGAAAATAAATGAATTTTAAGAAATGTTTACATTTGCTCCAGATACTGCTTCTCTAGATATTGTCTCCTCTGGACGATTAACGAGCTTCGAATGTTCATCAGCCGAGCTGATTGCAAACTCAGCAAGTGAGCTCACTGCAACAGACATCCCATGGCAGAGTACTTTAACTGCAATCTCAGAAAGTTTCTCAGCATTCATCATCTTCTCCTCCTCTTCCTCCACCTTGTCAGCTTCAACAAGCTCCAAGCTCCCAGAACCATCTCTCCTCGGAGATTGATCTTCTTCCCTAAGCTGCCTAGCAAAGATTGAACCCATCCCACAAGCAAAGAAATCAAGTTTATCCACCACATGCTTCTCATTCAACCCGTTGAGCAACCTTGACCATCCAATGCACACTTCATAGATCCTATGAGGACAAGTTGAGAGTCTGACTTTCTCTGGGTCAGGGTCGCATCTGAAACATCTGAGTAACCATCCAGTTAAAGACAACACGTATGATCTCTGGGAAGTGATCCATGCTTGGAAGCAAACTCTCCAGTTTCTTAGCTGAGCCACTAGGTTTAAAGCAGACCGAGCTAGTCTCTGAGTGTTGATCTCCGGTAATGAACTATGTTGTCTCTTTTTGAGCATGGTTGTTGCAGCAAGTAATAGCTTGGCTTCGTCCAACGTTCTCTTCTGTATCTGGTGACACTCTGCCATCACTTTCCACATCCTAGCTAATCTGTAAGAAAAATTGCATTACTATCAGTGTTACCAGTAACCACAAGAAAAGATGGTTTTGTCATACCCTTGAAGAAGCTCAAGAAGCTGAGGAAGCAGTTCTTGGTCACGAAGAGTCTCGATCCTCTCTGAGATAGACTCTATTGAGTGTATAGAGACATTCATCTGAGTGTGTAAGTCTCTCATTGTAGCTCTTGTCTTATCAACTGCAGAAGAGTTGTCTCCTTTCACATCATGGTTCCTTAGAGCTAAACATTTCTTCTCATATGCAATCCTTACACGTTCTCCAGACTGTCACAACATCCAAGTCAGTCAACAACAGATAGAGTGAAGTATCTGTCAAAGGTTTCAGTTATTACATTACCTTAACTTCATCATAGAGTTTCTTCTCCCACGCGTATAAACGGTCCAATGTTGATTGATGGCTACCTGAAAGCATACAAGAAGATTCTTCTGAAAAGTCACTGCTGCTTTCAAATCCACTCTCCTTGGAACTTGAGCTGATCAAAAATCTTGATGAGGAGGAAGAAGATCTTGATGAGAACAAAGCTAATGGATTCAGCATTTTCATGCCTGCGAAAAAGAAAAGATTCAGAACAACATCTATTCATTTTGTATATAGTTTAGAAACAAAGAAGATGCTAATATAATCTCACCACTGAGTTCACTATTAGAAGATATGTAGTGAGATCTACTAGCTTCCAATAAACCAGAAACTTCATTAGCAGCATTACATATAATCTCAAACTGATCTTCAAGATCTTTAATAACTTCTCCCATGCTTGTCGGCCTACGAGTCAAGTACACAGTGAAGCCATGTTGTGTGGTTTCTTCTCCTTTTGCATCATCTGTTGTAACCACATGATGATGCCCTGTGGTTCCTCCTCTGGACACCTCATTGCTTTCTCGTTCTTGCGTTACAGTGAAGTCCATGTCTCTCTCATTCTCAACCTCACTAACATTGTCTTCTTGATTCATTTCACTTGCTTTCATGTTATGATGATCTTGAAACCTTGGAGATTCTTCATCATCATCATCTTCTTCTTCAAGATCAGGAATCCCTTCTTCCTCACGAACTCGCCTCACCTCTTCCTCCATACCACTCCGGTTATCATAGTTGTATCCGTAATAGTCTAATGAAGAGAATGGATTCCAAAAGAAGTCCCATTGAGAGTTCTGTGGTGAAGGAGGTGGTATGTTAGGACTGTTGTTGTGCGCAGGGGATCTCATGTTCATCCCCAAGAAACTATCAGCTCCATAGCTCTCAACATGGTAAGTCTCAGGAGATCTTGGAGGCGTTACTTCAACCTGAACCGGTCTGGTTCCACTAGCCATCAAGTAATTAACTTCCATTTTTGACTCTACCTTGCTCTGAGATAACTCAATGCTGCTCATTCTCTTCACGGGAGTAACAAACGTGTCTAGTGGAAACTCGTGTGGCTCGTCTCCTTCAATGTATTCGCGTAGAGCATCTGAAACCTTTCTTAGAGACTGGATATAAGCTATGTGGGCAGAAGCATAGCTTGTCCTGTGTTCCACTGCTTGTTTGATGAAACGTTTCCTGTCTTTACAGATCTGAACAGCTTCATCCTCACCTAACTTTGAATTAGAACATCCCATTTTTTTGTTTTACAATTTTAGCTTCAATTCCCAAAGCTCAAGAACTTGTATATAAAGTGTTGTTGGAGAACTGCACAACCAAGAACAAGATTTGTCAGATTCTTACATGTAACAAAAAAACGCTTTAAACAGCTAACAAAAAGCAACATATCATTAATTAAAGTGACAAAACGTTTCTATATAATAAATATGCCAAAGATATCAAGACAGAACTCTTAAATTATTTTCTGAATCATAAGCTTTTGTAGGTGAAAGAAATTAATATGAAGAAAAATGAGTACAAAATCTAAAACTCTTTTACACATTTTGTTTACCATTTTTCCTTCACTGAGGGAGGGACCCAAATTAATAAAGCAAAAAAATATTTAAAAGGTTTTGGTATTTTGGAAGGGAGATTAGAGAGAGAAGACAAAACCTTTCAGGTGTTACAGAAGAAGCTGTGGAGCGTGAAGAAGGAAGAGAGACGATGAAGAAAACAACAACGGTCAAAATAGAGTGAAGAAAGATAGTGATTGGTGAAGAAAGAAGACACAAAATTAAAGTTATGTTTTTTGGAAAAATAAAAAGAGTGGAACACGGAAATAAAGAATACGACATGTTATTATTATCCACCTCGGTTTTCAGATTTATTTTCGGTTTTGCCACTGTTCTTGCATTGGTTTAAGAGTTGGTTTATAGACTAATCTCTCCACTCTGAATGTGTTTTATGTTTTCTTATCATTTTTTTGACAGCAGTCTCAATGAGTCAATGGAGTGTTTTTATTGTTTTGTTTTATTATAAGTTAGCAGTACTTTGTTAGTTTCAACATGGGCCATTTATTTATTAATGGCGTTAGGACGTGCAGTTTTGTTGTATTCGTATATGAAACTTTCACAAAAGGCCGTTACCACACACAATTCTTGTTATATTTTTTTGTACTACTTCATAAACCTTGTTTAGGCGTTACAACAAACATGCAGGTTTGTTTTTTTTTTACTAATTTTTAGGTATTATATGTTTTTAACGGTTGATTGCTAATCTAATCGATGATATGTCCCACTTTTATAAAGAAAAAATATCTTCAAACTCTTATCATTCATTTCAAAACAACATAAGATTGATTTGTGTAAAGTATTCTATATTTGTTTGGAAATGGATTATAAAGCCAAATCAAGTGTTTTTGATTTGTTTCATGAAAAGAATACAATCAGCATGTGAATTGTGTTACACCCAAGAGTGGGTACTTTTGTAATTTCAAAGCATTTTCAGTGGAAGAAGTTAGAGTGGAGAATGGAAGATAAAATGATGGGTTTCAAATGCTACTCTATGAAGCTTACAACAAGTCATCTAGGCTCATTCTTTATCCTATTTGATGGAGCCTCACAAGATTTTTTTCTAGCCCAGTATGGCCCAATAAGAAAACCCATTACGAAGTTTATATTGTAAACTCAAATTCTTTCAAAAAATAAAAAGTTTATTTAGAACATTAAAAATATCAATCAAGACGCTAGTTTTAAAATTTAATTCTCAACATCACAAGTTCCAAGATTCTATTGAAAAGAAAAAAAACATTTCAAAGAAAAGAAAAATATCATAGTTTTTAAAATTTATTTATTTTTACTAGAATCAAATAAAATTTGTAAAATTATTAAAGATTGAAATACATATATTTAGAATATTTTAAGATGGATTTAGTAATATATATTAATATCTAACTAGATTTTGATTCGCTCAACCGAACGAAATTTTAATTTATTTATATATATATTAATATTAATCATATATTTATTTTTTCAACCAAATATTTATTTATTTATGTTTATTAATTTTAATATATTGTTTCATATACATATAAATTTAAGATATGTTATTTTGTATACATGTATTATATTGTATGTTATCTCATTTGACAACATATTATACTATTTTAATATAAATATTTCTATTTATAAAAATAAAATATATTATTTTAATTTAGTTTTATCATATTTATTTCAATATAATAATTATGTTAATTTGATAAATTATGATTCTAAAATAATTAAAATATGATATATTTTTTATTTTTTATTTTAATCAAATAACTAAACATATATTGAAGCATAATAATATTCTTAAATATTAAAATGTTGTAGATTATATAATAAAATTTATCAATAAGTTAATAGAATTAGATGTTAAACCATACATTGGGATTTCAATGGGGATCTCAGGGTCAGCACTTGCAACGGGCACATGAGATATCATTCTTATGTCGAATGACATAAGGAAGATCCCAAAAAAGATGAGACTAGCAAGAAAAAGTCACAGGAAATTGATTAAAAATGTGGTTTTGTCTGTGAGCATAAAAGAAGCAATCATGGTGCTTGGTTTTGCTGGTTACCCTTTGATTTGGGCAGATGTTCTTGCAGATGCAAGAACTTGTTTGCTTGTGATATTCAATAGTATGATGCTTCTACGTGATGAGCGTGAAGTTGTGTCTGCACGTTTCCGTGCTTCTTCTTCTTCTACTTCCCCGTTGGTGAAGTTTGAAGAGGATTTAGAAGTGGGACTCTTGCAGAAAAGTGAGGAGACGAGTAAAAAGAGTTATTGTAGTAGTTCTAAGGGCATCTTCAACCCAACTCTATTTTTTATTCTAAAATAGAATAAAAGAAAATATGGAGTAGAAAACACTCCAACTCTACTCCATTTCTCACTTCATAATAGAGTTTACTACATAAATGGAATAATCTGTTTTTTGTTTGTTCATCACTCCATTATGGAATGAAAAATAGAGTAGTATTGGAACATTTTTTACTTCATATTCTCTTTTATTTCATTTTGGAGGAAAAAATGAAGTTTTACATTGGAGATGCTCTAAGGACCATCAACAAAAATGAAAACCTTATTATTGAACTAGGGGAGTCTATCTTTTTTTTTTTTAGTGAAGCTAGAGGAGTTTATCTACTGTATGCGACTTGTTCTTAGCCCAGGGAAATACCTTTTAGGCTCTTAATACTTGTCTTAGTTCTAATCAAACTTTAGTTAGTGTTTAATGAGCTCGACCATTTGATTTGAGCCAAACTTTTTTTAAGATTCAGTCTATAAACTATAAAACTGAAAACAAAATAAATCTTAAGCTAAACGAAATTATAAAATAATAAAATCAACACTTCAAATATTAAAATTGTATAAGTAAACTCGTTTACATATGCATGTTATATAATATGGTTTTGATATAACTAATTTATGTTGAATATTTAAAATTAATCGTTTTATTTATTTATCCGATTTGGTTAGCTTTATATCAAATTATATTCATGTCTTAAGATTTTTGTTCTATATGGTTTACATGATATAAACCAAAAATAAATTATTATTAATTGTTTCATTTCCATTTTACCGAATCGAACCCCCATGCAACAGAGCCGGTTCTAGACATATGGAGGCTAGAAACCAAAAAGATTATGTGGCCATCAAGGTTCGAACTCATGACCTCAACAAAGTAGTAGAAGAATGTTTACCAAGTAGGCTAGAGGAACTTTTGACAAAAATGTGGCCGAAATGATAGTTAATATTTGACGGCCGGAAGCATGTGCTTCATCCGCTTCTATTCAAAGCCGCCTCTGCCATGCAATACTATATTGTCTCCTTTAAAATCCGTTTGCAGTAAAAAAAAATTTTTTTTTGGAAATAAGGTTTAATCCAAGGTTCTTTAATATCTCATAGGGTTATAGTTTTACAAAATCATCTTTTAACATAACTCAGATGCCGAAAAAACACAAAATTGTAAGATAATAAAAGAAAACGTCGATGTGTAGTGAGTAGTGACCAGTGGATAATCGATGGATCATATTCATATGTATACAAGCAGGGACCCTATTACAAATCATTGCGTCTTTTGACGAGTGCTAAACCTCACGTTAATTTATCTGCTATATAGTGACTGACACATTGAACGTTTTGACTAATATGAATTGTCAACACCAATAAGGAGAATATTTGTAAAAATACGGGTTCTTTTTAATTTAGTTGAAACTTTATCACATCGTTAACAAAAATCAAAAACACCAACTTGTAGTCTGTAAGCTCCCGGTTTTTAATGGTGTTAAAAGTAAAAATATAACTTTGGTTTGATAAATATACTTATGGTTCAGCTTGATAGCCATTACAGTATCTTGCCTTTTACTACCAAGTTATAATGCCGAAATGGAATTATCTTTGATTTTGGGATCGAACTTGGTCTTTTATTAGATTAACAGGTTTTGTCAATCCAGTTAAACTATAATGGGAATAACATGTTTAAGATTTTTAATTTTTCTTAGGTCGACTAAATATTTTAATCTGGCCACTTAGGTCTTTTAAAAATATTTCATGTATTTATCATCTTCTTCTTCCTCTTTTAGGTCGCCTTCTTTTTACTGTTGTTATATATTTGGATTCGTTAAAGGAAAAAAAATTACTCCACATATTATTATGACATGTTGATAATGATCCAAACCGGATATTCCTCGTATATTCTTTATCTATAATGTCATAAACAGTTTCTTTTGCAATCATCCAGAATCACACATTTTACTTTTTGCAACCCTATTTTTTTCTAATATTATACTACAGCACTCTTATTATGATCACTTTCCTTCAACTGATGAAGGCCGAATCTCATGATAAAATACTATTTTACATATTAGGTTTCAGCTCTAAGAATGGATTCGTTAGGAATGTATACGTAGGTCACAAAAAGAAATATGTAGAGCATGATGATATATAACTGAGATATTAAAACAGTTCTCGTTTACAAATATATATATATATATATATATATATATATATATATTAAAACAGTTCTAACTTGTCAATGTTATATAACGTACGCAATGCCGTTCATTATGTTTTTGTTACAAAACTCTACTGTTTTTATAAGATTCATTATGTTAAATTAATATTTAAAATAAATTAATTATTGATTTTCACCTCGATAAATGTTACATGACACCGTAACCGTATCCATGTGAAAGAAAAAAAAATACAATTGGAAATTTCAGATACCACTCCGAATGTTCCATCATCTAAAATCTCCAATATGTTGGTAATACACTTTAGACGTTTACAGGTTGAAAATTACGAATCTCGACCAGTCTGGCCGACAACAACATGTATCGCGTTTGTCTCTAAAAAAAAAAAAAAAAAAAAAAAAAAAAAAAAAAAAAAAAAAAAAAAAAAAAAAAAACAAACATGTATCGCCTTGCTGACTACTTCAGCTAGGTAATACCACAATCCTTGCCTTTGATCCTTGCTAATGTGGGCTGCTGACGTAATCCCACTAATCTCATTATATGTTCCATTATAATGACTTGTGCTGAATATACACTCGTGTTATGCTTTCGATTATCATTATTTCTTTTTTCGTCGGCTCAAGGGTTATAATATATCTCCTAATTTTATTAGTGTTCTTACGGTGATATGAGAAATGAATTATACGAAATAACGAAAAGGATGATTAATGTCTATTCGAGAACAAGCAATGGATCATGAGAGTCTAGCAAACATCCACTACATCAGTTTACACAAAAGTGATTTCCTCAAATATTGAATGTATGAACAAATTATATGGAAAATGCTATGCCTTTTTAGGGGATTGGAAAAGGTTAAATTAAGATCATTGGAGAAAATTCTAATGAGCATATAAGTAATAAGATAATAAGCAAAGAAAAATCTGATTTCGTAGTTTCAAAATAAAAACTGATTTCGTATCTAGTTTCTTAATTTATGTTTAAAATCTATAATATTTATTTGATCATTAAGACGCATCTATAAACCTATAATCCATATTGATCCAATTAGTGGATCACTGATACATATAGTATTATTCATATTCGCAAAGTAAGGTTTTCAAAAATTTAACAAACAAATTTGAAAAAGCTAAAACTAAAAAACCTCGATTTGATTTCTAACAAAAAAGATCGAGTGGAGGGACTTTGTGAAACAAGGTATTACTTAAATCTGAATTGGAGTTCTTACATCTTTTAAAGGAAAACAAAAGAGATGTATGGTTAAAGTCTTATCAAACCAAAAATATATTGGGAATTTTATTCAGGAAGCAAATTCGCCGAATTATTTTTAATATTCGCTAGCTCGTGTATGTCTCAAATCAAAAGAAAATGATCCATACTTTTTTTTTTTTGAACAAACAATTATTCATACTTCTTAACGACAATATATAATAGTTTTAATTTTTTAAAATATATAAAGTAAAGTTACTATTCTAGGAAAAAGTTCCGAAGATTCGGGAACTAATATTTTAATGTATCAGGTGGTAGAACAAATATAAGCAGAAGAACTTATCGAAGGATATATCATTGCAGTTCACATTTCAAAACTATATTCCCTTTCCCACTAGACATGTTTTATAGGTTTCTTTATAATATCTATTAAGTGTTTGGCTTATTTACGCTGCCTTTTACTTTGATATATATTTTTTTAATAAAAGCAAAGTTGTTTTGTTTGAAACATTGGTAGATTCCTCCACTACTCGAAAGCCTTTTGGAAAAGATAGTGGAGGTGTGCTGCTTAAATTATTTCTCGTCACTTTTTAGGCAAATAATAGTTTAGTCTTTATGATCTCAAAGGGACGCCTATGTAAACTTTCATATATAAAATTTAGATGTGAAAAAGAGGTTAAGCTTGTGCGATAAGAGAAAGAAAAAAAGCTGGCCATCTTCGGTTGTTCAATAGTAGAAGCCTAGAAGGTATTAATAACGATGTGCAATTAGGATGCTCCAACCGTTTTTACATGTCCAGTTCTATAATCTTTTGTTTAAACTTTCGTCTTTAGATTCTATCTTCGTTCTGACCTTAAAATTCTAACGATTATATGTGAAATTGTGAATATAAATGATACCCTCTTTCTATGGATTGAATTTGGAAAACATGTAACATTATAATATAAAAGATATCACCAGAACTTCCAAGTTAAACGATTGAATAGTAATGCGGTATTGGTCCACACCAAAAAGACATCACTTTCTAAGAATAGAGACGAAAACATTGATTAGTGGATATATATACTGAGAAGTACGTGTTAGCAACGATAAAACATTAAAAAGCTTGCATTCATTTGTACAAAACGAATTTAGGGTATTATAAATTAAGCATACTCCGTAACTCCTATCACATTTGTTATAGTAGACCTCTAATCGCTTAAAACTCTAATGTCAGAAGTTTAAAACTCTATCTATGATAAACCAATTATTATATTGATGAGGAATAGGTAATGAAAGGGAATCGTAGCAATAATTTATAATTCTGTGCATGGTTAGTTATGATCTTAGAATATGTTTTTTCGTGGCTAACGTGTTAATCTTCATTTTCAATAATCTATGTGAACAGTATATTTGAATAGACAAAACACTTAAATAAACATATTTTACTCTTAATGCATTTTAAACACATATCGTAAATTATAGAAGTTTTAAAAGACAAAATACTTGATTTTGTTTTACATATTCGAAAAATTATTGTATTCTTCATTTCGGTGAATAACCAAAATCTCGAGAGAGAAAATAGACAAAGTGAATAACTTGGGGGAGAAAAGAATCGACAACAGAAAAAGATATTGTGGACTATACTGCAAGTCGATCAGAAATAATTGCAACAAAAGCCAATAATGGAAGATTTGGTGGGAAATGCATCACTTTAGTTCTCGAGAAAATACATTTCTTAAATATATTGAAGATCAACTCAACCCAATTATTAAGGATTACGATGATTATGATGATGACTATCTTCATGATCATATTGATGACGACAACAATGATGTGAATAGTAACATTGTTACGGTAATTGTAACCACTCTAAAATTGTGGCTTCTTATTTTACCTGCTAACTACTGCATGTTTATCTTGTCTATTTTTAGTTATCTGTTTGTCGAACAAAAATATTTTCGGTAGATGCAATGGCGGTATGCGATGCGCTCTGCTTATTCATTTCATAGTCTAGGGGTAGAGAAATTATCATGTACGTCAGCTATATCATATCCACAACTAGCTGTAAAACATCATCTAATTCTAAGCATATATATAGTACAATTGTAAAAAGTAATATCTCTTAGGAGCCATGGCCTAAGAGGAAAGATCACTTTGTACATCAACAAAAAAAAGTTATGTGGCCACATTGGGCCAAGTCTTCGGTTTGACTCTGGTCTGGTACGATGGTCCCATTTCTTTTTGTATGAGGTGGTTTTCACCAACACTTGTTCTATGATACAAATTCATTGATGCTGCTTATCTAGAACGTGTGTACAAGTTTAGGGATACGAGTATTGCGGCTACATGCATTTGTAATAGTTATGTTGGTTTGGTCTTGCTATAAAGAAACTCAATATCTAAGTAGCCTTGGACGAGCTTTAATAAATACCATCAAGATTTCATGAAAAGAATGTCTGAATAAGGTGACTAGAAGAAAGCTCTGTTGGGAAACGTTATATATGCCCACTGTACTGATGCACGATAAACCTCAAGCGAGGACTCACAATCGAATTGCAGTAAATATAATTTTTTACTATATTTAGTACTATAATTTACAAGCATTACTAAATGTTGATAAATGATACTTTTGTAATTTCCTTCAACTTTAAATTTTACATTTAGATAATATTTGGATGAAAAAACTATTCTTAAACTAGTTCCGTTCATATACATGAACCAATATTCGTTGTTTAAACTATGATCAGTTTATATACTAATAACTTCACATTTAATATACGTAAATACATGCATGTGGTATTCTCTTTGAGAGGATTCTATCTAATCTTACCCAAAAGTAAGAAAAAAATAATGTAAAAACAAAAAGACAAAGAATCATTGAAATGAGGAATCACACATGGATTTCCATTCTGTAACATTGTACTTTGGATTCTCCACTATAATTTGTAGTACACCTTTGTTCATGTGTCTCTGACTTACCAGATTAAAACCATCATCCCCAAACAAACTCCATTTTATCTATTTTCTTAAAAATATATAAAAGGCTTGACACCAATAATTTTAGGCATATCATAAAACGTATGCCTAAATTCGAGAACTAGTTCTCTTCTATCTATGTTGTCCAACTCAAGCGTTTCCCAGCGTTTCTTCAATCTCAAGTGTTTTATCTAAGGGTCTGATTGGTTACAACGCAACGATTGTGGTTGCGATTACGGACGTTTGTGGTTTTAAGCGTTAGTAAAAAATTTATACAACTGGTTTAACGATTAAAAATTGTTGCATTTGTGAGATACTTATGCCGGTTTATCATTAAATACAACAGCGATTAAGTAATAAATTAACAATATTTATATTTTATATAATTATTAAAATAATAAAATCATATTTTCATGCTCTAAAATTGTCTGAAATATAATTTAGAAGACAAAGAGATATGCCACATAAGTTAAGGTTACTTTTAATTAATACAAATTTAAAGATATAAATTTTCAAATGAACCTCAATTAATATACATGGATTTTACTTTTCTACTATACATCAAAAATATAATTAATAAATTACAAAATTAAATTGGAAAATTTGAGATTTGAGAGAATAAGAATCAGAAACACTAACACTGCTATAGTGCTATCGAATGTACAATATTAAGGTAATAATAGAGATTCACCCGCACATCCGTGTAGGTATATTTTTCATTTTATAAATATATTAAAAATTTTAATATATGATCTATATTTTATTTTTAATTAACATAAATTTATAATTTTATCTAATAACAAAATTAAGAAATATTTATTTTAGAAAAAAAATATTTATATTTTTTGGTAAAATCTTGTTAGATTTTTTAAATAGATTTTATTATATTTAAATTGATTTATTATTAATATCCTTCTTAATTATTAAGATATTTTGATAAATTTGCTACTTCTCTTTTAATAATATTGATATTAGATGATTCTTTACACACACAAATAAAATAATTTTGCAAGCATATTATTATCATCACGAAATTACCTAAACCCACCAATGCTCTTTAAATCCCACTCTAACGCATTTGCCTATATAAAGCAACCACCATTTACATCTTCTTTCACCCTCAAATCATCATCATCTCTACATCAAAGTATATAAAACGAATCAAACCGAACTAAACCGGTCCGATCATTGTTCTCTGTCCCTCTCTGTTTTCTCTGTCTCTATCTCCGGTATTCTTCTGCTCCTGTCTACTTCACATAAATTTCATGACGAATTTCGAAACGCTCATCTTCTTTCTCGCATTGTTTTCGTTATGATACTAATAATGAATATTTTCTTACTTTACTGATTTCTCTGCTTTAGTAGTTATTTGTTTCCCTTAGTTTCGATAAAACAACTCAAAAATTCATTCCCCAAAAAATTGTTTCAATTGTTTCTGCCAAGTGTAGAGTGAACCTAACGCCAACGTTATCACCCATCTTCTTCTCGTAGACGTTGTCTTAAAACACGTTACGTGCATTCCCCAAAACGTTCTTGCTTCTCTGTTATATCACCTGCCATGAAATCGTATTCAACAAATAAACATAAACCCACAAGTAATATTCTCATCATATTTCGTTTTCTTTCACAGAATCATAAACAACAAAAAAATGGCCACAAAGAACGAGAAGAAGATGACCAAAAGTTACTTTGATGTTCTTGGAATCTGCTGTACATCTGAGGTTCCTCTGATTGAGAATATCCTCAACTCTCTCGACGGTGTCAAGGAATATTCCGTCATCGTGCCGTCAAGAACCGTCATCGTTGTCCATGATAGCCTCATCATCTCCCAGTCCCACATTGGTAAAGCTTTCACAAAAAAAAAAAAAAAAATATTTCTCGTATTTTAATTCTATAATATATACTTTTTTATCACCTAATCTGTATCATGCTTTAATAAATGTCCCACTCAAAATATTTTTGATCGGTTTCGCGTTGCAAACGTCATATTCGTGAGCTTATTACGTAACGCATCATTCACATGATTAACGGTTATTGTATCTCTTCCTTTTATAAAATTACTGGAAAAATTATCTTTCTATTAAATTTGTAAGACAATGCAATACTTCTCAACACATATTAATGTATTTAAATTATGAAATCATTTTCGTGGTTGCAGTTAAGGCACTAAACCAAGCGAGGTTAGAAGCAAATGTGAGGGTAACCGGGGAAACTAATTTTAAAAATAAATGGCCAAGTCCTTTCGCGGTGGTTTCCGGCGTACTTCTCCTCCTTTCATTTTTCAAATATGTTTACTCTCCGTTCCGTTGGCTCGCCGTCGCAGCCGTTGTTGCTGGAATATATCCAATACTGGCGAAATCTGTAGCATCCATTGCAAGGGCTAGAGTCGACATCAACATTCTTGTTGTAATAACCGGTAATGTTTTAGCTTTTCTTTGCTTCTTTTCAACCTGTGTGAGTCTTCAATTTGCTTATATATATATCACATTTCTCACAACATTAACTGAGTTGATTATAAAAAAATGGATATAGTAGATGGTAGATATATATAAGTATGTGTCTATATAACATTTTGATGGGTCAATTTAGAATATTGTGGTCAACATAAAGCAGTTCTGTTCTGTAGTTTTTGTGTTGCTTTTCCTCTGCATCTTCTAGTGCTACTTTGAAACCACAAGAAAAGGAAAGAAAAATGAAAGCTGCTTTCTTGCAACTTTTGTTTTTCACTAAAACCATTTTAAAAGTATAATTTCTTCTTTTTAAAAAAAAAAAAAAGAATAAACATAATGGACGTTATATTACCATAATTTCCCAGTCTACAGCTAAAATGATAAAAAAATCAAATAATTACTCAACATATGAATTTAAGCTCAGTTCTTGTGAATCACTTGAGGTTTTAAACTAATAGTCTTCCTTTGTATCAAACAGTGGGAGCAACACTCGGTATGAGAGATTACACAGAAGCTGCAGCAGTTGTTTTCTTATTCACAATCGCTGAATGGCTCCAATCTAGGGCTAGCTATAAGGTTTTTGCTTGCTTCCACCATTTTCCTTTTCTTGTCATGCAAGTTTCAAAAGATACTGCGGTTTTACTGATTCAAAGTATTGGTTTTACTTTAAATAAAATTTTCAGGCAAGTGCGGTGATGCAGTCGCTGATGAGTTTAGCTCCACAGAAGGCAGTGATAGCAGAGACAGGAGAAGAAGTTGAAGTGGATGAACTCAAGATCAACACTGTTATAGCTGTCAAAGCTGGTGAAACCATACCTATTGATGGAGTTGTTGTGGATGGAAACTGTGAGGTTGATGAGAAAACCTTGACTGGAGAAGCATTCCCTGTGCCTAAACTAAGAGATTCAACTGTTTGGGCTGGAACCATCAATCTAAATGGTTACATAACTGTGAAAACAACTGCTCTAGCTGAGGATTGTGTGGTTGCTAAGATGGCAAAGCTAGTGGAAGAAGCTCAGAACAGCAAAACAGAAACTCAGAGATTCATAGACGAATGTTCTAAGTACTATACTCCAGGTTAGTAACTGAATACACGTTCTTTGTGTTCTTGATTGAGTTGAGACCTTATACTCTCTTGCCTTGTATGCAGCCATCATCCTCATATCGCTCTGTTTTGTGGTTATCCCATTCGCATTGAAGGTTCACAACATGAAACATTGGCTGCACTTAGCACTAGTTGTGTTGGTAAGTGCTTGTCCTTGTGGGCTAATTCTATCAACACCAGTAGCCACTTTCTGTGCGCTCACTAAGGCAGCCACATCAGGACTTCTGATCAAAGGAGCTGATTATCTTGAGACCTTAGCCAAGATCAAAACCGTTGCTTTTGACAAAACTGGGACCATCACTAGAGGAGAGTTCATTGTCATGGATTTCAAGTCACTCTCCAGAGATATAAGCGTGAACAGCTTGCTTTACTGGTGAGAAACCATCTCTTTAGTTTAGACATTTTTAAACAGTTTGTGAGTTTTCCTGAGAGTTTTGGAATATGACTTTCTGTTAGGGTATCAAGCGTGGAGAGCAAGTCAAGCCATCCAATGGCTGCTGCACTTGTGGACTATGCAAAATCTGTCTCTGTTGAACCTAAGCCTGAATCTGTTGAGGACTACCAGAACTTTCCAGGAGAAGGCATTCACGGCAAGATTGATGGTAATGAAGTCTATATTGGGAACAAAAGGATTGCTTCAAGAGCTGGATGTTCAACAGGTGCATATCAAAATGAATGCAATGTTTTTTTTTTTGGTTTTGTTTACACGCTAACGGTTCTATGTTTTGGTTTGTGTACACAGTTCCAGAAATAGATGTTGATACTAAAGGAGGAAAGACTGTTGGATATGTATATGTTGGAGAAACACTAGCTGGAGTTTTCAACCTCTCAGATGCTTGTAGATCAGGTGTAGCTCAAGCCATGAAAGAACTTAAATCTATGGGAATCAAGACTGCAATGCTTACTGGAGATAATCAAGCTTCAGCAATGCATGCTCAAGAACAGGTGAGAAAACACTCTTTTGAGTTTAATGCTTATGTTTTAGAGAACTTAAAATGTGTTATATATTGAATCAACAGCTAGGGAATGCTATGGATGTTGTTCATGCTGAGCTTCTTCCAGAAGGCAAGTCCCAAATCATAAAAGAGTTTAAGAGAGAAGGTCCAACGGCTATGGTGGGAGATGGTTTGAATGATGCACCAGCTTTGGCAACAGCTGATATTGGCATCTCTATGGGAGTTTCTGGCTCTGCTCTTGCAACAGAGACTGGTCATATAATATTGATGTCTAATGACATCAGAAGGATACCACAAGCTATAAGGCTTGCACGTAGAGCTAAAAGAAAAGTGGTGGAGAATGTTGTTTTGTCTATTACTATGAAAGGAGCGATTCTTGGTTTGGCTTTTGCTGGTCACCCTCTGATTTGGGCAGCTGTTCTTGCTGATGTGGGGACTTGTTTGCTTGTGATACTTAATAGCATGTTGTTGCTTAGGGATACGCATGTTCATGGAGGGAAATGTCATAGGGTTTCTTCTCCTTCTGTCTTGAAGGTGGAGAAAGGTGAAGGTGATGTTGCTGGAGATATGGAAGCAGGTTTGTTACCGAAGCATTGCAAGTCAGGCTGTTGTGGAAAGAAGAAACAAGAGGAAGTGATGAAACAAGTTAAAGCCAGTTCGGGACATGGTCACTCTGGTTGCTGTGAAAAGAAACAGAAAGAGAATGTAGTGACTGTGAGCAAGAGCTGTGACTCGGGGTGTTGTGGTGATAAGATTCAGCAGCCACAAAGTTGTCACAACAAGGCTGGTGACTTGGAGGAGATCAGAATTGACATTGGTGATGGTGATTGCAAGTCTGGTTGTTGTGGAACTGACTCAATGTTACAAGATGGTTCTTCAGATGTGGTCAAGTTGGAAGAGGAGGTGAAAGTCTTGGTCAAAGGTTGTTGCGCAAGGCCTGCTGCTAATCCCATGGTAGCTAACTTGAAAGTGACGAGCGATGGGCATTGTGAGTCTAGCTGCTGTGAAAGTTCAAAGAAAGGTAATAATGAAGAGACATGTTGTGAGGTGAAAACGAATGAGTCTAAATGTAGCAGCAGAGAGAGGAGCCACAGTCACAGTCACCACCATGTGTGAAAGAAATTGTGATTGAACATCTCTTAGCTTCTCGCTCACTTTTGTAAGCTTTCATATTGTAATCATCAGCAAGGATGGTGTTTTATTGATAGAGTAACCATCAAAAACTGTGAATAAATCCTTTTCGCTTATCTTATCAAAATCTTCTTTGATCAAATAGTTGAAACTCATTTAAAAAAATGTCACTAACCACATTTTCTTTTGTTCTCCACTTAAATTGAAGAATCTGATAACTGAACAGAAAACGTATATTTTCCTTAACCAATACCTTCACAATCATTTTAAACAAAAAAAAAACATTCACAATCATGTGGAAAAACATGTTCAGAAAATGTATTTTTTAATGAGTTGTAGTTGATGGATAACATTAATGCAAAAAGAGAGACAAGATTTATTTCTTGTTTATCTTTATCAGAAAGAAAGAGAGATTATCTCTTTGTAATTAATTTTTTTTTTATGTGTAATTTAAACGAAATAAAAATTAATTACAATGTGATACTGATTTTTTTTTTTACATTTCCAAAATTATGGAAAGTGATGTAACAACATACTTTTACTAGCTGTAATTCTACAATAAAATATATAAGTTCACTTTTAAAAATTAAATTTTAAATATATAAAATACAGTTCAAAAAGAATTTCAAAATGAACTTGAAGACAGTTTTGAATGAAAAGATTATGCAACTTCATCTCTTCCCAAACCTTCCATATTAAAAAAAAAAAAATCAAAATGATATATTCTACATATTGTCATAATTATAAAATCTATATTTACCTCAAAGGGCCAAGTATGAAAAAAGAAAGAAGAAAATAATGGAAGACTACAAATTTACAACATATACTCTTAACATCTAAACTTATATCCTTCCGTTTTAGTTGCATTAAAAAGATTTCAATGCTAATTACACAACATTTCATACTATCCTCACAAAAGAAATGGCGTTTGCAAAACATATTTACAAATAACATCTTTTAAACATGAAAAAAGTAAATGGACAAATATGTAATTACAGAAAAGATAGGAAGACCACTTTATACTTAAAGTTTGACTTGGTACACGCTTTCTCCGTCTCTCTCGCGAATCACGCTCTCTCTCTCTCTTTCTTTCTCCGACACTGTGCTGTTAAGTCCTCTGTTTGCAGTCTTCAATAATGGCGTTTTCTAAGCTACTTTTGTTTCTCTTCCTCCTTACGCTCTCCCTTCCCCGAGAAACCGCTTCTTCTTCCTCTTCAGACAACAATGGCTGTAATAATGGTGCACATGAACACTGTTCGGTGGAGGAACTCAAATCCACCGTCTCTTCTCTCCGTATGTCTAACAATCTCTTTTGACCCTTTTCGTATTTCTAGATTTTCTCGCGAAAGTTTGCAGCTTTCTAGCTTCATTGTCTACGTTATGAACTAAGGTTTAGCCTTTTTGAGATTTTCTATATGGTTTAGATGAATTTTGCTTCTGAAGATCTGTAGGGAATGTGAAAAAAAAACGTTTCTTTTTGATTTGTTGCATTGGTTAGGAAGTTCTCTGGAGAAATGAGTAACGGTTTCATTATGTCTCTTTGTTTGTTTTCATTATAATCTTTAGCTTCCGTTATGTATTTGGAAATGACTTGTAACGTTTTTTTTTGTTTATATGCTTAGCTGCATTTATAGTTTGTATCTGTTGCTTTGGTTGTTAACAGTTTTAGAGTCTTTTTGGTTTATGTGTGTGTGTGTGTGAAAAGAATCAATCATCAAGGAAAAGAATGAAGAGCTGCATAGGAAAGAGGAAAAGATTCGAGTATTGGAGTTATATATCCGGGAGAAATCATACTTGTTTGAGAGTGACATAGATTTTTCTCAAGTGAGATCTTCAGTCATCTCTGGATTTGATTTCATTTGCTAGTAATAGATGTATAAGAAAGTTATTTTACTTTTGGTTTGTTGTTAAATGGTTTGTTTAGTCTGAGAATCCGGTGAAGCACGCGGGTGAAGCAGAAGAAAAGGTTTATGAACTTGAGAAGCAGGTTGGTTTTGTTGTTTGAACTCTCTATGGATTACCTTTATTCTAAACTTTTGTTTGATGCTTCTGCATTGACAGGTATTGAGACTTAAACGGGAAGTGGAGTTGCAACGTAAGAAAAGGCTTGAAGTGGAAAAGAAAGTTGAAGAGCTTAGCTCAAAGGTTGAAAACGTAAGATCTGATGCCTTGAGAGATTTTTTTTGTACATAATTCAAGAGCTTAATGATCTTTTTCTCTTCCTTATTTTTTTCAGATCGATATGAAGTGGTTCTCATCTAAGCTTGGTTTTAACTCGAACAAAACTCAGGTTAATCAAAAAGCTTTGAGGCACATAAAATGGCACAATCTTAGTGATCATCCCTCTAAAGCTCATTTTGTCATGGTTGCAGGCATATCTATTGACTCTATGGCACCAACATCTTAGCCCAAATCTTCATATCACTCTTCAACAGGTTTGCTTCGCTTCATATCAACCCTGAATGTCTTGAGTTTCACTTAGATGAGAAGTCTTTACTTCTTTAACTTTTCTTTTTTTTTTCAGGTTTCCTTGAAAATCAAACAAGTCCAGAAATGGTCAGAGCCTCACATTGAAACCATGACCTCAGTGAGTTTTTTTTCTTACTGCAAACTTATTTAGCTTTTCATTCACTTCATTATCTGAAAGATTCTTCCTCTTGGGTTTTACAGAAATGGATTCCAAGCATCAAAGAAGCTTGTGTAACATTAACCATTTATTTAGAACCAAAGGTTCGCTATTTAACAGAGAAGTCCATTGAGGTGTTATCTATGTCTAAGCAGGCTTTCACACCACATATCATCCAAGGCTACGATGTGTCACGCTACTATCTTGAGGTTAATATGTTTCCACCTTTATTCATTCAACTGCTTTTCTTCGACATTACATTAAAACATTATGGGACCAATATATATTTTTTGTTAGGTACTCAGAACACATACAGCCCCATACACCAGCCAAATTATGGATATAGCAAAACCACACTTGGAGAGAGTACAAGTGTCCTTAGAGCCATATACCGAGAACGTAAGGAATGGCTTAAAGAAGTTGGTTGAGTCCACCAAAATCTACCATCAGCAGGTATGTATAGACCATGTGTTCCTTTTAGCTTTTTGAATTCAGAAATTAGAGTAAGAGAGTTTAATAAGCTCATTGTATTAGGCTCAAGAAATGCTGAAGAATAATGAGATTACCAAACCGGTTGCTACCATGGATTTAGCTTGGGTTGGGGTATGTGTTCTCTACCATTTGCAAAATGCATTACACAAATTTTACTAAGTCTATATAACTTTCTAAAGCCCTTTCTGGTGTACTTCAACAGGCGACAGCTTTGATTGGTTTCCCTCTCATATTCATCATCAAATTTCTTTCTGCAGTCTCCAAGTAAGTTATGAACATCTTTGAAAAATATTCTGTAAATTTACTATAGAAGTTTCAATCCTTTGCATCAGAAAGTAGTTACTAATTTGCGTCTTTTGTTTACTGGTCAAACAGTCCTAAGGGGAAAAAGAGACACAGTCATAGACAAGAACCAAGCACTGGATATCGCCGAGCCAAACGCCGTCATCCTCACCATTGAAACAATATAAATTATAACTTCAGGAGATCAAAAAAGGTTTTGTGACTTTGTACTTATAGATAATGTACATCATTGGTTTTTGGTTCCAGTTAAGATGGTTACGCAAATGGAGGAAAGTCTATTTTGCAGGTGGTTTGTATTTTACCTTTTTGGTTTCTCAGACTTGTAACAGTTGTTAGTTTTAGCTTAAGAAGTTGAGCAGAGCTCTTCTCTCTGTAGTGACAAATCTTATAACAATCTTTTCAGTCAAGAGAAGAGAAAGAAAAGAGTTGTATTACTTTCTCACATCATACAAATACATTGATTGGTTGGGAAATTTGACTTGGCATGTTTATCTAACCAGGCCCAGCTCAATTGGGCTTGTGCAAGTCAAACTAAGAAAAGCCTTTAGTAAACGGGTCTATATATTTAGCCTTACTGATTTTTTTTTTGTTTTTTTTTTTAATGGATAAATCATGTCAACCAAATATTTTATGAAGACGTAAGGAGAGAAAGTAGAAAATTAGGGATTTGCCATAAGGATAGAGGAAAAAAGTTGTGATGAGGGGAGGAGAGATAAGGGTGATTTAGGGTAGTTAGTGAATTAGGGGAAAATTGGTGTGTATGGGATGCAAATAGTCGAGAAAGAAAACGACAAGAGAGAGTCAATGTCTATAACGACTGTTTGTGTCTTGATCCATTTTGATGTCTTTATATGTCTCCTCCTTAAAAGGGTCGCTTTACACTTACCCTCTTTGTTGTTTTAGCTTCCATCTCTCTTTTCAAATAAATCCTCGTTATTGTGCGCGCGATGTCACACTTTATATTTTCTAACTTGAAGAAAATGATAAAAATGAATGGACATACGATGAACTACGTGTTCACTAAATGTATAGGTTGCTTCATTCAAAAATGTAATGACCCTTTTGTGTTTTAATTTAACTTATTGGTTCATCATATTTAAATTTCTTGAACACTCTTTTATATTAGTAAAGCTTACACATAATTATGGGGGTGAAGGTTGGGTTGATACATTGACTGTGAAATCCCTTGGTTAATGCTTAATGTTAGGGATACCATGACTCTCTAGGACTAGTTATTACATGAAGAGTATTTACATACAAATTTGATAACTGATAACCAAATCTGAACGAATAAGAACATTCAGATCAGATCCAGTGGGTTTATTTCTGATGACGAAATTGCGCTTGTGACATGTAAAGGTTACTGGATTAACAGAAATGATGACACAGGTAAACAATAACTATTGACAAGGATAGTGCTGGTGTTGACCTACATTATATACACAGACACACTTCAAGCTTAACCATGGTTAGTCGCACGAGCTATATATGTTCTCTGGTCAAAAATGTTTTCATTAATAATTTGTTATATATCAATTCCAGTTCATGTTACTATTTTAGAATTATTTGAAATTTGAACTGGAATATTTTTCGAAATTCATATATAACAATTACTAAAAGACGACACAGCCTTCGTAGATAAAGCAGTTTTACTTTTAAAGTTATTTTATACACGATCAATTCAATTCATAAGCACTGCTGCAAAAAGCTGACACAAAAAGGTATGTCTACAAAAGTGCAATAAGAAAATCTCTGTTAGAATAGATACCTTTTCAATCCTGAACGGAAAATCCCTAGATTTTGGTGAATTGATTTAGTATATACTAATATTTCATAAATACAGTAAATGTTCAACTATTTGGTTAATATATGTGTAGATAATTGGATATGAGTTTTTGTTCACGTATGGCCTAGATGAAAAACCCATCGTATTAATATGAAAGCTATCTCTTACGACAAGAAAATACAAAGACAAGTTCGGAAATTTAAGGAGACTTGCTATGATCGTAGTATTGATAATCTATGTCTTAGTTGGACATATAGTATGCTATTGTATGAAAATTATTCTTAATGATTTCTTTCTTCTATATTAAAAGCGTATTATATGACATGAATGTTATAATACTGCTCTTATATGTTTCTCATGGTTTATGACCATGCAATATATAATATATACCGTATATACGGCGAATACATACTTTATAGTAGACAGTCTCGTAAAAGATCACATAAATGGAGCCAATGAGGCTTTTCTATATCGTTTAATTTGAACAGACTAGTTTTAAATAAAACATGGGCAGCAACAGCAAATTGCTCACATGGATATCATCAACAAACTATCGTGTTTAGTAAACAATTAGATAGAAAAATAAATGATATTGGGATTATCAAACTGTGTACTAGTATGAATTAGTTTATTCAAAGAACGATTAATGGGTGGAGTTAGAAAATAAATCTGTTTTAAGCTGAAAATAGTTACTGAATTAGATGCTTCTAATCAGATTTCAAGGAGATATGTCGGAAGCACCGACGACACGTGCGGATCCGTCACGTGCGTGATTTAACTCTTAACTCGTATATCGATATTAATTTTTTTTTTCACAGTCCGTATTGTCGATTTTTATGCCCGGAATCAAGGGTTTGACTTACCAAATTGTACTTTTATTTGGACTTAAATTTATTATTCAAAATATTACTTTTTTATTCTAATCTTGGATTAATTAGGGAAAAAACAAGACTAATAAAAAAGACATGTGAATGAGTTAATGAAAGATAGAGAAAAAAAGATATGATATTATTTTTTGTTTTGAAGTTTACCAGAAAGCAAAAACTCTTTCCTTCATATACAAGAACCCCCTTTTCATTTCTCTTTGTGCAACAAAACAAAAACAAAAGTGAACTCTTATCCGAATCTGAAGCAGAAAACTAGCTGCAGAATCTTCAGATTCTCAAGAAACTTAAGGTTTTTCTTTGAGAGAATCTTCAGGTAGTAGCTTCAGATCTACCACAGTTCAAGGTTTGTACATAAATTTTTTACTTCTGTCTGAATCTTTCTCTGTTTAATCGAATTTATCTTTGATTATATTGTCCAATTTAATTCGATGTGAGTTTGATTTGATTAAAGCTTGTCTATGTTTCTTCTCTCTACTTTCTAAGTTTACTGTTTCAGTTCTCAGACCGATCTGTTTTTTTTTTTTTTTTTTGCCTTATCTTCTTATGGGAATCTAGCTGATAAAATTACTAAAATTAGATTGGTGACTTGAAATCTTCTTCTTATCTGAACTGACCCTTTTGTCGGATTTTCAGGAAACTTTTTCTATCTTTTTTTTTTCCTAGAAAATCTCGTTTGTTAGGTACAGAGTTGACTGATACAAAGGACTTAAGCTTTATAACATGTTTTAAAGTACTTCAAGAAAGAAAGAAAAAAAAAAGCATTGAACTTCAACTAATTGCTTTTGTCTTTTTTGTTGTCTACTCTGTTCAGAAAGAAAAAAACATGATTAACGTTATGAATCCGATGAGAAGTGGATCAGAGAAAGGCTTAGATCCACAACTATGGCATGCATGTGCTGGTGGTATGGTTCGTATGCCACCTATGAACTCAAAAGTCTTCTACTTCCCTCAAGGACACGCCGAAAACGCTTACGATCATGTCGATTTCAAGAACCTCCCTATCCCTCCCATGGTTCTATGTCGTGTCTTAGCCATCAAGTACATGGCTGACGTTGAATCTGATGAGGTTTTCGCCAAGCTGAGTCTGATTCCTCTAAAAGACAACGACGTTGCTGATCATGAATACGGAGATGGCCAAGATAGTAACGGTTTGGAGAGTAATAGTGAGAAAACGCCGTCGTTTGCAAAGACTTTGACTCAATCTGATGCTAACAACGGTGGAGGGTTCTCTGTTCCTCGTTACTGCGCAGAGACGATATTCCCGAGGCTGGACTACAACGCTGAGCCACCTGTTCAGACTATTCTTGCGAAAGATGTTCATGGAGATGTGTGGAAGTTTAGACATATCTATAGAGGGACGCCTCGGCGTCATCTTCTGACCACCGGTTGGAGTAACTTCGTGAACCAGAAGAAGCTTGTGGCTGGAGACTCGATAGTGTTCATGAGAGCTGAGAATGGAGATCTCTGTGTAGGGATCAGGAGGGCTAAGAGAGGAGGGATCGGTAACGGACCGGAGTTTTCAGCGGGTTGGAATCCTATTGGTGGAAGCTGTGGCTACTCTTCTCTTTTGAGAGAAGATGAGAGTAATGGTTTGAGGAGAAGTAGCTCTTCTCTTGCGGATAGGAAAGGAAAAGTGGCTGCTGAGTCTGTTTTAGAAGCTGCTACGTTTGCTATTAGTGGAAGAGCTTTTGAAGTTGTGTACTATCCTAGGGCTAGCTCGTCTGAGTTTTGTGTCAAGGCGTTGGATGCTAGGGCTGCGATGCGGATTCCTTGGTGCTCAGGTATGAGGTTTAAGATGGCCTTTGAGACGGAAGATTCTTCGAGAATTAGTTGGTTTATGGGGACTGTTTCGGCTGTTAGTGTCTCTGATCCTATCCGTTGGCCTAACTCTCCTTGGCGTCTTCTACAGGTAACCCCTTCCACAAGTTATACCTCCTTTTGTTCTTTACTTTATAATCTCTCTTTCTGAGTTTAGAAGTGTTGAAGTCTCACCTTGGAAGTTAAAAGGATAAACACTAATTAAAATGTTCAAGAAATAGCTAGGCGGTAATTATGCGTTTTATAGAGGATTAGCTGAAGCTGAAGCCTAGACTGATTTTTTAAACGCATAGAGCTATTTTTTTAAATGTTTTTGTTTAGTTCTAATTTGCCACATAGACCTATTTTAAATATAAAGGACTTTGGCCGATCCGGTTAAAATCCGGTCAATTGATTTTAAGTTGGAAGACCGAGAAACTTAGAAGAAGTTTGTGTGTTTCAGGTGGCGTGGGATGAGCCGGACCTACTGCAAAACGTGAAGCGGGTTAACCCGTGGTTAGTGGAGTTGGTATCCAACGGACACCCGATACCGATCCCTACGTTTTCGCCACCGAGGAAAAAGATGAGGGTTCCTCAGCATCCGGATTACAACACTCGGATCCCAGTACCTTCATTCCCAAGTAATCCTCATATCAGATCAAGCCCGTTAAGCTCTGTTCTGGATAATGTTCCCGTGGGTTTACAGGGAGCCAGGCATAATGCTCATCAATACTACGGGCTATCAACATCTTCTGATCTCCACCATTACTACTTGAACAGACCACCACCTCCTCCTTTATCAAACCTCTCTGTTCCTCCACCGCTAGGGTTTCGAAACATCGATAGTAAAAACGAGAAAGGATTCTGTTTTTTGACTATGGGAAGAACATCGCCATGTAGTGATACAGAATCTAAAAAGTCACACATTGTGTTGTTCGGAAAGCTCATACTACCCGAGGAGCAGAAAGGGTCAACGGATAGTGTAGAGAAGACGCAGATTTCATCAGGCGGATCGAACCAGAACTGTGTTGCTGGTTCTTCGTCAGAGGAAGGATCACCTTGCTCTAATAAAGCTCGTGAAGCGTTGGGTTTGGAGACGGGGCACTGTAAAGTGTTTATGGAGTCAGACGATGTGGGTCGAACCTTAGACCTGTCGGTTCTTGGCTCGTACGAAGAGTTGAGTATGAAACTCTCTGACATGTTTGGTATTCAAAAGTCTGAGATGTTGAGTTCTGTTCTCTATAGGGATGCGTCAGGAGCTATCAAATACCCGGGAAACGAACCTTTCAGGTATAACAAGAAGCAGACCTTTTTGGGTGTTTTGTCCTAATCTGTGGTAATTAGTAAAATAATATGTTTTGTGTTTTGGTTGGTCTCTTGCAGTGAGTTCTTGAAGACAGCTCGGAGATTGACGATTCTGACTGAGCAAGGGAGCGAGAGCGTTGTAGTATAAGCTTGGCTGAGTGTGTTAAGTCAAAGCTTCAAGCTTGAAGTTCTTAAAAAATAATTATTTATTATGGTTCCATTATTTTGGATTATGTAATTTTCGAAATATAAAGTTAATCTATTTTCAAATAAATAGATTCATCTTTTCTTGATATATTTATTTACAAAATAATTTCAGTCTCTAGCTTGGTAGACAACCTAGAGACTGAAATTATTTTGTATTGCTTTTTCTTTTTGATATTGGATTGCAAGATCCGGCTAACCTTGGTTTAATATTGTTGAATAGTTAGGTTGCTGATTATAGTTGATACTTGTATTGTATAATATACATTCAACTTGTAACTAGTGTACAAAAGAGATAATTAATATAAGATATTATTTTCAAGCTCGCATTCGTTTCTCTTTTCTGCCACAATTCGTTTTACATACAAATCGCACATAGAATCTTACTTAACTAAGCGTTGGTTGCATGGCTTATTAGTCAATAGGTTTCTGTGTTCTTCATTGTGTAAAACTGTGTGATTTTGGGTTTTTCACAATCGTTTCTTGGGTTCACTATAATGCGAGGGTCATGTTGTCTCTAGGCACATGCACAACAAACAATGGTCGGATCCTATGTTTGACAAAACACATAGTCTTCATTCTTCAACAACAAAGTTTTGTTGGATCCCCCTGTTTTCATTTATATCTGAAATTTTTGTTAGATATTTTCTTTTCAGATTCCAATGTATACAAAACGAAAATTCCTTATCGCCTCTTCTAATTAAATGGATCTACAATAATCAAAGTACTCTATGTTTGTTCAATAAAAAAAAAATATTAAAGTACTATATTTTCATTTTGTTGTAAAAGTTCAAACACTTTTGAAAATTAATGTCCTACTTTCCTTTAAATTAAAGTATTTATTGTTCTTCTGCACCCTTCTATATTACATGATACAAGCGATCTTAAAGATCTAATCAGCCGAACCTTAATCTCTGTGCGGTGCGGTGCGGCCTGGCCATATGCATGAAATATGAACATGAGTAAGAGTTTTAACTGAGAATGGACTGTGTGTTTATACATGAAATCAAGATATTTGAAATTCAGTATCATGTCGTGACTAGAGTTTAATTTATATAAATGGAACCAAAAGCCTTATAATCAAGAGGTATGAACATTGTATATATAAAAACCCTTAATAAAAAATATGTGTATATATATATATTTTTTTTTTGTAACATAAAAAATATGTGTATATATAATGAATGATATATGAGCATTAATTACATGTCTGAAGAAAATGAAAAATGAGGGGTTTAACATTATTCAAAATTAATAGTGACAACCCTTCGTCCGAAGTTGACTCTTGAACCACACACATCATGTTCACATTTCACAATCCCAACAGAAGATTATAAAGAGAAAAACGAACAACAAAACGAGTGATACATGGGGAATCTTGATGTGGATTAATCATTTAAGTAATCAAACAAGTCTTTTAATTGTACTTATTTGTTAATTATAAGACGAAATAGTATCGAGAAGCAAATACTTAGCCTGGCTTAGGGTTTTGCAATAACTTTGTTAACCATGGTTGAGTTAAGACGATAGAGACAAGCGTGACAAAAGTCAAAGAGGAGAAGAGACAGAGTAGCGAGTGTTGTGGCACTTTGAAATACCATTTCTTATAAAGAAACAAATAGTTTTAATAATATACAATTATTATAAAAAATAAAATAAAAGGACAAGAGAATTAAAAAGAAGCACGAGGTAGACAAAGATTCGTGAGGCAAGGAAATGCCAACTCGAAGGCCTTTCTTTACGTGAAGAAACATCAATGCATGTGTCCCTCTTCCATCACCAAATATTATATCTGTCACTGTCTTTCTCCTTCACGTTCGTTTTCCACGCAGTACTATTTTTGTTGAATTTTCTCTTTTATTGTATTTTGTTAAAGTATATAGTAATACTTAATTTCGAGATTTACAACCACCGAATAAAATTTCATAGCGCTTAACTCACGTAAAAATTTAACAAACATTTGTGTTCTTGACTAAAACATGACCTCAGTTTTGATCCGTGAGTGTATAGAAAACAGTGGGAGCTTGTCTTCTGGTATCCCGTATCCATCTAGATTGTTGTCATGTTGACAAGAAATTAAAACACAGTAAGTTAGTAAGTATGTAAATTAATTAATTTCTTTGGTAATGAACAAACTGTTAGGTACTCTATTATCCATCTCCATCACCTGGTTCTATCAAAAACATTGTCTACCTCCTTTTCGAAAAGCATTATTGATTCTACGATTTACGGACAACTAATATATTACAATGAATAAAACTGTAAAACATATGAAGCATCGTCAAGCATCCTGCTGAGAGACAGAGTGATAGTTTCCAAATCCGACCTCTAACTTTTATTTCACAGATTACTCAACCATGCGTAAACTCACCAAAAGGAAATATGGGCTTTCAATTGAAGCCCAAATTAAAACCTAACCGAATACCCCTAATAAAAAAGCCTAGTTAAAACCTAGAATATATAATAAGCCGAATCCATTTAGTATAAGATTGTTTTTCTTTGTTCAAAGTCCATTTAGTATATAACTGTTTTGGTGTAAATCGTGTTATTTACATGTCTTTTGAATAGTTATCATCATTCAGTTAGTCTTCTCGAATATTAATTATTAGATATATATATTTTTCAAAAAATTACAAAACATCGTCACATCTTTTACATAGTTTTGGATTTTGTGTTTTTACTTATACATATTTTAGCATTTAAAAATATAAAGTTATGACAAATCATACATTAATTATTCTTTTCACTCGGACAAGGAAAATAGCAGAGACATCTTCCATAATCACCATCGCGGTCACAGTAACCAAAAGCCTTCTCTCCAAATCTAACCTTGCACGCCGAACTACAATCGGGAATATAACGACACGTGCCAATAACTGTCATGCATCCCATATTATATTCAACTATATCAAACAAAACCAAAATTGTATACACATTAAAAAAGTGGTAGTGTACTTATAAGAAATTAATACATTTAAATTAGAAGATTTATAATATATTCCAACGGCAAACCTAAAAATAGAGTAAACAAACAATTAAATATTATTTGAGTGAAATTTAAAGGTAAGTAAATGTATACCTAAAGATAATATCACACGGAACATGATGGGGAAAACAAACAAAGAAGTTGGCTTGGCCATAACTGTTTTTAATTAAAAAAAATGCTTTCCTCTTAGTGTTGAAAGTTAGTAGATGATATTAGTTGATAGGTTTGAAAATTTGGGAGACAGCTAAAAGAATATTTATAGCACAATGAAGAGGAGATTTATAAAATTATGAGATAGCCAAGTTTGGAAAATACCACAATATCTTATATCATATTGATGAAGACCAACACCTCATAAGAATTTGATAATGTGGACTAACTTTAATTCACTGGATTGTAATACATTGCAAATTATATATAACTATATATAATTATATCTTGGCACGTGTCAAATTAATTAATATTTTACTATCACTTTATTTTCTCTTTATTAATTTTAAATTTGGCATATATTATGCATTTTAAAAACATGCTAAAAGAATTAAAATTAGAAAAAATCTAAATCATAATTAAAAAAATACAGATCAGAGGATTGCATATCATAAAATCACAGTCAAATATATCTGTAAATATATAATAAAAAAAAATATTTTATTCCCGATATTGGTCGTCTCATAATGCTATAAATTCCATGTCAATAATCTCTCAGTCAATCAACTGAATTCATCATTTAGTAATTGGGAAAAATATGATCAAAACATCTTCTTCACTCGTTCTCTCCATTATCTTCGTTTTGGCAGTTTCATTGGGTATACACTAAACTTAAGATTTATTCACAAAGAATATTTCACGACTTCTTTATTGTAGTTCATGTTTTAGTCATTAGTACATCCCCAAAATATCATAGTTTATCGTAATGTTATAGCCTCACTCAGTCACTCTCACACACACATAACCTCATTCTAAATGCAAACATTTGATAAATGGAATCGTAAAAATTAACAATGGTTTTGTACCGGTTAACACTAAATACAATCGTATAATATAAACCTACAATTGTACCGGTTAACTAATTAAACCTCCTTATATATTCACTATACTTGATTGAAATAATTTGATGTCCAATACGATTCTTTGATTTGATATGAACTAAAGTACAAACACTATTACGCTTTACGAAAATACAAGTATATACTATTGATGGGATATATTTATATTCACACTCATAGTTATACAAATTTTGCTTCAAGTTCCAATACAATTATACGATTTTTAACTATGTTTTATTATAAACTTTTGATCTACATCTTTAGTGTACTGTATCTTCTCCCAGTATCATCTTTGACTACATGATCATGGATATTGCTGATACTAATGTCGATATAGTGGAATTTTATATAGTGTTCTTATTCGTAGAAGATACAATAGGATTCAGATAAAATAATCGTGTTTGAGTTTGGTTCATATGGAACCGAACCGGCAAAAAATCAGTCTTTTTATATTTAAGCTAAATAAATATCATTCGATGGTTAAGGAATACAATATGCGAGCTTTATTGATGGATTTGTACAGGAAATACAATATGTGACAGTTAATATATGTACGACAAATATTATACTTTGCTGAATGAGAATTTCTGTGTGTAAACAATGCATTTACCTCTACTACCGTAAGTGGATTTTGACTAAACTTAATGGATGCCCATATATACAGTTTTTTTACTTGGAAAAGGTGTATACAGTATAATATCGTATTAGAAATCTGATTATTGGAGCTTTTTAAAAGAGTTGAAATCTCAATTCCTTTTCAAACCAAATTCCCATTTCTGTATTTGAAGCCCAAACGTAACTAAAATGAGTTTCAAAAAAATCAAATTAATAGTCAACAACGATGCTCCATTTATGAGACCAACCTTATATTCATGATTGTCCACTTTTATAAAAGAATTTGGACTTGATAAACATTTTATTATTGAAAAATATTAAAGGTTATTATGGAGGATCTGGGATGTTAATGACTGGATCAGTGCAACAGAAAGTGATCTTACTAATGAAACTATTACAGAAGGTGGTTTGTCCTATCATCCAATGACTCAAGTATTTGGACACGTCCATCCGTAGGAATGTATAATTAAATGCAATGTAGATGCCTCTTATAATGTCCTCACTGGTCGTGTTGTGGTTGATTGGATTGTGTGTTACCATCATGGGTGTTCTAAATATTGGGGTTCTATTGTTCTGAGGGACGTAATTTCTGTAACGGAAGCTGAAGGCAAAGCTATGCTGATGGCTGTGCAGAGTACGCTTTTAATGGGTTACGAGAATGTGGTCTTTTGTGCAAAACCAAACACAAAAAAATAATCTGCAACTAATCTTCTTAATTTGAGATGACTACAGGGAAACAAAGAGAATTTAACAACAAAAAATCTTCTTAATTATATAGTAAATTAGTTAAGAAGTAAAAAAGAGTTTTCACAATCAATCTCACCAGGACTGCTGATTATAATATTCTTTAAATATATAGAAAAAACAATAAAGTAAAATCTATGATCGTGCTATATACTCTTTTTGTTCCTGCTCTACTTCTTGTTAGTAACACGTGAGACACATGAACGTGCGTAATCTTTTTGCCTAAAATATGATCAGATTGTGTGTTCAGCTTACTATTGATAAAATACAAAGAATCATGCAAGAAAATAATCCCTCCATACGAAACGAATTTCCTACAAAGACAAAGAGTCAAGGGCTCAATGGCATTGTGATGTAGATAAATATTGGAATATTTTCAAATATTTATTATTTATTTTATTAGTTATTTAGATAATTATCTTTATTAGGTTAGAGTTTTATGGTTTTCGTGTGTATATATATATATATATAGCTATTTAGCCTTTAACCTAGATGCATCACATTGTCTTTCTCGACTCATTAAAAACGATGTAAGTAGAAAAACACTTTCTTGCTCACCAAAATGGCTGTCTCTCTAACATTAGGAACCGCCATCCTTACCTCTCTAATCTTTCTCACGTGCTCAAACCGATGCATATCGCATCCCCGACTTGCTTCAAGGCTAATACACTCAAAATCAAACAAACCCCAAAAATCACCAAAGGAAAACACTGGTTACTTGCAATCCACGCCACCTCCCACTTCTCGTCTAGACAACACGTGGACCACAGTAAATATCATCTCGCATGTGACTCCTATCACACGTCCAGCAGCATTCCTCGCAAACATCTCTATTGGTAACCCACCAGTCCCTCAACTTCTACTCATAGACACAGGTAGTGACTTGACTTGGATCCAATGCCTTCCTTGCAAATGTTACCCTCAAACAATCCCATTTTACCGCCCTTCAATATCTTCAACTTACCGTGACGCTTCATGCGAACCCGCACCACACGCCATGCCCCGAATCTCCCATGACGAAAGAACCAAAACTTGCCAATATTACCTCCAGTACCGAGACAATTCAAGGACTATAGGTACTTTAGCTGAGGAAAAACTCACGTTTCAAACATCAGACGACGGTTTGGTCTCTAAACAAAACATTGTTATAGGCTGCGGACAAGAAAACTCCGGTTTTACTCAATACAGCGGCGTGCTAGGTTTAGGGCCAGGTAAGTTCTCCATAGTTACCCGAAACTTCGGCTCTAAGTTTTCTTACTGCTTCGGCAGCTTAACCGATCATACCAACCCTCACAACATTCTCATCCTCGGAGACGGCGCCAGAACCGAAGGAGATCCAACCCCTTTACATATATTCCAAGACCGTTACTACCTTGACCTCCAAGCAATCTCCTTAGGTCAGAAACTTCTCGATATCAAACCTGAAGTTTTCGAGAGATATGGCTCACAAGGAGGTACCGTCATCGACACGGGTTGCTCATCAACGATTCTAGCTAGAGAAGCTTACGACACACTCTTTGAAGAAATAGATTTCCTTCTAGGAGATGTTCTCACACGCGTTAAAGATTGGGATCAATACACAAAACCTTGCTATGAAGGGAAGATGAAACTTGATCTTTTAGGGTTTCCCGTCCTCACGTTTCATTTCGCCGGCGGCGCTGAGCTGACGTTAGGCTATGAGAGTTTGTTTGTTAAAAGTGACAATGGAGAGAGCTTTTGCTTGGCTATGAGTATGAACGCTTTAGATGATATGAGTGTTATTGGTGCCATGGCTCAGCAGCATTATAATGTTGGTTATGATCTTCTAACCATGAATGTTTATTTCCAAAGAACTGATTGTGAGATTCTTGATTCTTAGATACAAAAAAAGATTTTCTTTTAGATTGATATTTTTTAGAAAGATTAGTAGGTAACAGGTATAATGCATGTATCATATAACATATATAACTATTATTTCTTCGAATTATTATTATTATTTTTTTTTTAAAAACTAATTATACAAACAGTACTATTCATTTTTACTCAACAAACCTATTTTTTTTAACTATTACTGTGTATTACAAAAATAACAATAATAATAATATTACAAAGATCTCATATATTGTATATTATCTTCATCGCTTGTGTCCCAAGACAACAAACCACTAGACCACTGAAACTTTTGAAAATTATGTGGCCGGCATCTAACTGGTGACCATCATATAAATATTAGAAATGAGTAAAGAAAAATTGTAAATAAATAAAATTATAAGAATGAAGATAAAAATTATTCCTAATCAATTTTGGTGAGGAATAAATTTATTCTATTTTCTTCTAAAATACAAAGAATGAAAATGAATAAAAAATTATTTTTTTATAAATGGTAAAAAAAAAAATTAGAAATGGTAAAGAATACATTATATATTCTCTTTCATTTCTTGCTCACCAGGTACATCCTATATATGATATTCCAGAGCTATTAATCCACATATAGTCCAGAGCTATTTGGTCCATCTCTCACAATTATATATTTTTATTATCACAAAGGTTGGTAAACACTGATGTACAATATATAAAAAATAAAAATAAATCAAACAAATTATTACACGAAGTAGCACGATTCAGTTCAATTTTTTTTTATTTTAAGGTATAAAACAAATCACATTTGAAAGCATATAAGAAGATCAAAGACCCTTCAAGGATGTTGATCTACTTGAACAGGAAGGTTGGTCGGCTTGACTCTCCCATAGTTCCTCATCCAAAGAACTACATACAGAACAATCCCAACAACAAATCCAATCGCAGCATTTGAGCCTAAAGATACAGATGTACAAACAAGCATCACAAACGCATCACCCTTTGTGTTCATATCCCTAGCAGCCATTGCAAGCTCTATACCAGCAAATAGCAACAAAGCTCCAAGCAAACCAACCGGAAACTTGTCCATTATACTAACTAATGAACTTCCCAACACCAATCCCAACACCAGTTTAGCTACTCCCAAGAGTGCAACACACCCACCACTCCTCCCACCAAACTTGTACTGCCCTGCTAACCCACCGGCTCCATGACAAGTTGGCATTGCCCCAAACCAACACCCAACCATATTCATCAACCCAACAGTCATCGAAACCGACGTGGCAGAAACCTTTTTCTCGGGGAATAAGTCATAAGAAAGCTTACACACAGCCACAACAGAGTTGAGAACAGAGAGAGGTAACTGCGGAACCGTCCCTTTCAAAAAACCGTTTTTCCATGCTTTCTTGTTCATTTTCACCAACTTCATCTTAGTCGGTCCAAACTTAATATCATGCATAATACTTGGCTTCCTTATAAAAGCCAAAACAACACCCAACAAGAAAATCAACAGAGCAGATGGTACATTAGATATAACCTTCCTTATCGAAACCCTTCTTCTTGAACCATTTCTCTCTTCCTCCTCCTCCTCCTCTTCTTGTTCCCCATCTCCATTCACCAGAATTATAAAAAGAACACAAACCAAAGCCAAGACCAAACCATCAAGCCCTAACCACGCCCTGTCACCACCACTTTTCGACTTTGAAAAGTTTTGTTCTTTCCTAATATACTTAACCGCAGACATAGCAAAGGCTAACCCTTGTGACAGCTGTATCCCTCTAACAACCGATAGAGGAATGATATTAAACACAAACTGCATCAAACCAGAGACTCCCAACACAAACAATATCCCTCCGGTGCATATTCCGGCGGCCATGATCTCCGGTATACCGAACTCCTCAGCGGTTGATGAAATCGCCACGGCTGCGATGGACTTCATCGGTTGAACCGGCATCGGTACGCCGTAAACCGCTCCGGTTATGGCGTTGTAAATCCCTGTGAATATCAGTGTTGTCCCTAAATCCAAGTCCTTGGCGAGGGTTAAAGCGAGGACGATTGGTATGTAAGTGCCGAGATCACCCATTGCACCGTTTATTTCGGCGAGCTTTGAACGGAACATAAGGTTGGTTTTCAGTTTGTGGAATATTCCGGTGAGTAGGGAACGTTTTGGGGTTTCGGGTGGACTTGTCTGAGACTGAGACTCCATTGTTTTTGCTTCGTTTTTTTTTTTTTTTGAGTAAAGCAACGAGTTTGAGTTTTGCATGTGTGCACTGCGTATGGATGTGTATCCTCCTTTTATGGCATTAAAAAGTCTAAGCGTTGACTAGCATTAAATTACGAATTTATGCATTCTAGTACTTATGTACTATAGATGAAATTAAAAAGAAAAAAACTTGACAATGACGGCACCAGGTTCGTATTGTCTGTGTTAAAATTTATTTTGTTCTCAACTAGTTTTTTTAATGAGTTTAAAGGCGGCACTGTTTTTGAAATCTTCAACTAGTTCATGTTGCAGGTGTTTTCTTTAATATTCTGTACGCATATTCTTTTTCTTTTGTAATATGACTTTTATAAATATTTCAGTTAACGTCGATTGCGTGTGTGTCAACGATAGTAAATACTATGATACACTAATAATTTTAAAATATAAGATGAATGTTTGTTTATAAATTATACTAATGTTTTCAAGAGCCAGTCTAGTTAATACTGTATTTATAGGTCTATTAAGAAACATGTCCCTTTTTAGAGGTTATTTAAGAACATTTCCCTTTTTTGGTGTCTCTAGTCTCTACACAAATACGTCTCTTGGAGGCATTTTACTCTTCTTTTTTACCAACCAGGCATTTTACTTTTTCAACGTGGAAGATTAATGTAACTTTTTCTTGATGGTGTATCTAAAATGGATGAAATATGGATTGAAGTTTAGCAAAAAAAAAAAAAGGATTGATAAGATATTTGGAGGAAGTCACAAAATTCGTAAAGGAAGAATATCGGTGAACGCACTATCTTGGGAGACGAGAGGTTAATAGATGTCGATGCTTTTGGACCGTTGAGTTTGGGACTTTAGGAGCACTTCACTTCTCACTATATGATTCCATTTCATCTAGTACTTTTTCGTTTGTCGAGTTTACGATGCACACGATACGCTATGTTCTAAAACTAGGCTTCATGAAACCGATATTTATACGATCGTCTTAGAATTGCATAAAAATCCTGTTTTTTTTTTCTTTTGTAAGAAGTCATAAAAATTCTGAATTTACAAGTAACGAACAAACATATCTTCTTATCTTTTCTTTTTGATCTTATCTTTAAATTCATTGTGTTACCTTTAAATCTTTTGTTTTAATTACTCGAAGTATGAGAAATTATGTGATGCAGATAAATTTTTTGATAGTTATCTTAAAATTATCTTTAAATATTTTAATAGCTTTTATTGTTTTTCTTATATATACTTCATTCATTTTATTCTAATCATAGTTGTAGAGTAAAATTTCGTTTCAAGATAAATACATTTTAGAATTTTAATGCAAATGTATTAATTTTATATGCTATATAATATTTTTACATTCTTAAATTTTATTTCTATTTATGTATTAACTGAATTATGTTAGGTATATAAATAATTACGATTTTATTTATAAAATATAAAAATTAAATATTTTTAATCTATTTTCAAAAAAACTAAAATGAAAATTAAAATGAAACAAATGAAGTAATATGTATTCATGCTTATGATTGTATTCAATTAATTAATTAATTAATTAATTAATCAAACTTAGTGTATAAAGTTTGTAAAATAAAATAAGCTCATGTGAATATTAGATTTAGAGTTCCTGAAAAATTGCCAGAAGAAAAAAAAATTATAAGCATTATATGTACTAACATATATATAGCATATGACATACTATATATGTATGTGTATATGTGTACTTCGGTTAAGTTTGGATCCATTTTTGGTTATTAGATTTATCTACATCTGGAACCTAATAGCATCCGCAATTGCGGATCCTTGGGAGAAATCCTTAAGAAAAAAAAAAGGGTATTCGGATTATATAAGGATATTTCAGATTTTTTCTTTAAAAAAAGAAAAATTGACCACTCACGGACCGCCACGTGGACAGTGGAGCCCGTGAATAGTGTAAGGATCAATCCTTACATAAGGATTTGTAGGATAAAATCCTTAACTGTTTATAGTAGGATAAAATCTTTAACTGTTTATAGGACCCATTGATTATAAAATTAATATTTTCCTAAAGATTCTTCCTAAGAATCCGCCATTGCAGATGGTCTAATATTATATGAAACTGGCCCGTTCATGTAATTTAAGATCATGATTATTCTTAAAACTCCTTTAAATTTTTAATAACTATTTAAGTAATAGATTTTAGTTAAAAATATTACTCCGTTAAGAGTCACCTAAATTTTGAGTTCCAATGAAAGTTTCTTAATTAAGAGTTGTTGATTACAATTCAATTTTTTTTTCTTGCAACAGGTTGATTTGTTTCCAAACCATGATTATAATTCCATTTGTTCCTTGCAAATTTGCAATAGTTCTCAATTTCTCTCCAAGCCAATAAGTATTTAGTTTAAGTTTGCTTACAATTCATTTTCTTGAATAATAGTTTCATTTATTTCCAAACCAATAGGTACTAGTTTAATGAGTTCGATTATAACACTACAACCGGTTGACAAAACAAAAACAAAAAACACTACAACCGAACTGGTTTTAATTATCATTCAATCTTGTTCAAAATCTAAACCGGTTATAACCGTGGTAATTCCATGTACGGATCGGTCAGATCCGATTCAGACAACAGAGTATACTCTCTTTTGCATCGCCTTCCTCTCAGTTAGTCGTCACTCGTCAGCACACCTAAAAGAGAACGACGGAGAGTGACGTAAACACGAACGGTTGATACAACTCGCCGCCGAAGCAAAAGATATATCAGAAATCTCCCATTACCCTTTTCAGAAAGATCTTCACTTTCCTTCCTCAATCAGTGATTGCTTCTCTTTAGTCTTTACTCTCTTCCAGGTTTTGCTTGATTCTATTATAAACTCTTGGAAAGTATTAAGCTTTTGCTTCTTCCGATTTAAATTGAATAAAGTTACGATTCCGTTGCTCAATATTAGTATATGTTTACGAGCATAATGTTAAAGATGCATAGAAACAACTGTTTGTTTATGTCTGTCTTCTTGATTAAGTTTAATCTTTCGATCTGTTTCGTTATCTTTCAATCAAAAGTCAAACACTTTGTCTGAAATTTAGCAGTGTCTGTAATGTGCAAGCATTTGATTCACTCCTTGTCACTTGTGTAGGATGTTAATGATGGGAAAATTAGGAACATTGATCCACACCGGTAGATTCCTTCTCCGCCGCTTCTCAGAACCTCCACCGGCGGTAGCTGTGTCTGTGGCCCCGAATCGCGTCTCCTTCCACCGTTTTTACTCGTCTAAGTTCATCTCTCCACTTGTCTCGCCATTTTCTTCTTTATTCAGACCTTCAGGTACCTCGTGGCTTCGTTGAATGTAGTGAAAGATTCAGTTTTGTAATGTTAGATGATCGTTTTAACTGTTGTTGCAGCATTAAGTAGCTCAGCTTTCTCATCTTTTTCAACAACTACAAGAATCGAAGTCGACTCTACAGAGCATGAAGTTGTGATAGCCTTGGGAAGCAACATCGGAAACAGGATGAACAACTTCAGAGAAGCGTTACGGTTAATGAAACGCGGCGGCATTTGTATAACCAGACACAGTTGCTTGTACGAAACAGCTCCAGTCCACGTGACTGACCAACCAAGGTTCCTCAACGCTGCAGTGAGAGCTGTCACCAAGCTTCCACCTCACGAGCTTTTAACCGTTCTCAAAACAATCGAGAAAGACATGGGACGTAAAGATGGTATACGTTACGGACCTAGACCACTCGACTTGGACATATTGTTCTACGGGAAGATGAGAATAGCTTCTGAGAAACTCATCATCCCACACGAGAGACTATGGGAAAGGTCGTTTGTATTAGCACCTTTGGTTGATTTGCTTGGAACAGCTGTTGATAATGATACGGTCGCACACTGGCACTCGCTCGCATTACATCCCGGTGGAATTCACCAAGCGTGGGAGAGACTAGGTGGAGAGTCACTGGTTGGAGAAGACGGTATACAAAGAGTGTTACCAATAGGAGATAAACTCTGGGATTTTACTAGCAGAACTCATGTGATGGGTATACTTAATCTAACACCTGATAGCTTTAGTGATGGTGGACAGTTTCAGTCGTTAGATTCTGCAGTTTCTCGTGTTAGATCAATGGTCTCTGAAGGTGCTGATATAATTGATATAGGTGCACAGTCTACACGACCAATGGCCACTAGAATATCTTCTCAAGAAGAGTTGGATAGACTTTTGCCTGTTTTAGAAGCTGTTCGTGGCTTGCCAGAGATGGAAGGGAAGCTCATATCAGTGGATACTTTTGACTCCGAGGTTGCTTCAGAAGCTATAAGCAACGGAGCTGACATTCTGAATGATGTATCTGCAGGAACCTTAGACTCGAATATGCATAAGGTTGTTGCAGAATCTGGTGTTCCTTATATGGCTATGCACATGAGAGGAGATCCATGTACAATGCAGAAGGAAGAGAATCTGCAGTACGGTGATGTATGCAAGGATGTTGCTTCTGAGTTATATATGAGAGTAAGAGATGCAGAAATCTCTGGGATTCCAGCTTGGAGGGTTATGATCGATCCAGGGATTGGGTTTTCAAAGAGAGTGGAACACAACTTAGATATTATAACGGATCTTCCTAAAATCCGGGAAGAGATGGCCAAGAGAAGCATAGGAGTGTCTCATGCTCCTATACTTGTAGGACCTTCAAGGAAGAGATTCTTGGGAGATATTTGTGGGCGTCCTGAGGCATCTGACAGAGATGCTGCAACTGTTGCTTCTGTTACTGCTTGCATTTTAGGAGGTGCTAATATCATTAGAGTTCATAATGTTAAAGATAATGCAGACGCAGCAAAACTATGTGATGCGATGCTGAGAAGAAGAAGCTCAAAAAGATGATTAGAGGAAATATCACTATAATTTGGGTCTGTTTCAGATCGATACGACAGGAGGCTAGATAACAGCAATATGCTGAGTGAGTCAACATATCAGTTTTGATCTTGTATTGGCAAGATTTTGGATATTATGGTTGTTTGTATCTCTCCAATCTATGATCTCTTTCAAATTGTTGATGCGCAATAGCATTTTAAATTTTCATTCCTAGAATTTCTACTTGTATCATAATACTTTTTCAAGATAAATGAATGATCATGGTTTTGTTTTGAGAAGGAAGACCAAGTCCAGAACATGCCTGATTATGGCAACTTTCACAAGTAAGATTTTATATTTATTTTGCTATTGCAATTTGTGTGCTAGTCTAGTCTACGACGATTATCTTTCATTTGTTTACTAGTCGTCAACTTTGCAAGTATCAACTTGAAGGGACTAAAGTAACATCAATCAAATGGTGATCCTTCAATTAGGTTGAAGGGCACTTTCCTAAAATGGCTTTCAAAGGATCAAGAACCAGACTAAAGCGTTGACATGGCACTAGCCATGATTCACAAAGATGCTTATTTGACTTTTGTTTATATTGTAATTGTATATATACCCAACATGACTATAGTATATTGAGGCTGATACATGCATTAGCTATCCTTTTGATCTTAGCTAGTCTTTATATTGCATGAGAGAGCATAGTCTATACCAAAGTAAATCTAATTCATTTGGTGATAATGACAAGTTTAAGCCTTCTTTCATGGATTTCAATCATAAGCTGTGTTTTTCTTGTTTTTGTTCATGCTCAAGACCAATCTGGTAAGTTATTACATACAACTCTTTGCTTTTCTAAAATCTTATTGTGTTTGTCATGTTCTGTTGATTTTTTTTGGTTCAGGTTTTATTAGTATCGATTGTGGGATAGCTGATGATTCAAGCTACACTGATGAGAAAACAAACATGAAATACGTTTCGGATTTGGGATTTGTTGAGTCTGGAACGAGTCATAGCATAGTTTCTAACCTTCAGACAACTTTTCTCGAAAGACAGTTCCAAAACGTAAGAAGCTTCCCCGAAGGTAAGAGAAACTGTTACAACATAAAGCCTCAACAAGGGAAAGGTTTCAAGTATCTGATCAGAACACGTTTCATGTACGGGAACTATGATGGTTTAAACAGAACACCAGAGTTTGATCTTTACCTTGGAGTCAATCTATGGGAACCTGTTGTTCTTGTCAATGAAACGGTTATAGTTACCAAAGAGATCATTTACACTCCTCCTTCAGAGAATATTAATGTCTGTCTTGTTGATAAAAACAAAGGAACTCCGTTTCTGTCTGTCTTGGAAGTAAGGTTTGTGAAGAACAACACGTACGATACTCCTTATGAAGCTCTTATGCTTGGTCGGAGATGGGACTTCGGCTCAACAAGCAACCTTCAAGTTAGGTAATAATGTCAATGTTATCTAAATGTTACATTCATCTACTAAACGTTATCTTATTATATATGTAGATACAAAGATGATTTTTATGATCGTATATGGATGCCGTACAAGTCTAACAGGAAGATTCTGAATACATCCCTCACCATCGATGAAACTAACCACAACGGGTTCAGACCAGCGAGTATTGTCATGAGAACTGCGATATCACCAGAAAACGAAAGCAACCCTTTGACGTTTACATGGTCACCGGATGACCCGAGGTCGATGTTTTACGTATACATGCATTTCGCTGAAGTTCAGAAGCTACAAAGCAACGAGACGAGAGAGTTCGATATATACGTGAATGATGATGTACTTGTCAAGAATATCAGACCGTTGTACTTGTTTACAGACACACGTTCCACTGAAAAGCCTGTTGGGAGAACAATGAATGAGATTGTCATACGGAAAACAGATTTATCGACTCTTCCACCGATCATCAATGCTATTGAGATTTATCAGATCAATGAGTTTCTTCAGTTACCAACATATCAACAAGATGGTAAAGCTTGTTTGGACTCAAAAGGATTGCATCTTCTCTACTTATTATATTGTGTTTGTGTTTCTATTTGTCTTAGTTGATGCCATGGTGAAGATTAAGTTGAAGTATGGAGTGAAGAAGAAGAACTGGCAAGGAGATCCATGTGTTCCAGTGGAGTATTCTTGGGAAGGTCTTGAATGTCTCCAAAGTGATAACAATACTTCTCCAAGACTCATTTCTCTGTATGAATTTTTTTAAATAACAAAAATGCTCTGTTCTTATCTACTCTGCCACTGCTCTTATATGTCATGTGATTTGCTCTGCTCTTATATTTCATGTTGTGCTTTACAGGAACTTGACCTCTAGTTCATTGACTGGAGAGATTGATCCAGCTTTCTCCAACCTAACATCAATAAAAAAATTGTAACTAATTCTTGTCTCTTTGTAATAAACATTTATGAACCCATTGTCTACAGACTTGTGACACGAAGAACTATCATTTGCAGGGACTTATCAAACAATAGCTTAACGGGAACAGTACCTGACTTCCTCTCCAGTTTATTAAACTTGACTGAACTGTGAGTCTTCGAAACTATAATTGTGTGACTTACAAAAGCAGTAGTGTTCTGTGATTGTGAGTTTATGCGGGTTTGTGTGTGAATATATATGTAGAAACTTGGAAGGAAACAAGTTAACTGGTTCCATTCCAGCTAAACTGTTGGAGAAATCAAAAGATGGTTCTCTTTCGCTAAGGCAAGCATCTCAATATTAAGGATGGCCTTGTCTCTGCTAAAAGATTACTACTGACTGAAGTTTCTATGTTGTAATCTTTAGATATGGTGGAAACCCTGGCCTTTGTCAGTCATCTTCATGTCAACCAACAATAACTAAGAAGAAGAAGAGTGGTTACATCATCCCATTAGTAGCATCAGTCCTAGTACTACTCGTTCTTTTGATCATATTAGCTTTACTCTGTCATTTCAAGAGAAGATCACGAAGAGATTCAGTCTCAAACAAACTTTCTCCTAATGGTGTCAACACCGGACCACTGGACATAGCCAAAAGATACTTTAACTACTCAGAAGTTGTGGATGTCACAAACAACTTCGAGAGAGTTCTTGGCAAAGGTGGTTTTGGTAAAGTATACCATGGTGTCTTGAACGGAGATCAAGTCGCTGTTAAAGTACTTTCTGAAGAGTCAGCGCAAGGTTACAAGGAGTTTAGAGCTGAGGTCAGTTCTCTTCTTTATAAAACTTTAAATCCTTTTAGGTTTGTTAAACTAATATATATAATCTCTCAGGTTGAGCTTCTGATGAGAGTCCATCACACGAACTTGACATCTCTTATAGGATACTGCAACGAAGATAACCACAAGTCTCTTATCTATGAGTACATGGCTAATGGAAACTTAGGAGACTACTTGTCAGGTTAATTAGTCTTTGGATAATTAGTTTCTAGCGTCTTAACTAACTAACTAAGTTTTGTTTTGTTAATTTCCTTTCTTTAAAAGGCAATAGTTCTTTAATATTGAGCTGGGAAGAGAGGTTACAGATATCATTAGAAGCAGCACAAGGCCTAGAGTATCTCCATTACGGTTGCAAGCCTCCCATAGTTCACAGAGATGTGAAACCAACGAACATCTTACTCAACGAGAAGCTTCAAGCCAAGATAGCTGACTTTGGTTTATCTAGGAGCTTCCCTGTCGAAGGAACCAGTCAAATCTCCACCGTTGTAGCTGGAACCATCGGTTACTTAGACCCCGAGTACTACACAACGAGACAAATGAACGAGAAGAGTGATGTATACAGCTTCGGAGTGGTTCTTCTTGAAGTGATAACAGGAAAACCAGCAATCTCACGTTCAAGAACACAGAGAGTGCATCTAAGTGATGAGGTTGGTTCAATGCTGGCCAGTGGAGATATAAGAGGCATTGTGGATCAACGTTTAGGAGGTAGGTTTGAGGCTGGAACGGCTTGGAAGATCACGGAAATAGCATTGGCTTGTGCCTCTGCGAGTTCTGAAAAGAGACCAACAATGAGTCAAGTTGTTATGGAGCTGAAACAGAGTGTTGTCGGGAAGGTGAATGATCGAGATAGCCATAGTAATGATTCTTTAAGAATGGTTACCATGAATCTTGATACCGAAATGGTTCCTAGAGCGAGGTGAAGCTGGATGTTGTGGATTTGATTGGTTAAGAAGATACTCTTCAGTAAGATGTGTAGAGTATACGTTTGAGTTTTTATGGTGTGGAATGATCATTGTGAACTTTAAGATTTGTGTATAAACTTAAGTTCAAATATATGCATCCTCTATAATTTTCTTGTTCACGAATCACGAACGTTTTAAAACAATTAACTATGCGTTTGACTTATATTACTATCAGCATACGTTAGTATAGTTTTCTAATTATCATCCCATCATTAACATAACCATTATGATCATAGATTCACATATAATTAGGGACTAGACCAAGGTTTTATTGGGTGTATAGCAATAAGATTCTATATGAATCTATGACCATGATGCTAACGTTAGTATCTTTTGCTAATCATCATCTCATCATTAACATTACTATCATGAGCATATTGGTTTCAACACAAAGACTTAGCATAATAGGTCGTTTGTTCAAAAAAAAAGTATGACAAATGAGGCCCAAATAAGCCCGGTTTGGATTGATAATTTGGTAACCGGCACAAAACAATTAGCTAAAAGACAAGGAGTGTATGTGCAATTTACCATAAATGCAAAGTAAATAGACACGAGTATTGGTGACGACGTGTCAAAAAATTATTGGATAAGTGACGAAAGAGCAGAGCAATTCATCGGCCCCTTGAGCGAGAGAATTTATCAGAAACAACGATTTCGATTTGGGGGATTCAATAGAGAAAGAGCTCTCTGCGTCGTATAATAAGTATAATCCTTTGAGAGAAATATGACGGAAGAACCACAGAAGGTGCCTTCTTCATCGTTACAGCAACCTTCTTCTTCTTCTGATAAGAAACCCGAAGAAGATTCTGGGATCAAGCCTCAGGTTTGTGACCTGCTTCCTTCAAATTGTTGATTTGCGTTTGATTTAGTAGTATCCCACACTTTTATTCTGGTTTGATTTGGATGAGTGATGATGATAAAAGAACAATTCATCGTAAAATTGACTCTCATGATTTGAATTTTGTTTTCCAGAATCCAGATCGAGCTTATCCATTGTATCCACCGGGTCTTGTTCCCGGGTTGAATCATGGACAGTACGACGAACAAACGAACCGTGGAGCTGGGATCTATGCGGTTCCTGTGAATCATCATAATCAATTTGGAGCTCTTCCTTCTAACTATCTTATCCCTCTCACTTACAATATCCCCACGTAACTACTTACTTCCCTTCCATATTCATAAATTAAGTGGTTTAGCTAGCACATGTTGATCCCCTTTTAATCCAAAACCATTTGTTTTACTGGTTGTGTTGCCTCACATGACTTATATGTAGAAAAGTATAGGTTTGGTGTTGATAGTTTTTAACTTTTTTATATTTTGTTTTAGAACGAGAGCAAACAATGAGACTGGGGATGGGGGAGAGAATCAAGGACAAGTTGGGCAGGGTCAGCAGCAGCAGCAGCAACAGCCTGGACATCAAAGGCAAGTTGTTGTACGGAGATTTGAGATCGCCTTTCAGCTTGACATTTTCCTCATTCTCAAGCTTGCTGCTGTCATCTTTCTGTTCAACCAAGATGGATCTAGACAAAGGCTCGCTGTTCTTGTGATTTTCGCTACCATCATTTACTTGTAAGTCAATTGGTTTTGGTTTCCTTCTTATGATGTTGTATGTACAACGAAGTCTCAAAATGCATCATTCATGATTAAATGTTGTTTGTGTTTTTTTTGTAAGCCTTCTGTTAATCCCTAAAGTACTGATAAAAAAGGGGTTTGAAAATGCTGGAAACTTGGCAGATACCAAACTGGAGCCCTTGCACCGTTTGTCCGATGGCTATCACAAGGTATGCATAGAGCCGCAGTACCACCACCTCGACCTCAACCACCTGCTGCTGCCGCCAGAGCTGATAATGATCCTGCAGCTGCTGTGCCACTCAACGGAGGAGATGCGCTTCCCGGTAATAATTAGACTTTGCACTCTTTCATGATCTTAACTGAAGCCATCCCAGCAAGAACTTATGCAGCTCTCTATTTTTGTGTTGCAGAGGGACAACAAGAGAATGAAGGTGATAACGGGAACAGAGCAAACGCAAATGAAAATGTGGATGCAGCTCCCCAAGGGAATCAATGGTGGGGAATAGTGAAAGAGATTCAGATGATAGTTTTTGGCTTCATTACTTCACTTCTCCCTGGCTTCCACAACATAGATTAGACTCTTTCTTTCTTTCTCCACTCATCTCTCTTATGTCAAAGTACAGAAAATAGTAACCATAAACACTCAAATCTTCAAGTTTAATGTATGTGAGCCTGCAGTTTTCATGCTTTTTGCCTTTTATTGTTCAAAGCGCAGGAACTCATATACTGGACCTCTTTTATTTATATCAAAATTTTACGAAGAAGCTGATAAGCCGTTATTTTATTTATTACGTGCTCCAAAATTACTTTACAAAAAATAGCATGTATATTTATATATACACAGAGTAGAACAAGAAGAATCAACAAAAATAAGTTCATCGCATTTCCATTAAAAGATTACTGATCTTCCGAAGCTCTTTGAGAGCTGTCGTGGCTGTGACTTGTCCCTTTTCGACCAAGTTAGCCTTTGATATGTTCTCCATTAATCCTGCCTGAACCTGACCTCGTTCTTGCTGGAAAACAGACTCCATCACCTGACCGATATTCGCGGTGGCAATGCTACTAACTTACATGGGATTGAACATGGATGGGCTTGGTTTGCCCGGTTCCTTAACAAATTCTCAGCCAACAGAGCTACTGCAACAGCCTTAAACGCATTTCTCCAGGTACCGAGAAAGCTTAGATTGCAATTACCGGTTCTGATTTTTTTTTTTTTTTAAAATGAGCTTTATATCATAACTATGTTATATGTTGATGTGTAGACGGCAGGGTTTGGTCTTCATCAGAGATACAAATCTCAATTCTTAAAAGTAGTGACCGTTATCAAAAGAGCATTTCTTGCCAAAGTTGAGGGCTGAAAAGGACTCAGCGAATCTACAGACGATCATAACAGATATCACAGCGTACGTACTTGGATGACCAGATGTATCTCAAGGAACCTGTAGGAATAATTATGGAGACAGATACTTTGTCGTCGATGTTTAGACATGAAGAAGACCAGCAGAATCAACATTACCATGGGAATTATTACAGAGGCTATTACTGATTTGTGTATCATTCTTTAAATTGAACTTATCAATTTTCTTTACGCTGTTGTAACAATTAACATTTGATCACAACGTCACACCAATGTTTGAAAAAACAAGCACAAGAGTTCAAGGAAACATTCTGAGTATTTTGAAGGGATTTTAGTAATTAGTCCCCTCAACTAAATATGAATCGTAAAATAAACCTTCCATTAAAAATCTTACAAAATAATCTCTCAACGTTAATTTCGTTAACGTGTCTCTTACCCTCCATCTAAATACCGCGACGGAGGGGTAACATATGTTAACGATTTTTAAATTGAGGGTTTATAATGTTAAAAACTTTGTTGAGATATTTTTTTCCAATTCAAAAATAGTTGAGGGGTTTTATCACTTAATGTTATTAAATATTTTAAAACCTTTATTATCATTTATGAGTTATTTTAAATTGATTTATATGCTGTTAAAAACTATTTATAAATCTTTATACATTATTTTATCAAGTTTATAACTGTTTTATAAAACTTCATAAATATTTTAGTACTTTTACAAATGATTAAGAATGCTTCATAAAGCAAAAATAATAGATCAGTGACATTTTTTATTACTTAATATGACAAAAGTACAACATATTGGTTCAAAATCAATGAGAAGAAGAATAATCTTGCATTATTTTTGCAATAGGTGCAAAATATGATCCGAAAATCAGAAATAATGAAAATAAGAAAAAATCCTACTCTAAGTAGGAAAATTGACGTCATTAATTAATTATCCTCCACATTACTTAAGAATTAATATAACATAATTTTTTTAATTATGTGATATTTGACAATGGCAATGTAAGACACAAATTTCGTATATCATATTACAAAATATATCAAATAATTTAATGTTTTTAAGTTATATTAAGTTTTAAGTAGTGTTGAGAATTATTACGACAAGATTTACAAATTAGTTTAATAATAAAGTGATTTGTTTTATGAAGCTTTCTTAATCATTTTTAAAAGTATTAAAATATTTATGAAGCTTTGTAAAATGGTTATAAATTGATAAAATAATGTATAAAGATTTATAAATAAGTTTTAGTGGCATATAAATCAATTTAAGACAGCACATAAATGATCATAAAGGTTTTAAAATATTTAATAACATTTAGTGATAAAACCCCTTAACTATTTTTGAATTGGAAAAAAACTTTAAACAATTTTTTTAACATTATAAACTCTCAACTTAAAAACCGTTAACATATGTCACCACAGAATTAAAATTAAGGATTTATTTCGTATGATTTTTAGTTGAAGATTTATTTTATGATTTATCTTTAGTTGAGAGGATTTAATTACTAAAAATTCTATTTTGAATTATCATTTGTTTGGGGTATGTATTTAGGCTGGTTCTCTTGACGCCAGCTAACACGGCATGTAGTTAAATCAAATCAGTGAAATTATACTGTAGAATGTTCTTCTAGAAATTCAGTAGACATGAAATAAAGAAAAGTATAGACTGTACATTGAGGAGGCATGTCCACGAGACAATCTCATCATCCAGAGGGCTTGAAACCCAAAACGCAATATCTCCAGTGAGACCTTGACGTAACAACGAGAGTATGTTTCCTTTATGAGAACAAAGCGACATGGCTTGTGTTTTTTCATCGTGGACAAACACTACTTTACCAAGCTTTTTGATAAGTTTCAAATAACCAAACAATAACTTACTAAAAATCATATCATATTGAACCAATCCAATCAAACTTAGATTAGACTATGCCACATTGAACATGTCACAACATCTCTAAGTATCTCACAACCTTAAAAAGACACTATTCGAGATTATCATAGCTGTGAACAGACAATCTTTGTTCGGTTTATCTCTATAGCACATCATTTAGATTTCTAAGGGATTACAATAGTTTTATTTGTCAAATAAAAGGGATTCCAAAAATTGTGCAAACTAACAAAACTTTCATATGAATAGGACTGTGACCGTCTCATGCCAAAGCAAAAGAATAATACTCCAAGTAATGCATGAGTCATGCCATTATAAATAATATTATTGGTTTTTTGCAATCAACAAATTATACACCACAAAATTAATAGTCGGTGTTTTTTTATAAGTCAATGTGTGAATAATGTGAAAAACACCAAAATATGTTTTATGGCTAGCTTTTGTTCTTATCTCGGATCCACCCCATGTGATGCATGGTTCAAGTATGTCTTTCGTATCTTGTTCTATTCCTTAATAATTGCACAGCTATTAAGAATTTTTTTATGAATATTGGGAACCAAATTATAAATAGACTAGTGGCATAAATAATAATACTAAAATGTAGGAAAAGTTATCAATTCATATATTAGTTGATTACGTATATGATTCGATACTCTTTGACGAGACATGCAAATGTAAAAGATAAATGTATATCAATAAAGCCTATTTTTATATTTTTATCATTGCCAATATTTTTTAATTTTGATAAATTCAAAATAAATTTAGGATATGATGAAGATTATGAGTGTTTAGATAGAGCCTATGCCATGTGCTGATCTAAGTTTGTGTAAAAGCCTAAACTTTAATTTCATTTAATCCTATTTCAGTTTTAGTTTATGGATGGTTTAGCTATGTGCTAAGTGTGAGGTCAATTTTTTAAATACAATTGGCATGCAGTTGTGGGAATTGTAGAAAATTTAGTAAAAGTTATAATTTTAATAATGATGAAGATGCGAATAAGATAGCTAGTGTTTGTCTACTTGATTAGTTTAATATTCGATCTGTTTTCGTAATCTTGTCTGCAAGTGTCGGATTTTGTCTGTAATCTTTTAATCAAAAGTCAAAAAGTCTGTCTGAATTTAGCAGTGTAATAATGTGTTAGAGTTGATTCAGTCTTTGTCACTGTGGGATGTTAATGATAGGAATATTAGGAACCGTATTTATGATTCGGTGCTCGTTTGTGAAAGGATGATTATGATAAGGAAAGGGTTTTGTATATTCAGGGTAAGACCTTTTATGATATGATCTTCTAAGAGGAGGATACAAGTCTCTGTGATCGTGGAGCTCGAAATGGAGGAGAGTAGAACTAAGGGGAGAATCAAGAGAGAAACAGATAAGGCTTGTGTTTCGGTTGAGAAAGCTGAGTCTACTTTACTCTCATCTCTTGTGAAGAAAGGGAAAGAAACATCAAATAAGAGGAAGTATACTAAGCGCAAAACCGAGGAAGAAATATGTTCAAAATCTAACAAGAGGAAGTATTCTCGTTGCAATGAGGAGAAGGGTAAGAAAACGAGGAAGAGGAAAAGTAAGAGACAGCAAAAGGGTAATAAGGCTGAGGAGGTAGATGAAACGTTACGGTTGCAGAGGCGAACTAGGTATTTGCTTATTAAGATGAAGATGCAGCAGAGGGACAACAAGAGAATGAAGGTGATAACGGGAACAGAGCAAACGCAAATGAAAATGTGGATCCAGCTCCCCAAGGGAATCAGTGGTGGGGAATAGTGAAAGAGATTCAGATGATAGTTTTTGGCTTCATTACTTCACTTCTCCCTGGCTTCCACAACATAGATTCGACTCCTTTCTCCACTCATCTCTCTTATGTGAAAGTACAGAAAATAGTAACCATAAAACTCAAATCTTCAACAACTTTAATGTATGTGAACTGCTGCAGTTTTCATGCTTTTGCCTTTTATTGTTTCAAACAGAGTAACTAATATACTGGACGTCTTTTATTTATATCAAAACAGAAAAGCTAATAAGCCGTTATTTTATTTATTACGTGCTCTAAAATTACTTTACAAAAAATAGGATGTATTTATATATACACAGAGAGTAGAACAAGAAGAATCAACAAAAATAGTTCATCGCATTTCCATCAAAAGATTACTGATCTTCCGAAGCTCCTTGAGAGCTGTCGTGGCTGTGACTTGTCCCTTTTCGACCAAGTTAGCCTTTGATATGTTCTCCATTAATCCTGCCTGAACCTGACCTCGTTCTTGCTGGAAAACAGACTCCATCACCTTGAAACATATGATAAATAAAAAACCCGAATTTCATTTGTTGTTCTTATTCTAAGAAATTGACTTAAGAGCGCGCCTGAGTCTGTACCTGAATGTGTTCGAGCATGGAATTGCCAAGGTTCTTTAGAGTATTCATCACATTCTGATCCGCCTCTCCTTTGCTGCTCGAAGATGAAGCCTGTGGAGAAGAATGCGACTCAGAAGAGCTAACCAAACCACTTTTACTACTTTCAACATCATTGGATCTTGTCTCCTCGCCAGTGAGATTGCGTCCAAACTTCCAAAACCACTGGAACTTTCCTGGTAAAGCCTTGTTACGCTCCTTACTCACGGCCACAGATTTATCTGCTGTGTCCTCTTCGTCATTACACTGAGCTACAGGAAACTCAATGCTCGGTTGAGAGGAAACGGGAAGAGGTGAGTCTACTGCGCTTGTTTCTTGATCTTCAACTTTTTCATTGGCAAACAGAATCGACCCGGTGCTGCTATCTGAATCATTCTCTATGGAGTTTGAATGTCTGAGTGGACTGTTTGGATCTGAGAAGACATCAGATGAAGTCTCCTCAACTGCTGCTATACTCTCTTCACCAGCAGATGTAAAATCCACATTTCTTTCCTCGGTTTCTTGAACTGAACCATCTTCATTGTTCACAACATGTTCTCTATCAGCTTCCTCGGTTTCTTGAACTGAACTATCTTCATTGTTCATAACATCTTCTCTATTAGCTTCCTCGGTTTCTTGAACTGAACCATCTTCATTGTTCACTCTATTAGCTGCTGAGCTATCTTCATTGTTCACAACAACTACTGCATTAGCTTCCTCAGGTTCAGAAACAACCTCCCGATTAAAATCTTCCAGCAAGTTTCGCGCCACTGATGCTAAACCAGCTTTGCTTTCTATCTTTGCGCTATGCGTAGGCTCAGACTCTGTTCTGAAAAGCCTCTTCACCTTGAACCATGATGCCTTTTTCTTCGGTGGTGGCGTTGAAGGACTCTTTTTCTCTTCCTCGGCGGTAAGAACTCTCCATTTCTCCTCCCAGTAACTCTGTGGTGTAATGATCAATGGAGATTTAGGAGAAGTGGATCCCGAAGGAAAGCTATTAGTCCTCGCCGGTATAGCAGGACTCATGCTCTGATCAAAGACGTTGTTCACAGATAAAGCTGATGATCTTACATCCTCATCCATAGCCAATGCTTGTAATGACTTAGCCTTCTCTATTACCTTCCTCACATCAATCTTCTCCGGGAGATTGAGTAGTCTCTGGAGACAAGACGCTGCGTTTTCAGTAGCGAGCAAAGAAGATCTCAAACAAAGTATCATCGAAACAGCCATTCCAGAGATTAAAGCTCCACGAGGAGAATCAAAGATCATGAAGCTATGGCTTGTGCCATTATCAGTTCTCGCAGTATTATCAGCTGAGAAGATCTCATCCCACACTACCAACAGATCCTGAAGCAAAAACTCTCTTCCAAACAAAACACGTAACCAACGAAGACCAAAGTACTGAGGCTCAACTCCGAGTTCAACCAAATGGCTATGCAGAGACGAATCAACAAACGATAAAAGATTGTAAAACGCAGTGCAGGCCTCAAGAACCGGAGGTAAACCAGTGTGGGAACCGGTAGCTGGAGAGTAAGCGAAAAATCCAGCCATTGAGACAGAACCGTTAGATCCACTCATGAGAGCATCAAACATACAGTAAGCATCATGCTCCATGAACTTATCCGACAAGACAATCCCTAGCTCTCCTTCTGCTCCGTAAGCATCGCTTAGCATCACAATGGACTTGATTTCAGGATCAAGCTCGTCTAAGCTCACTATCTTCTTCGAACTCCCGTGAATTCCACCAACCTCATCGTCGGTGAAATCCTCAAGAAGCTTCTTGAAATCGAAGTTGTAAGTAATGTCTCGTTCCTCGAAAGATAAGCCATCGAACTTGTCGGTGAAGTGATCTTCATAGCTTTTACGCACTTCAGAGAGACGCTCAACATCAACATGAAGTACATAAAGCAGAGGAGCCAAAAGCTCATGCATTCCTACAAAGTAAAGTATAGAGGTCTTTAGTAACAAAGTTCACATTTTTTTTTAAAACACACAAGCTATGATGTTTCTACCTTGTCGATAACCATACTCGGGATGTTTAAGACACCACAAGAGTAAGATACGTCTTAACATCCCTTGACATCCAGGAGCTTGAAAATACCTCCAATGCTCTGGATAAAGCCTTGATAAGTCTTGATCCAATGTTTTCTCTAGCTCAGCGTTGCGGAAGAACCTACCCCATGTACTATCTACAATTACAGAAAACGATTCCATGTAAAGAACAAAGCTTCAAAAGACAATGAACATAGAAACATGTAATTAAACATAAAAACCAAAGCTTCAAAACACAATGAACATAGAAACATGTAATTAAATATTTTTTTTTTTATTACCTGGGTTTTGAGATAAGGGATTGTCGATGGAGAGATCAGGAGAGTTTCGTAGATCTTTAGACAAATGTGGATCTATCAAGAGTCTTCTCCTTAAAGACGCATATCTGAAAACAATCAAACTCAATCAGTAAAAAAGAGGAAACTTTTAGCAAACAGACAAGATTGTTCTGTAATAAAACTAAACCTTCTGCGAGATTCAGCGGTCGCTTTGCGAAGATCATCGATGGAAGAAGCTTGAAAGGGGAGAACACCGAGATTCACGCGCCACCGTACGCCTCTCAGGTTGGCGAAACGAATATCAGGTTCCGGCATAGATGGCTGGATCTCCGACAGAACCATAGGCTAATTCTTCGTGTTTCGCAAAATTGAAATTTACAAAGATAATATTTATTCTTGGAGGAATATAAAGCGATTCCGATTAGATCGAAACACAATAAGATAGGAGAGAGAGAGAATTGATTCTCTTCTCTTTTCTTTTCTTTTTTAATAATTGAGCTCAGAGCAGGTTCTTCATTTGATTTTGTGAAAGAATGAATAAAGAGAAAGAAGAGAATAGGAAGTTTGTTTGTTTTCGTGAGGAAAAGCAAAACTAAAAAAGGTGACCTGTCGGAGCAAAGTGTTTGAAGATGATGAACAAGCACCAGCTCAAATACTCTCTATTTTATTTTGTTTTCTAAAAATTATTTGTTACTTGACTTATTATTCTATTTGATTTTGTTTTCTTATTATACGATGAAAAATGAATGACTGTTTCAAAGAAAATTATTAATTACTCGGTTTTAAAATGCTTCATGTTTTAAACAGAAAACTAGATCTCGACCCGCACAAACGTGCGGGTATTTTAATACAAAAATATTTAAAATTATATAATATTCATTCTGTTTCAAATGATATTTTAAAAGATTTATTTTTTTAAAAAATATAAGATGTTTTGCAATGATCCAAAACATCTTATATTAAGAAACCAAGGGAGTAAAATTTACCAATAAATAAATATAATTTGATTATGTATACTATCCAATTTTATAATAATATTTATGTGGCTTATAATATTATTAATATAAAATTTTATAAATTTGTATTTTTGTAAAAAAATTTAAAAACATTATTATGTAACATTACTAACTTATATATTTTGTTTTATTTCTAAATTTGAAATATCTGTAAAAAGTAAATTAAGTTGGATCTACATAATACATAAACAAAAATTTGGGTTATTGTTAAAAATATTTTAGATAAGTTTATTTTTTTTTATAAATAAAAAATCAACTAAAATTTTAATTATATGTTTATGATAAATAAAACTTTAATCAAATTTTTTTTGAAATTATATCTTGAAAATATTCTAAAAGATTTTGTTAGAATTTTCTTAAAACTATTTATTTGTTATTTCAAATAAAAATTAAAGATATGAAAAGATATTATAATGATGGTATGTAAAAATTTATAAATTTTTTAATAAGGATTGTCCAAACCAAAAAATTACACATGAAGTGAGTCATGACTTCTCTTTTAATATAATAGATTAAAAAAAACATTTTTATATTTTAATGTATTTTTTACTAGAAAATAATAATATATTGTAAACCTTTTAACATTATGTTCATTGAATTTTGAATGGGTAAAAATTATGAAAAGAGTAAAAGCAATCTAATAAAAATTTAACATATTTTTATGTGGGAAAATTCAAAAACATTTTTTTTTGTAAACGGAGAAAGTTCTACTATAGGTAGATTACGGTTTGTTTACTTGTACGTAATACGGTTTTCAGTGATTGTAATGAACGACTCATTATTATCTTCGGAATATTTCGTTCTTTCCATATTCAACAGTCGATATGTTGACGAGTTAACTTTTTCATATCGGTTTTGAGTTAGACGACTTACCATTTTCATTTTGGTTTTTGCGTTTGAACTTCTGAATCTAATAAAAGATCTATCTACAAAAAATTGTTGTTTATGATTCTAGATTTTCCAACTACAATATCTAAACAACTCTGGATCTGAGGAAAAAAAAACTATAACGATTTAATATGTTCATCGTAGTAGATTAATACCAAATTCAAAAAAAAAAAATCATACAGTATGTAGATATATAATATAATAGTAGTATGATCTACCTAAAACCAGTAAATATAATGAATAATTGTTATTTTTGATACAATCTACAGATTACAAATAAGTCTAATAATATTTTTTCGATGAAACTAATTACATTGACAGAGGACACAAAATGAAAGATGGATTTGCATGGCTTTGCATTGTAGACTAAAGATTCATTAGCTTTGTTTAACAACCAGAATCCAAAACAATGTATGTGAGAAAAAGGCATATTCCTCGAATTTCATATGTGGCGGCGCTAGCCACGGGATTATTACAATTTGCAAAAAAGAAAGTCATATCCAAGTAAGCCCCCACGACACGTCTCCTTTGCGTGTCAATGTAGATAGACTTGGAACGTACATTTTTATGTGTAGGGTCTTAAGAGAAACAAAGACTAGGTTGTATTCATGTAAATTTATTTTGTAATGTATGCTAACCAAATCACATGAATGGATTGCACGTAATTTCGTAGTTCGTACTCTAGGACTGTGAAAGTTTCATGTTGCATGTCATTTAAAGTTAAAACACATTATAACACTAGTTAAATTTAAAACATGCTATCAGGCACTTCTCGTTGGTGAAATTAAAACACAAAACATCATCAACTCATTTGATTTATCGAATTACTAGTTTTTGCACAAAGCATAATAATGAATTGAGTTTAATCGCAGAGGACATAAACAATCGTTTAATCTCTTTTGTAACAACCGAAAGAAAAAAAATCATAATACTGAGTCCAATCGAATTTTACTTAAAATCTTTTTACAAAACTCGATCCAACATAAGTCTATAAAACTCGTGGATCACCAAATATTTGTGGACCTTTGAGTAATTAGTCTTCTTCAATAACTCACATTCAATCGTAGAAAACAATAAAACATGACCACGCACCCAAAATAGTACTTACCTATCATTTCCTTTTAGAATATTTAGTTTTGAGAGAATAAATAAGTTTTAGTGGATGCGAAAAGTCATATTATCCTTTGAGGCAATGCTTGAATGATTGGGTGTAATTCCACAGATGCATCTAAAAAGAGCCAGAGAGAGTTGTTGGTAGAGTCGGTCCTCATATTAATTTTCCTTTGTAAAATAATATTAGTTTATATTATCGTATATTTTAAAAGTGTTATTATATACTGTTTGTTGATTTCAGCGTCGATCTTAATTTTTAGTCCACATAAAATCCTACACGTGGATACGTCTGCATCACCTTCATATATAAGATAGAGAAAGACAACAGAGTGTGCATCACCTCTAGTAGAATGTTCATCTTTATGTATTTAATTAATTATTTGGTTTGTTTAAAAAGATGATAGGTTATTTAAAACTTATAACTCTAAATATATGTATATGAGCAATTGCAATCATAGAAACTTTATTCTATTACAAATTAAATATGACAACTATAATTTAAGACACATTATGATTATATATTAATCTCTTCTCGAACAATTAGGTGAAAGCAACTGACTAACTACAACTTCCTAATTAGCCCCATGTACTCATAATTGTGTATAATTTAAGATATGTTTATTACTTGTAACTAATCGAAGCAATATAAATTTAAGACTTATTTAACGGTTGAAAATTAATTTGGCTCACAGGACTAGTAGGGTCCAAGTTTAACATCTTTATAATTGTTTGATAAGTTACAAATAATATAACCAAAGGACCAAACAAAAACTTACTAAACCGTATCATATTAAACCAATTGTATCAAACTTATAGTAGACTAGGCCGTCGAATATGTCACAACAGCCCTGTTCTTTTGTCAACCCACTGCGGCAGCGGCAACAAAATAACTTTAACGGAGAAGAAAATAAGCATGGGGGTAATAGAAACAGACGCAGGAAACGATCGCAAGTGTTCTCCAAGCCGTCTCTCATGACGCCAATATTTTCAGCGTCATCCTCCGTGTGTAATATTATCTGTTGCGTCTTAAACTAATGTCACTTGATAACACCGTCATTTCCGTTTTGCTCTTTGTTTTTGTTGCCGCTGACGCTGCCGCAGCAGGTTGACAAAAGAACAGGGCTAACATCTCTAAGCATCACACAACCTTAAAAAGGCAGTAATCGAGATAATTATAGCTGTGAAAATAGTACATTAGCAGACAATCTTTGTTCGGTTTGTCTCTATAGCACATCATTTAGATTTTTAAGGGGTTACAATAATTTTCTTTGTCAAATAAAAGGGATTACAATAATTTTGCAAACCAACAAAACTTTCATATGAATAGGACTGTGACCGTCCATGCCAAAGCAAAAGAATAATACATTTAGCCCCACATGTCACTAATATGACATTTCCGAGTAAGGCATGAGGCATGCCATTATAAATTATATTATTGGTTTTTTTGCAATCAACAAGTTATACACCACAAGCTTAATAGTCGGTGACTTTTTAAAAGTCAATGTGTGAATAATGTGAAAAACACCAAAGTTTGTTTTATGGCTTGCTTTTGTTCTTATCTCGGATCCACCCCATGTGGTGCATGGCTCAAGTACGTCTTTTGTATTTTGATGGACTCCTTAATAATTAATTTCACAGCTATTAAGAAATCTTTTATGAATTGGCAACCAAATTATAAATGGCCTAGTGGCATAAATAATAATAATAAAATGTAGGAAATTTTGTCAGTTCATATTTTAGGTGATTGCTCTTTCACGAGACATGTAAATGTAAAAGATACGTATATATCAATAAAGCCTACTTTTATATTCTTATCATTGCCAATTTTTTAAAATTTTGATAAATTCAAAATAAATTTAGGATATGATGAAGATTATGAGTGTTTAGATAGAGGCTAGGCCCTATGCTGATCTAAGTTTGTGTAAAACCTTAAAATTTAATTTGATTTAATCCTAATTCAGTTTTAGTTTATGGATGGTTAACTATGTGCTAAGCTTGCGGCCAAAATTTTAAATACAATTCGCCTGCAAATGTGGGAATTGTAGAAAATTTAGTTAAAATTCTAACAATGTTTTTTTTTAATGATTTTGTTTATAATTTTTAATTCTATATAATATATATTAACTCTAAAAGTTTCCAAGATCATAAACTAATGTTTGATGTACCTAATATCCAAGAACCAATTCATTTGGTCATAAACAAATCCATGTGACCAAATGAGAACCTAATAAATGAACTCACTTCTTTACAACTTTTTCATAATGGGCTTACATTGATGAACCAGCCCGTTAACATTCTTGACTGAGCTGAAAAGCCCAATTATTTATCAAAAGACGCGTCTAAAAAGGGAAGTGAATTTCAATATTCACAACCCGAAAAGGAAAGATTAGATTGCGTGTAAATGTAAATTACCAAAAACATTAGGACAATCTGAAACAAACTACCTAAATACAGGGATTGGAAGGTGAAAATACATAAGAGTTGGGCGCATTACCAAAGCAAAGCACCTAAAAAGAGAACGACGGAGAGTGACGTAAACACGACCGTTGATAGGCACTCGCCGCCGGTGACATTAAAACCGCCGAAGCAAGCAAAAGATATATCAGAATCTCTCATTACCCTTTTCAGAAAGATCCTTACTTTCTGGTGCTTTTCACCTTCCCTAACCTGTAATTGCTTCACTGCTATTGTCAAGCCTTTTTTTACTCTTTTCCAGGTTTGCTTGATTCTGTCATAAACTCTTGGAAAGTATTAATCTTTTGCTTCTTCTGATTTAAATTGAATAAAGTTATGATTCCTTTGCTCAGTATCATTATGTCACGAAACATAATGATAAATATGCGAATTAAGCTAGTGTTTGTCTTCTTGATTAGTTTAATGTTCGATCTGTTTTCTTTATCTTGTCTGAAAGTGTCGGCTTTTGTCTGAAAGCTGTAATCTTTCAATCAAAAGTCAAAAACTTTGTCTGAATTTAGCAGTGTAATGTGTTAAGAGTTGATTCAGTCTTTGTCACTGTAGGATGTTAATGATAGGAATATTAAGAACCATTGTTTATGATTCCGTACTCGTTTGTGAAGTGAAGATTCTGATAAGGTTAAGGTTTTTGTATATTCAGGGTAAGACTTATATATGATACAAGACAAGTCTCTGTGATCGTGGAGCTCGAAATGGATGAGAGTCGAACTAAGGGGAGAATCAAGAGAGAAACAGATAAGGCTTGTGTTTCGGTTGAGAAAGCTGAGTCTACTTTACTCTCATCTCTTGTGAAGAAAGGGAAAGAAACATCGAATAAGAGGAAGTATACTAAGCGTAAAACCGAGGAAGAAATATGTTCAAAATCCAGCAAGAGGAAGTATTCTCGTTGCAACGAGGAGGTGGTGGAGGAGGAGAAGGGTAAGAAAACGAGGAAGAGGAAAAGTAAGAGACAGCAAAAGGGTGATAAGGTTGAGGAGGTGGATGAAGCGTTACGGTTGCAGAGACGGACAAGGTATTTGCTTATTAAGATGAAGATGCAACAGAATCTCATTGATGCATACGCAGCTGAAGGTTGGAAAGGTCAGAGGTACTACAACATTTTTTTGAATTTACTCTCTTCTTGCTCAGTGTTTCTTATGTGGAAATGTATTAGATTATTGAGATTTTGTTGGATATATTAACAAAAGAGTAGTTAATATTGCGTTACAATTGAGTTTTATCAAGTGTGGTTGCTGACTTCAATACTGGTGTCTGAAAATGTGTTTATTTGTTTCCAAACTGATCGTTCATGTCAATCTTATTTAGCTGCAAACAGTTACTGTGGTTTGACTCTTGTATTTTCCGTTGTTTCCTTTCAGCCGGGAAAAGATAAGACCAGACAGGGAGCTCGAGAGAGCACGTAAAGAGATCTTAAACTGTAAGCTTGGACTACGCGACGCCATTCATCAGTTGTATGTTCTTAGTTCGGTGGGAAGCATGGAAGAGAAAGTCATGGCTCCAGATGGTTCTATTCATCATGACCATGTAATAGTTTTCTTTCATCGCATGCATCTTTACACTATAAGCAATACTTGAAATATGGATTGGTTCCACCTTTTTGCAGATATTTTGTGCAGAATGCAGTTCGCGAGAAGCTTTTCTGGACAACGATATAATACTTTGTGATGGAACGTGTAATCGTGCATTTCATCAGAAGTGTCTTGACCCTCCTTTGGAAACAGAAAGCAGTAAGTATGCTTGGCTATCTCTTACATATACATTGTCTTAAGAGAGTTTGTTCACTCCTGACTTCTTTGGGTACGTAATCTCAACAGTACCTCCGGGAGATCAGGGCTGGTTTTGCAAATTTTGTGATTGCAAAATTGAAATCATCGAAACGATGAATGCACAGATAGGAACTCAATTCTCTGTGGACAGCAACTGGCAGGTAAAACTTTTGGCAATTACAGAAGTGTGTTAGAGATACTTCACTAGATGAACTCTGCTTTACTCTTTGCATTTTTTTTTATGGTTAAGGATATCTTTAATGAAGAAGCTAGTCTTCCTATTGGCTCTGAAGCTACACTTAACAAAGAAGCGGATTGGCCTTCAGATGACTCTGAGGATGGTGATTATGACCCTGAAATGAAGGATAAAGTGGGAGGAAGCAGTAGCAAAAGCGATAGTGGTGGTGGTGGTGGTGGTGATGATGATGGGGAAAGCATTTCGAGTAGCGTGAGTTTAGCTTCTGATGGTGCAGCCCTTTCAACAGGATCGTGGGAAGGCCATGGATTTGGCAATACTGTGGAATCAGAGGAGACAAGTAACGAAGAAACTGTATGCGGGCCAAGACAGAGGAAGACTGTTGACTATACAAAACTATACCATGTGAGTAACAACGTCCATGGATTTAAAAATCTTGGCTTGCTTTGGTTTGTGTTTGATGGTTGTTTTGGTATTAGGAAATGTTTGGTAAAGATGCTGTTTTGCAAGAGCAAGTTAGTGAAGACGAAGATTGGGGTCCGAGTGACAGAAGGAAGAGAAAAAAGGAATCTGATGGAGCAAGCACACTTGTAACTATGTGTAAAAACAGTAAGAAAGATCAAAATGTTAAAGAAAAGCCGGAAGAGAGTGAGAGAGATTCTGTCTCTGTAGAAGGAAAAGTTGGGAGAAGACCGTTGTTTAGATTCCCAAGAGCTGCAGTTGAGGTCTGAGTTTTTTTTACTTTTCTGTTTCAGTTTCTTATGTGTATGAAAACACATGACTAAGTTCGAAGTTGGTTTGCATAAATGTATCAGAAGCTACGTCAAGTGTTTGTAGAGACTGAGCTTCCTTCAAAAGCTGTGAGAGATAGTCTTTCCAAAGAGTTGAGTCTTGACCCAGAGAAGGTAACTCTGAGACCCAAAAATGTAACCTTAAGAATGTTTCTTGGAACTTACGCTCATTCGTTTTTCAGGTCAGCAAATGGTTCAAAAATTCGCGGTATATGGCATTGAGGAATAGGAAGGTAAACAATGTTTCCTTTGAAACATTGTCTGGACTTAGAAACTTCTTACAAATGAGATCAAACATTTGTTCCATTCTTTTCTTATTACAGACGGAAAGTATGCAACAACCTGAAGAGTCGAATGCGGGGTCTGTAGATTCTGGACCAGAAGTAGTCATGGTGGAGAAAAACACAGAAACAAATGAAATTCAAGACAGTGTGGACGAGACTGCCATGGAGAAAAACATAGGAACAAATGAAACTCAAGGCTCTGTGGACAAGATTACCGAGGAGGAAAAAGCAGAAGCAAATGAAAATCAAGATACCTTGGACCAAACTGTCATGGAGGAAAACACAGAAACATGTGAAACTCAAGATAACTTGGACGAGCCTATCATGGAGGAAAACATAGAAACTCATAAAAGTCAAGATACGGCGGAGGAGACTCTCATGGAGAAAAACACAGAAACAAATGATATCCAAGATACCGTAGATGAAACTAACACAGAGATAAGTGAAATTCAGGGTACCATGGACGAGATTGTTCCTCTAAGATGTGATGATCATAAGAAACAGACGACAGTTTCTGTCTGTAATGATAGCCAGGAGGAAACTGAACACGCCAATGTTTCTTTTCCTACCTCCACAGAAGATGAAAGTCAACCATATCTTGATCAGAAACATTCACTAGTGGTATGCTTCAAATTACCCCTTTTGCCAAAATGAGTTTATTATAGAGCATTAGCTCTAGTTATTGACGAGTGGTTTTGGAAAAATATTAGATTTTCTGACGTTAGTTGTTTTTTTTGTGTGTACAGCCGCATGAAGAGCAAAACAGCGAGATGAGCATAGAGACGCCTCTTGTGGCAAAGGAGACAGAGAGCAAGATGACTGAAGAGGAAGAATTTGAAGCAATGATGGAATTGCTTTGCAGGGCAGAAAACAAGTTACTGGATGTGACTCAAAGGCATGAGAGATTTAGAACACCAAAAGGCCGTAGAAAGTTAGGCAAGTCTTCTTCTTGTTTAACTGAAGAAGACTCTGTAATGTATGTACCAACAGCAGAGATCAAAGAGAAAAGGTGAAAAAGAAACTTAGCATCTCTTGCACAAGTTTTGGTATGATTCATTGGGAAATCAAAATCTAAAAATATCTCCTCATGTAGCCTTTGTATTCTGTTCAGTTTGTATGTGTCATCTCAACTTTAAATAAATCCCAAGAAAAAAAAAGAAACTGGGGTTTTTTTTTTCTTATAGAATTTTTAATATCACACATTTCTTAATCTTACGAACTATTTTTCAATCTCTTTACCAAATAGTTTAGCTCCTACTGTCACTTCTCATGAGTTATGGAACATATGTTTGCATGACTTCACTGATCTAACAGAAACAATTGGTAAAACATCTTTATGAAGTACTTACATTAATATGTATTTAACTTCTTGTTCATTATTCAAGAAGATACACTCATAAAATCTGTAATAATTTATATATGTTTTCTAATCGTTTCTAGTGTGTTTGATCTAAGTTTTTAGTTTGGATTGCCAACTAATTTAAACAATACACATCAGGTGTTTGGAAGTTCAAATAAACTCTTACAATAATTAAAAAAAATACTCGTTCAATAGTACCATCTTACAACAAAACATCTTCATAAATACATAAAAAAGACTGGTTTTGGTACAACGAAATATATTAAAAGTTGATAAAACAATTTGGATCATTATAAGCTGCAATTGCCGTTTGTATCTTTGTCTCTACTGTACTCCTCTCTTCTTCATTCGCCTGCGAATTCAGCACAGACAAATATTCTCCATGTAAGTTGACTCGTTTAATTAGTTTTTAAATTTGTTGTATATTCTACAAGCATGTGTCTAGACAACATAAAGGAGGGTAAATAAATCATTGTTTTGGTATGATGTGAAAACGACAGATAAAGAGAGGTTGTAAAATGAAATGATCCACTTTTTCTAGAAAAGAACGATTGAAGTAGGATCTTACCAACTCTCCATTTTTCACTGTATTTTTAGCGTCTGATTATATTATATATAAAAAAAGCTAAAATGCCATAAAGGTGGCTGAAAACAACACAATACTATTGTATTCATTTTTTGTCCAACCTATATACACCAGAGTATAATACTAGTGTAACAGTAATGTGGGTAAACTCACGTTTAAAACGGTAAAGCGAGAAAGAGTCAAAGAAACAAATTAATGTTGAAGGGCATGAGATTATAAATAACCACGTTTTACAGCTTCTGCAATACATTTTAGCTAACTACGCATTAATGCTACATGAGGGGGCTAAGTATATTCTAATTGTTAATGACATTAGCTTTTGAGAGAATCTAACCCCTCCAGCCCTCCTCCACAAAAGTCAAGGCGAAATTCAAAAAATAAGTGATGGGCTCGAGGCCACCTCAATAATTGGAGCTTTAATTAATTGATATGATGTCAAGATTATATAATTTTTATTTAGAGTGAATTAAGGTCTATTAGTTGAGACATGTGGAACAAAGTAGTAATCAAATGGGTCCTTCTAAAGGTTAACCCTTTTGAACTGATAGTGATTTCCACAAAAGATTAGTTTAGATTATATAAAGAATTAGTTTTTTTCTACTAGTGTGAATTAAGGTTATATAATTTTTATTTACTTAGAGTGAATTAAGGTCTATTAGTTGAGACATGTGGAACAAAGTAGTAATCAAATGGGTCCTTCTAAAGGTTAACCCTTTTGAACTGATAGTGATTTCCACAAAAGATTAGTTTAGATTATATAAAGAATTAGTTTTTTTCTACTATTGTGAAATGAATAAGAACAACCAATGTTTAGTCATATGTTTTATATTCACATTATTGATTGATTGATGTCCACCTAAGAGCTTTGTCTACGTGCCGTCAAGAGACAAACAAGGTCATTTTTAATGTATTCCCTTTAGAGTTAACTTTGACCCTAACAATGACTAAGGTTACACTGCACTTGTGCTAGTCAACAATACATAAATGTAGTAATTTCACCAAAATCATATAAAATATAGAGTGTTAAAGGAGATAAAAAGTTGTAAGAAAAATAAAGAGAGAGGTGAGACCTGGAGGAATAAAGTGGTAGAGAGACGAGATGAGAAGGAAGAGAAGTTGGTAGTGAGAATGTTGAGATTCAAAGACTCCAACACTTTACAAAGCTGCAACATTGTCTCTCTCTTCTTGCTACATGTTATGCATACCACCACTGTCTTCTCTCCCATACATGTCACCGTCATCTTTTCATTTTTATATAAATTTGGAAGTTACTTTACTATTTTTAAAACCTTCAAACAAAACCAAGTAAAAAAGATGCATATAATAGTACTTACCTCGAGAACTTCGATGAGGGAGTGATTATGTACTCTATTGATTGATGATCCAAAAATATTGTTGTCCATCTGCCTGGACTTCTTTGATCTCATGGCATTAATGCCTGAGAGATCTTGCTGCTGATTTCCCGGGAAATTATTGATGCAATCGTAATCTTTTGAAGGATTGTCTAGCAACATTGATCGTGATTCCAGCTCTCTGATCTCTGCTTCTAGCTTCTTCTCTTGATCAATGAGTTCTTTCATATACTTTATTGAATCTCTGATGATAGATGCCTTGTCCAACTATATATAATAAACCATTATAGAATTATAAATGATTAGGGTAATTACATGACCAAAATATAATTTACTTTGGTTTGACATGTGGTTTTAGAGGCTCGGAATTGCTTTTGCCATTTTTATTTTAATGGTTGGTTGGATTTGGTTAAACTATATTGAATATATCTATACTAGTTTTATTTCCTTGAAAAGAAAGAATCAGTTATTTATTTTCTGTTGACCCAGAAAATCTTTGCTGGTGACGAATTTTATTTTGTTGAATTAATTGGTTAGAAAGAATAAAATAAAATAAAATAAAATAAAAGAGACAGTTGATTAAATTAATTAGAGAAACCATTAATTAGTGGAAGTACTAATCACACACCTTGCTTATATTGGGAACGACAGATCGGAGAGCAAACAGTCTCTGGTTAAGCTTTTCCCGTCTCTTCCTCTCAGAGGCAACGTTCTTTGAAGTCACCGGCGACGTTGCTGCTCCGTCCGGCGAACTCGACTCGCCGGAACCAGAAAACGCTTCTTCCAACGGCCAACTAAAGTTATAACTTAAACAATTTCATTAATCAATAACCACTAAAAACAAAAGAAAAAAAACAGAAAAGACAGATTCTTAAAGTACCTGTCAAATTCAAGTTCTTGATTTTGGAAGAACATTGTGGTTTCCCAATAATTCTTGTACTCATCGTCAAGATCTTCCATTTTCGGACACACACAACTAAAAACGATGCTTTCTTGAAATGGAAGGTTTTGTTTTTTTTCTTTTGATTGAGTGTACTGTCTCCAATCTAGTGTGGGCCGAGGATTTTATAGACAAAAGGGTCTGACAGAGAGAGAATGTACTGCTTTTAGGCACGTGCGTGTGATATGAAGGATCTTAATCTCCTGAAATAACATACGATCTCGACCGTTCAATTCAAAGATCTTAAATTTGGTTCCTTCTGACCAATATAAAAATAGAAAAACCTTTCACTCACACAATACGCATTAGCCATATCATATGGAGTTTGTAGTACAACTATAAGTAGCAGTACAATTCCTAGCACACTTCTTTATTAAATGATTGAAAATACTAGATTCATCTTCAATAAATTTGTTAAGAACCTAAAATAACCTGTACAAATTCACAATCAACATAAATGGAAAGCAGATAGGTTATTTCAAATTTCAAATACAGGTAGACATCATGTTAATGTGTGTCTGTAATATAACTATGGCCAATAATTGGGATGATTGTCAACTTTTTCGATAAGTTTACTTTAAATCTAATCTAATTGGCCCCAAAAGACTCTTTAGTCTTTACTGTCCTTTGAATTGAATGCAGGACAAAACATGTTTTCCGTTATGTGTGAACACATATGTTGTCACGGAATAATTCTGAAGTATCTTTAACAAAGGAAACGTTATAATCTCTGTTCTAAAAATCGGCCGCCTAGCCGCCTACGTGTTAGTTGTGCGGTTCGATTAGACCTGGTACCTAAAGAGAAAATCAGAGATTAAACATGAATTATACGAGACAGAATTTTTAAACTATTTATTATGTTATAAGATATATTAATCTTTAATTATGTGTAACATTAATACATTTTCATGTTTAGAATCTTATAAACACACACAAATAGAATATACAAAGTTAATATGATATAATTTCATCAAAATTATAATTTATTAAATTTTAAAACAAATAAATAGATAAAACATATTATTAAAAAAAAAACCGATTCGGCGGCCGCCTAGACGGCTATGCAGTTATTTAGACAGTCTAGGCGGGTTAAAATCGGACCACCAATTTTCTACGGTGATTTGGCATAAATCGGGACGGAAGAGGGTTACCTAGCGTCTAACGGCCAATTTTTAGAACGGAGGTTATAACCGTGGAGTTATCTAGCACTCCAAAGAAATAAAATGAATCTGTGGAAAGAATATAATGTGGGAGTAACAAATCTATGGCATATAAGAATCATATCATAGAAAGCTTAGATGTCAGATAATAACCAGTTCTTATAGTCTCATTAATTTAAAAATACCAAAAATCACATGAGTGTAAAGAGTTGAGTGGTAGATTTATTTTGGACAATTATGTATTTTAATCTGAAGCTAAAATCACACTCAACCCGTTTGTTTGAAGCCCCACGAGGAAAATGTTTAACTCGTTTTAAATAATTAAAGTTGACACGATCGGTGAGGTAGAGCCGTAATTTGAGTTATTATTTTATGATATTTAAAGTTCTTTAAGTGTGAATAGAACTCTAAATAATTATACTGCTAAACACATCGGATAGAAGATACTGAAAATATTTGTATAGTACAATACAAAATACATGTTAATTTATTGTATTGATCGTATATCTACAATATCCCATCTGCCTAGCTCTTATGGCTTCCGGCAGCCTCTAGTTACAGTGCGATCTCTCAAGCTCTTCCAAGGTTGGCATGCACAGTCTATGTGATTTAGAGGGAAGATAACGGGAAACACCTCTAAGAACTGTCGCCGTATGTCTTGGCTTCTCAAACAAAAATGGTGTATATTGTGGAAGATCCATGTGAGAAAGTTGTAAAGAAGAAAGGATGAAATATCGATGTGCATGTCCACTGGGGATGAAGAAGAAGACTAGCCATGTGTTGGCTTCTAATATGTCAACTTTTGTTTACAGGCAGGCAACACAAAACATAGAAAATAGGAGTAAGAGTACGGCGGGCACTTCTAATAATTAGGTTTAGAAGGTTGGTTTGATTATTTATATAATTAGCTACTATAATGTTTTATTAGAATTTTATATGCAACTGATATTTTATTCTTGTATATAGAAAAAATCTTTTTTTTTTAACATTTAATTTTTAGAGTGAATAATTTTTTTCCAGTTACAAGTAATGTGGGAGTATTTGTAAGTATATATTAATTGATGCATCAGTGATATATTAACATCAACTAACATTTTACAAACTTTTAATCAATTTTTATAATTGCTATCTCTCTCTTTCTCCATGTTTAGTCTTGACTATAATTTCTCACGTAATTATTTGTCTTTAATTACTATTGACTTCTTATCTTCTTTAACTAGTGTAATCTGTGCAAAGTTTTTTTTCACAATCTCGCTTCTGATTGTATTGGTTTTTGTTTGTTTGTTTCTAAACCTTTTATTTAATTAAATAAAACCCTATTTAATAAAAAAAAAGACATTATGGGACCTAGAGCGATTAGTGGTTTGACTCAAAAAAATGAAAGAGATTGCTGGTGAAAGGTTTGGTGATTAAGAAAAAAAAAATCAGTAAAAGCAGAACAGTGTTTAGTTCCTTACGATTTTGTCATAACATTAACATTATCAAGCCGTGGTTTGGGTGGCCCAACATGACCTTGGTGATCAAGGATTATTACTAATAAAATCCGTTGGCTAAATTAAAATATTGTAACATTACTTCTGTTGATACCACGTGTATGGAGGATTACCTATGACATGACTTGATATGGTTTTGATTATGAATTCTTTGAAACTTTCTTTATATTCAATATTAATGTGGATCAATCATTTTTTTTCGTTGGAGTAGTATAAAATACTAGGCTAAAAGCCAGTATAGCTACTAGCTTTGGAACATTCATAAATCAGGTGACTCACCTTGCAAATATATGTAATCAGTGATATTACAACTAATCATTCCCAGTGTTGTCGGAATAATCACTCTACTTAATAAAGTGTACACTGAACATATACCACCTCTAACTTCTTTCGATTCCATTAGATGAGAGAGTGAGTTCGAGAAGAACGTATCTTTGTGGAGCTAAAATCAGCCATACTTGAATAATACTCTCTCCATATACAAAATGTATGATGTTCTAAATTTTTATCTTGTGTACAAAAAATTGATGTTTTGGAATATAGTCAATGCATTTGTTTTAAAAATTAAAACATAAAATAAAAAGTACGATTATGAATAATGGAATTTTATTGATAAAATTAAAATATAATAATTAAAATCGTGTGTTTATTGTTTTTAATATATGTGAGAAACCTTAAACATCATTCTTCTAAATATATATGGATTATATTTTAATTTTTAAAATTAAAACATAAATAAAAAGTACAATTTGTCCAAAAAAAAAGTACAATTATGAATAATGGAACTTTATTGATAAATTTAAAACAGTGTATTTGTTGTTTTTAATATATGTGAGAAACTTTAAACATCATTCTTTCAAATATACAGGGAATATATTTCCCTTTTAACAATTGCAGCTCAACTTTTTTTAAGAAAATCGAAATCTAGTACTCCAAACTTAGTAGAAGAAACAAACGAGTAATCCAAACTTATTATCGGTTCAATCTAACGTGACGATTCCTACTCTGTATGTAAAGATTTCGGTTAAACCAACTTTGACGATCTAAATTCAGTCAGTCAGGTATTAACAATGAAAAAATATGACGAGAGAAAGAGAGGGGAAATTATATAATGTTTCACACTTTTTCCCGAGATCTGCAAGAAACATTTTGGGCCTAAGTAGCCACGTATTAGACAGCACTATGATATTTTGAGTTCAGCCCGGACAAAAAATTGTTCTGGGATTTAGCCCGTTTCAGATTTCAAGTTTGTAGTGTTGTGTTAAAGAAATTTTGTGTAAATAAATGACATCTTTTAGTTTCTCCGTGTAGCATTTACGCTTATACTTTTTTTTTTTGAAATTTACAATGTTTTTAATTTAATCATATAAGATCAGATCTCATAAGTCATAAACTGTGGACAACCTAGACGACATCAAATTGGTTAATCAAGTGCACACAACAAAATGAAATGTTAAGGGGGTGTTAGTGGGAGTTGAATTTATAAGGATTCTTAGAATTTTTAAGTATTGTGTTATTGATTTATTGATTCTTAGATTCTAATTAAAGTTTAGTGTTATTGGTTTGATGATTTTATAATTCTATACAAAATCCCTTGTTATTCAAAAAGTTTAGATTTTAATTATTCTACAAATCTATTAAAGTAAGTGTTATCGGGAGTTATATTCTTAACATTTTAACTCACAAAACAAGATTTTGAAAATACTTCATATATCACTTGGATTCTTAAAATCAATATAATACTTTAATTTCATAGATTTTCACAATGAAGAAAATTCTCTACAACTCTATCCAAATTTAACAAATCTTTCAATTCTTAAAATCAACAAACTCTATGGAAATCTAAGTCTCACTAACACCCCCTAAGTCACTTGAAACTCTTTTGGTATGATTGTCATATAACAATTAATGAAATTGTCCGTATAATCTTTCTTAAAAATAACATGGGTTGTTTTCAATGATTTGTTAAAATGACACGAGTAACATGGAGAATTCATGAAAGCTTTTTCAAAAAAAAAAAAGATATATATATATATATATATATATATATATATATATATATATATATATACAGAAAAATCTTTTAGATATTATTTATGAAGTGATTTCATATATGTTATCTTTACAATCATTTTTACTTAAAAAAAGAAGTAATATGACATACTAGAATCATCACATAGTTCATGCTTAAATGTGAGCTGGATAACTATATTTAATATTAATTTTAATTTTTGTTAACTTTTAAAAAGATTGTAATAATTCATAAATCATCATTAAACTAAATTTATTTAAAGATATCATTAAATAATGTAATAATAGAAATATCAATTTTTTTACAAATTTTAAAATATTACTAATATACTTTATAATCATATAATTTGTATTATTAAATTAAATCTTCAAATTATTCTACAATATTTTAAAAATTCTAGTTTTCTTAATTGTAATATCATTTGTCGTTTTTGACATCAAAGTTTTTAGAAGTTCGTTTCATTTTCATATTTTGATAATTATAAATTTTTTTATCAATTTTATTTATGTATATAAATCAATTTAATATATCTTAACCAAAGAAAATAAGTGAAAAATTAACTAAATTATAAATATGAATTAAATATTAAATAAATAAAATTATATATTTAATTTTATATTTAACTAAATTAATAATTATATCAAAATATTAGTATAAACTAATAAAATATAAAATATAAAATAATAAAATATAATTTGAATTAAAATTTTATCGCTGCATATGTTGAAGGAAAATATCTAGTTGGATACATCCATAAAGTTCGGAACGAGACCTAATATTCTATACCACTCTTTGGAAGTGTCGATATGACTCAAATTATCAGAATTGATAAAATGTAATCTTGGTAAAAGTTTTTGGATGGACTTAAACTACAAATATATGTTTCAGGTTCTCTCCATTAGTTTTTTCGCGTAAGAGTTAAGAAAATAAGTCGCCCGTTGCCTTACAGCTTCTCTTTACTCTTCTTTTAGTCCATTTTCAGCAAATCTGATTACAAGAGAAAAAAATATTAAGCCTTTAGTCAAAATAAGAGCTAAGAAAATAGAAATTTTTTTAGAGTGATTTAGTGAACTATCCATATTTGAAGCTCAAATTAGCAAAATACCATTGATTGGACATGAAGGACACTGACACAACCATTTGACAAGGAAATGCCGAGAATGCCCATTCTCTTTCCTCCCATTAACACGAAGCGTAAAAACGTTTGTTAACATATAACACTTCTGTTAACGTCTACAATATTTGTTAACAGCCAACACATTTATTACCGTGAAGCGTAAAAATAATTGTTAACAGTTAACACTTCTGTTAACGTCTACAATATTTGTTAACAGCGAACACATTTATTAACGCGAAGCGTAAAAATAATTGTTAACAACTAACACTTCTGTTAACGTCTACAATATTTGTTAACCACTAACACGACGTCAAATCTAAAACCCAGAAATTGATATCATCAAAAATTGAGGATTCAAAGCCACTTATGAAAAAAATAATGAAATTTAAAATTTAATTGTATATAGAATGATAGAGATTTGTAAAATAATTAGGGATTGGAGAGAAAAAAAGGTCAAAATTGAGGATTCAAAGCCACTTATAAAAAAATAATGAAATTTAAAATTTAATTGTATATAGAATGATAGAGATTTGTAAAATAATTAGGGATTGAAGAGAAAAAAAAGAGGGGAGATGTCAAATAGAGGAGAGAGAGTGTAGAGAATGGCAAAATGGTCCAAAGGAAAGTGATTGTCACATCATGGACAATTCTTTAATTATAGGTGCCAAATAGGATACTTTAGCCAATTATCTCATTTTTTTACTTTGTAGAGCGAGTTTATTTGCGTACAGGCTATAAGCATATAGGGAAAAGTCAGTTTCTTATTTTTATTTTTTCCAAATGTTTCTTATATTTTGTATACTTAAAGATAAGAATCGAATATCTGGAGAGATAGCATCTCAAATTAACATATATCTTACATGGCCAATCAAGTCATTTTTTTTTACTAAACACCAATCAAGTCATTTAGGTGTACTCTTTGGAGTAAATTAAAACTAGATTTTGACCCGCGCTTGAAAGCGCAGAAATTTTTTTATGATTAAAAATTTATATAATTAGGTTTTGTTTTTATTTAAAGTATGTTTTGGTATAAAATCAGCAATCCAAAATTTGTGATGGTAATCGTTTTGCATTAGTTTTTAGTTTCAGTTTTTATTTTTAGATTTGGTTTTAGATTTTAGTTTTTGGTTTTTGGTTTTTAGTTTTTAAGTTTCTATTTTTAATTTTCAGCTTTTGGTTTGTAAGCGCGAAAAGATTTTTATGATTAAAAATTTATATAATTGAGTTTTGTTTTTATTTAAAGTATGTTTTGGTATAAAATTAGCAATCCAAAATTTGTGGTGGTAATCATTTTGCATTAGTTTTTAGGTTTATTTTTTATTTTTAGATTTGGTTTTAGATTTTGGTTTTTGGTTTTTAGTTTTTAAATTTCTATTTTTGATTTTCAGGTTTTGGTTTGGGTTTTTTAGTTTTTAGATCCGCTGAGTTAGTTTGAACTAATATTACTAACAAACAAATCCCAAATAATCGAACATCTAATTTAAAACTGAAAAGATGACAACTTTAGAAAAAAAATTACAATAGTTTATTTTGTAAATTAACAAAAGAAAAAATATAACATGCATTTTCAGCTTTTGGTTTCGAATTTTAGTTTTTAGATATGGTTTTTGGTTTTGCTTTATATTTAATTTTAAAAAAATCAGTAAATTATTTAAGAAAAATAAAATAATAAACTATTTAAAAGTTACCATTGAAATTTATCAAAACAAAGTGATTTTTATTTAGAATAAAAAATACATTAACATATTTTAAAGTACATGATTTAAATAAGTGATTAATAATATAAATTTTTGTTTTGTTAAAAATATGAATTACCTTTGGGCCTGAAAATAGTAATTAATTTTTTGATCCATTAAGGTGGAAAATTTATTCAATGTTTTTTAGAATTTTTCCTTAATACTAAGCTCAAAAACCAAAGCATATAATTTGTCTTAAAAACAAAAGTAAGCCCAAGACTCTATCCCACAAATAACCGCCAGTTTAATTTAAGTAATTCGGTTCAGTCAACTATATGACTTATATTATTTGTAACATTCTAAAAAAAAATCCAAATTTAAATGATAACTTGTATTAATAGATAAAAAGGATGACTCTATTTTAATAGTGTAGATGATATTTTCATTCCTAGTATTCTCACTGTTTTTCTGATAATTTAAAATAATTAACATTTTTTCTGATCGACAGGAAAAAATAAAAATAAAACCGTTACACAAACTTATCTATTAGAATTATTTATTTGTCTTGTGATGGAAGTAAAGAAACATTCGTTCAACTAACTACAAAAGACACATACAAAAGAGCGTGGCAGTAAAATTGTGAAAAAGAAAGAGCTTAAATATTCCTCTTTGACTGATCCTCGTCAATGATTTCTTCCGTTTTAGTTTTCCCTTTTTTTGTTTCTTCTATAAATAAATGATAGTATTAAATTAGGCATATTACATACTACGTAGATACCAAATTATCACTTATGATTTTTATTAATATTAGGTCGTTTTTTTTCTTTCTTTTTTTAATATTAGGTGTTGCTACACCTTTCTACACAAATATTTTTATGCAACTTGGTTCAAATAAGATCGACTAGAAACCAAACCGTAATATTTGTGTATGTGTTAGTAAAATAATTCATGTTTAGGAGGTTTAGGTTAATTTCTACACAATATACATATACAATATATATATATATATAAAGTTAATGTTCCCAACAAAAACAAAAGTAAAGATACGTATATGAGCTTTATTTTTGGATACGAAGCTAGATGAAAAGAATTCTGTTAAATAAAAATCTCTTCTTTTCAAGTTTTTAAAATAGTGAAAACTATCAATAAGATGTGTAAAGGTTAGAAATGCTTTTTGACTGCTATAGTTGAACATTGTACTACATATCGTAATATCGTAATATCGTGTAGTCACTTTATTCCCATTTTCATTTCTAAAAGGTAGATAATTAATAACATGAAATACAGAAGGAAATAGAAGAAATACTCTCCAATAAATTTAAGCTTTCTTAGATCAAATCATTTATCAGTCACGAACAGAAATACAGTACTGTTGACAATATAAATACTCTAACTTATTAGATCAATAATATTACTGAAGCGTAATAATCATTAGTATAATTATCTAATTACTGTATTAATTTAATAATTAATTCTAAAAACCTAGTGTTTAGTAAAGTTGGATAGTAACCAGTTACATCAAAAGTTGAAGTTTTTCATCAGAAATGTATTCTACATTTTGATTTGGTAAATGGCTGTAAAGTAAATAAAATGTCTGAAGGAATAAACATTAATTACCATACTTCTTTATCCAATCTAGTCAAGCTAACTTTCTTTATCCGTATACACTAGCCCTAAAGTAGTATAAGATATAATGATAGCACTATGTTTTTCTTACTTTTTTTATTCGACTTTAAAACCAATTTCTTTTATCTAACCTGGAGGTAATGATTTTGTAAAAGAAAGATAATCGATCTGATTCATAAAAGTAACCGTAAGCTATACCCCTTATACAATTGGAAGATTTACTTTCTTTTGAAAAAAACTTTAAATTCACATAAAAAGAAGATTTAAAAAGAGGAAAAAGGAAAAAACAATAAAGAGTAATATTCTCCTTGGGATCAGAGAAACTAAGAGATCGGAGAAAGAATGTGGCAGTAATGATCAGTTAATACGTCAGCGTTTTATGCATGCAGTATATAGTCATGCAAATATGAAGCAAAGCGACAAAGCGAAAGTACTTGCTAAACTTATTATAGACATTTGCATAAGTATTTTCTTTTGATTTTTTATAACTTTTTCTTTTTGCTTTTATTTGTTTTTTTTTTCCTCTTGAGCTGTAACTTTAATCACATTCTCTTAGATTTCAGTAGCAAAAGCTCTTCACACCTTCATTCTTTATTCTTTTACTTGCTGTTTTTTAATTAAAAAAATCACTAGACTTGTCTCTCTAACGACGTTCCATTACCAAAAAGTACACTAGTTAGCAGTAATGTATGTAGTTTGGAATCGGTTATTACGTTCATATACAAAATCGGTTATTGAACCCTGGCTTCTCATTAAAATGATGATTTTGCGAAGAATTCAAAATATTCTAAAACAACTACAATATTTTCTCTGAATGATATTCTTTTTTATTTCTCTTTATAGTTATCTTTTATAATATGTTGATGTTATATATTAATTTTTATATTGTAAATTATTGTCATCACACATTTAAAGCAAATTATATTTATAACTATAATCAGTCATTTTCTGAAGGATTTAAAATTATTACTTAAAAATTAACATTTTTTGATGGGTTCATAATTGTTTTATGAAGGATTCCAAATGGTTTTCTAAAGAGTTTTTTTTTTCTTTTAGAAAAGACTTAACAGTTAATGATTTAAATAATAATATTTTTATGGATGATTCATAATATTTTTCGAAATGATTCTAAATATTCTGAAACGATTATAGTATTTTTTTAAAGGTTTTCAAAAATGAGTTCTCAAGATGCTGAAAAAGAGGAATCATTTTTTAAAAGGTTTAAAAATATTTTCTGAATAGAAATGTTTTGTGAAGGATTCATGAACCTTTCAGAAAGAAATTATGAAGCATTCAAAAAATGTTTTTGAACTCTTCACAAAAAATTTTAAACCCTTTAGCAAATTTTATGAATTCTTCAGAAAATGTTTTTAAGCCTTTCAGAAAAGGTTTGTGAGCCGTTCAAAAAATGTTTCTCAACCATCTAAAAAATGTTTATAAACCCTTTAAAAATGACTCTTTTTTACATATAAAAACATCTTGAAACATCTTCAAAGCTTGAGATATTTTTAAAAAATTTGTAACATAAAGAGAAAACTAATAAAATTTCATAATAATTGTTTTCCTCATTTTCATCTCCTATATCTTAGAGAAATTTGTCACACAAAAGTCTAGTCACAATTGCTAATTCACAAGGTGAAAACCTAGACGTTATACACTATAAGGTACTAAGTTCAGTTTCCTATGATCGACTGTGATGAATGTTCTAAGGTAAACATTATCGTGACTGCAATTATATGTCAGAACCCACTAAGAAGAAGCAACCATGTGCTTGTTTTTTTAGATCATTTGGTACGAGCTACCGCTTTTGTATAGGAGAAGACATAATGATTATGAAATACGTATACATGTTGTATAAAATAATTAAGTAATGATAAAAAGGTGTTAATAATTCGAGTACCATGCATGATCAAAAGTTGTGGTAACTTAACTGCTTCACACAATCAGGAAGCTTAACATTCTACATAACATGCAATGCTTTTTTCATCCTGACACCAAACGCGAAACAGCGAGGACCGTCAATCTTTCTTTGTTAGCTTAGGTCTTGGATTATCGTATAACTTTGAGTAATATTTAATAGAAATAGCAAGTTAGTATAAGAAACAATTCGCAAATCCACCAATTAGATGAATATATAGGGCGAAACTCAAGATCAAATCTATGACTGGAAGAGTTCAAACATATGCTTGGAACAGTATATATATTTTACTATAGAGTTTAAAGTTTAGGTTAGAGTATTGGTACCTGGAAAATGGCAAAATGATAACAATATTATAGGGATTTGGTTTTATAACTGTTATTAATCAAACAAATACGCAGGATCGCAAGTTACTGTAGATCCCGTTATTGATGTCGTGATATATATATACAACGTACACATAATATTCTCTAGCAATTCCATAACATTTGATGTGGTGGCATAACATTACTTTTCATGTCGTAATACTATGTGCTGCAAGAAAAAAACTCTTTCAACAACAAACTAATAATACATCTTAACATTTCACAAAACAAAACAAACTAACTAATAATACGGTTTCTGAGAAAAATAAGAACTTTGAGTTTTATGTTTATTAATTATATTACGTAATAGAAATACATTAACAAATATGAAGTTTAGAAAATATAATATATATATTTTTTACTCTCTTTGTTTCAGTATGATGCATATTATAGATATTTCCTACATATTAATAAAAAATATAATAAATGCATAATTTTTTGTGATTATCTTTTTTTCATAAATCTAAACCAATAAGAATTGAATAAGTGTAATTTTTTTTTTGAAATTTACAGTCAATCATTATTAGTTGACAGCACATGCATTGAAAAATATATATCTTTCTGAAACAATTTTTTTTTCTAAAACATGTAACATTATAAAAGATAGGCAATATCATTTTGCTCAATTTACTTGTAATTAGGTTAAACATACCCACATATGTATATATTATGTGTTTAGAGAGAGAAAGCGATAAGGTAGTGCTTTAAAAATTGAAAGATAGGAAACAGATTGTTGCTTTTTTGGGAGGCTTGAGGAATGAAATTCTGTCTCTCTTCAAAAATCAACCTCAAAGACAGTGACACCACCTCAATTTCTGTACAATATGTTTTTGTTTCTAAATATATTAAATATTTGCAAATTTACTTTCACTACTCTACTCTATCATTAAATATTTACAATATGTTTTTGTTTCTAAATATATTAAATATTTGAGTTCTGTAGTTTTAGGAGGATCGAGACTTGGGAGAAACCGAAGAAAAAAAAAGACTAAAGATGACTCTTTCTTTCATATGATACTATTCCGCACATAAATAAAGGTCAATTAACCATAAAGAGTATGATCTTCTGACTTAAGCTTGTTGGATAGCTCAAAGCCTCAAACTGTATTCTCATAATTTGGCTGAGCATTACAAAGTTTTGATTGCTGTCTTTATCAAATATAAACTCTGTGATGACTCTTCAAATATATTATCAAAATAATTAACTTTTATCAATACCAAAATTATTTAAAGTATTAAAAAAACATGGACCAAAGGTTCTGGAAGACAGACTTCCTCATTTCGAAGCACAATTTGTGTTCCTAAAACTTCACTATGGTCACAAATGCATCGCTCGAACACATAACTTTCAAATTCACCTTCAAGTTTATATGTATGAATATGTATGATTATCATTTTTTTGGTAAATAGAAAATTGCTTAATCTTCTTACAACTTTGTTGTTGAGGAGTCTACCTAGACAAGCGCACAAGTAGAAACTAATACAAGAAAATACAAGTGAACGATAGATGAGTGTATCTACTACAATAATATAAAAGTTCATCTAATAAAAATGTTTATGGTAAACCCAAAATGATTTTATTCAAAAAAATAGAAATACAAAAGCATTAAGAGTGCCCTAAATCCTATTATATTACAATGTTATTTGTATGTATAAAAAAGTTAAAAACTAAAAGATATAAAAACACTTGAATATTAAGCTGGCCCTCAACATTCATCTGTATATAAAGATGATATTTACTATAGTTGAATACATTTTTTACTTGAACCTGTGGGAGGGAAACGAAGCTTGAAGGAAGTGGGAAATTCAAAAAAGCTTCAGAAAGCTGTTTTCTTATTCAAAAGACGAAAGCAAAAGGAGGGTATAGTTTATTTATAAAAAACCATACAAATATATAAATTTTAAAATATAAAAAATTAAATAAAAACAACATCAAAAGTATGAAACCAACCCAACAATATAAAACCATAACTTGCTTGCCTCATCTCTTCGATACTTCTTCTCATACTAAACCATATCTTTATCAAACTAAGTTTTCTTCTCTTCCTTTACGCTTAAAAAAAAACTTCAAAGTCTCAACTTTTATTCTCGTTTGTGAGAGTTTTTTGTGATGCGAACAGTGGCTTATACCGTGCACCAGACGCTAACACCAGAGGCTGCTTCAGTCTTGAAGCAATCTCTAACCTTAGCAAGAAGAAGAGGCCATTCTCAAGTCACTCCTCTTCACGTGGCTTCAACCCTTTTAACTTCCACAAGATCCAATCTCTTTCGAAGGGCATGCCTCAAATCCCATCCTTTCACATCCCTTGGTCGTCACATAGCTCACCCTTCTCTCCACTGTCGAGCTCTCGAGCTCTGCTTCAACGTTGCACTCAACAGACTTCCCACGAACCCAAACCCTCTGTTTCAGACTCAGCCGTCTCTCTCCAACGCCTTAGTCGCAGCTCTGAAGAGAGCACAGGCTCACCAGAGGAGAGGGTGTGTGGAGCAGCAGCAGCAGCAGAGCCAGCAAAACCAACCGTTCTTGGCTGTTAAAGTCGAGCTCGAGCAGCTCGTTGTGTCGATTCTTGATGATCCTAGCGTGAGCAGAGTGATGAGAGAAGCTGGACTCTCTAGCGTCTCCGTGAAGAGTAACATAGAAGATGATTCCTCTGTTGTCTCCCCTGTTTTCTATGGCTCCTCTTCCTCTGTTGGTGTATTCTCTTCTCCTTGCTCTCCTACCTCTAGTGATAACAACCAAGGAGGAGGGACTTTAAGCCCTAACCCTAGTAAGTTCTGGCACTCTCATCATCACTCCTTTGAGCAGAACCCGTTTTTTCATTTCCCTAAAGGAAAGATCTCTACTCAAGAACAAGCTAGAGAAGATGCAGCAAGCCCGGTCATTGAAGTGCTTCTAGGGAAGAACAACAAGAAGAAGAGGAACACAGTTATAGTTGGAGACTCTGTGTCTCTAACAGAAGGAGTGGTTTCAAAACTCATGAGTAGAGTTGAGAGAGGAGAGGTTCCTGATGATTTAAAGCAAACCCATTTCATCAAGTTTCAGTTTTCTCAAGTTGGGTTGAATTATATGAAGAAGGAGGATATAGAGGGGCAAGTTAGGGAGTTGAAGAGGAAGATTGATTCTTTCACATCTTGGAGTGGTAAAGGTGTGATTGTTTGTCTTGGAGATTTGAATTGGGCAGTGTGGAGTGGTCCTAAGAGTGCATCTTCATTGCATTACAGTGCAGTGGATCATCTAGTGGAGGAGATAGGGAGGTTGTTTTATGATTATAGCAACTCAGGAGCTAAAGTTTGGCTATTGGGGACAGCTTCTTACCAAACATACATGAGATGTCAAATGAAGCAACCTCCACTTGATGTTCAATGGGCTCTTCAAGCTGTTTCAGTTCCTTCAGGAGGACTTTCACTAGCCCTCCATGCTTCCAGGTTGGTCACTTCTTCTTCTTCTTTTCTGATCAATGATCACAAACTTAAGTACATGTGGTTGATATTAAACTTATTGATGTTTCAGTGGTAACAGTTCTGAGATGGCTCAGATGAAGTCTTTTAGAGTTAAAGAAGAAGAAGAAGAAGAGGAAGAAAAGCTTAATTTCTGTGGAGAATGTGCTTTTAACTATGAGAAAGATGCAAAAGCTTTTATGTTAGCTCAACACAAAATCTTACCTCCATGGCTGCAACCTCATGGGGATTCCAACAACATTAACAAAAAGGTACAATGTCTGTTGATAAGTGAATGATCTTTCTTTGTTATTGTTGTCTTCTTTGGTTACTGAACCGGTCTTTCTTTTTGTGTGTTAAAGTTTCAGGATGAATTGAGTGGGCTAAGGAAGAAATGGAACCGGTTCTGTCAAGGTCTTCACCACAAGAAACAGAGCAGCTCTGTTTTACAAGATTCCACAGCCACCGTTTCTCTTGTGGACTCGTTTGCTCTGAAGCAAAACTCATGTGTATCTAGTTCTGTGGCTAAGTTCAGACGACAAAACTCATGTACTATTGAGTTTAGTTTCGGAAGTAATCATCAAGAAGGTCTAAAGAAGAATGAACCGAGTCTTGATGGATTCAAGATTAACAATGATGAAAGTGTGGAAACCAAGATTACTCTTGCACTTGGTCATTCTCCACTTCCATCTGATGTAGAAAGCTCAGATGAAGAAGAAGAAGAGTCAAAGAAAGAGATTACAATGAGACAATTATCAGAGAAGCTTCACGAGAACATTCCATGGCAAAGGCAAGTTCTTCCTTCAGTGGTTGAAGCCATGGAAGAATCTGTAAAGAGGAGAGATGTTTGGATGCTTCTTTCGGGGAACGACGTGACTGCGAAAAGAAGATTGGCTCTTACGATCACAACTTCTCTTTTCGGATCAGTTGATAACATGCTGAAGATTAATCTGACAACATCTAAAGCAAGTGAAGCGTGTGAGGAGTTCGAGAAGGCGTTGAAGGACGGAGAAAAGGTTATTGTTCTGATAGAGAGTGTTGGTTTAGCCGATGCCCGGTTTGAGAAACTCCTCGTTGATCGATTCGAGGCTGGAGATTTGGATGGTTCTCAAGGAAAGAAGAGACAAATGATCTTTGTTTTGACGAGAGAAGATGATGAATGTGTAGAGAACGAACATGTTGTTATATCAATGATGTTGAAGTGTAAGAAAACGAGTTCTAGTTTGGTTAGTCACAAGAGGAAGCTAGAATCTGATGATGCACCAACGATGATTAAGAATCCGAGAATCCAAGAGGAGGAGGAGGATGTGGCTTGCGACACAAGTAACATCAAGAATGAGTTCTCAAGGCAGTTGAGTTTGGGATCAAATGCTCTAGACCTCAACTTAAGAGTTGATGCCGAAGAAGAAGAAGCTAAACCGGTCACTCAAATCTCGAGCGGGTTTGAAAAACGTCTTCTAGGTTTGATCAAGAACCGGTTTGATTTCACAGTTTTGTCAAACAAAGATATAACTAAATTTTTCGTGGCGAAGATCAAAGACTCGTTCGAGGAGATCCTTGGGAAAGAGCAAGAGAGATTCGGGTTCAACGTCGATGCGGAGTTGATCGAGAAGTTATACAAAGGGTGTGGGTTTTTTGCTAACAGTTTGTTCGAAGAGTGGGTGAAGGAGGTTTTACAAGCGCGTTTAGTAACGGTCAAAAACGGCGGGAAAGAGGGCATAAGTGTAATTAACCTATGTTTGGGAGGTATAGATGTGACTGACCAAGGGAAGGAGGTATACGTGGAGGAAGGTTTCATGGGCACTTGTCTACCCAGTAGAATCCAAGTTTTCTTTGATGGTTAGATTTGGTTTTAATTACTGTTTTTTTTTTTTTGTTATAATCATATGTACTAAATATCTTGCTATTATAATCATATATATTAGTTATGACTGAAGAAAACTTGAACTTGACCGCATTGTTCTTTGTGTAAACGTATAAGTTGTCTCTGCTTCATGATAGAATGTGCTTTTTAACAAAGTTTTTCTTAAAAAGAGGGAGTAATAATCAAGTATAATATGTAGTAATTGACTATATGTACACAAGCCAAGTAATCGTTATCAATTATTTATATGCTACGCAAATACGGTTGTCAAAGTAATGATTAGCATTTCGTTATGTTTTTTCTTTTGTTTTGTATGGTATTGTGTTCGATCCGACCTTGAAAAATCTTTTGATACTTTCAGGATTGCCTTAAAATTTTGACTATAATACTAGTCTTTGACAATTGGCTGCTGTGGATAGTGGGTAAAAAGACACATTGGTAACGGCAAAACCATTGTGCTTTAAGGTTTAATACTGTTCTTTTATAGTTTTATTGATTATTGAATATTGATGGTTCTAAAATGAGAAAAACGATCTAGCCTAAGAAAAGATGGTCCTTTCATTTTGGTTTCAGTTTGTTATATTGATGTTCCATGAACTTGAAGCAAGAAATACCAAATTTCAACCGTGATTTCAGCAAGATTGAGTTGTCAATTGAACATGTTGAAGCAGGACCTAATATAAAAATCATATTTTTGGTTAAATTCAAATATATAAGGTCTAAGTTTGGTTTTTACTATATTTTGATTTTGTTTTCCAAATTATTTATTTTAAACGTCTTTATGTTTGCTTAAGAATTTCTTGAATTACAGAAGTGAAAAAGTGATCAGTCTTCAAATCAGAACTGAGATCTAAGTGTCTTCACAGCTGTCCACAAGGCAGTTCACTACTTGCAATCACAACCAATACTTGTTAGCATTGGTATTTTCAATCCTTAGTTTTGAAATATTGGAGATGCAATTGATGTGATTCAAAGAAATCTCATTTTTTCTGGATGTTGAATCATTTGTAACTAACAACTATGCATTTTACTATGTGACATAACGTTTACCATTGACTTACTTATGTAAACTTTGTTTTCTATGCATGACATCAAGTTTCAATACGGTTTATAACAGTGGAGAATGGAGAGTTAATTGCACATTGCAATAATAGCCATGGTGAAGAAAGATGATTATTCGGATATTTCATGGCATCTTCGGATATTATGCTACTTGAACTACGTACAACTGGAGTGTCATCATATACAGTTCCAACTAGACTCTTAAATTCATTTCTATGTGGAGAAGTCTGAAGCGAATAGAAGGTTGTATTTTCAAAAGTTTATTTTATTCTAAATGAATTAAAAATAAAGCAACATCTTATCTAATGGTTTACTTCATTTCTTTCTTCTAAAATGAATATTCTAAGTATATTATATCTTTACAATATTATTAATTATTAATATTTACAATATTATGGCTTCAGATTTCATGGAGCAGAGGTTTCCAGGGAAAAACTTCAGCGTGCTAGAGACGCATATCGTTGGTTGTTGGGATTACTACTTCGGTAAAAATTTCAAAGTGCCTAACTTTTGGAGTGTGCATGCTGAGAACTTGTTCAGGTTTTCCCATGTCTATGCACGTATGAAGGCGTGTTGCAATTGTAAAACAATATATCTACAAGCTGATTTCAAACGTCAACAAGTTAACTATGAGAGAAAACTTGATGTAGCAGATTCTATATTAGAAGACCATGTCTACGATGCAGCTCGTTTCTATGGCTGTCCTTTAAACATCCTCTTGATATCTGGGGATGCTGATTTTGTTGAGTTGGTGGAGGCATTGAGAGTGAAAGGCGTCAATGTCTATCTGTGTAGGCCTCGCAACTGTAATCAACTACTCATAGGCACTGTGAAATCACAACAGCAGTTTGACTTTAAGGATTTGTTTTTCCCAAGCCTATTCAGCTATTGGAAGCACCCTCATCTGAGGCATGTAGCGCTTGTGCTTATTTCAGTTTATTTGTTTTATGTGAACCTTGCTAGTTATGACATTTCAGTTTAAAGTACTTAATTATTAAACTTTGTCTAATCTTGTGAACCTTGCTTTAGCTTCTAGTTATAACATTTCAGTTTAAAGTAAAAAAATAACACTTTATATTTTTTGCATATTTCCAAAATTTACTCTACTATTTTGCTTTAACAATATCCAACACAATTCCTATTTAATATAAAATCAAACATCATCATGTAATATATTTATTATATGACATGAATAAACAAACACAAAAAATCATAATTTGTAAAAAAACACCATATATATTTGTGTAAGGAATTAACAAAAATGTTTAGAAGTAAGAGATGAGCTTATTTATCTTTGGTTCTTTTTAATTGAGTTAAAAGTTGTTAAAAATGAATATTAATATGATGTTCAATATATGATTATTTGAAAATAATAGTCAAATTTTAATATTAACTGGATAATATTAGTATATAATTTACTTTGTCAAAAAGTAAGAATAAATAAAAGTTAAGAACTAATTTATAATTGAAAAAATCTAATTTCAAAGAATGAAAGAATAAACATTATAACTTTAAATTTGAAGCAACATTGTCATTTGCTTCATTTTGATACAAGAAGTGAAGCACTATTTGGAACAAAATTTGCTTCAAAATAAAATGAAAAGTGGAAAATGAAGCACAATTAGAGATGGTATTAAGCTGTCATGCACTATAGATGACGCATTAGTCATGTAGAAAATTTGTGCACTTTCTTCTATAGATATATGATGCAAAATTTTAATTAATTTTGACTCATGTTAAAAAAATTTCTATCTTTGCCACTGTAAGTGTTGCTCTTAGGTAAATTTAAATTGTATTTGTATGTATATCATGTTCTATGTATATTGTATCTATTGATTATTATTTTCTTTCATTTCTTTTATAGGAAATTTATCGTGGGCCAAATTATTTTGAGTCTAAGTACAATAACAAAGAGATGTGATGATTTATGCTACTAAGATAGTTAATGAGAAGCTGGTTGCGGTGGTAAACTTCCCTTACAAAAAATTGGGAGAATTGCTTGTCTCATTAGATGTGATGCTAGTCTAGACACCAAGAGAGGATGAGACTGATGAGTCTCACGAAGAATTGGAAAACCCCACTTGTTTGCTTACAAACTTTTGTTTCTTATTATGACCATTACGACCATATGGTGTTTTCATACATCTTTCTGTGATATTATGGAATTTGTTCTACGGATTATTTTTCTTAACTAGTTTCTGTAATGAATTTACTTACATTTCTTAAATTTGACAACTTTAAAGCTTGCATGTTTTCTTTGTAACTTATTTATCTATCTTTTAGGGCTAATTAAGGTCGATGATTAGTGAAAACACAAACTTCCAAGGGTAAGTTTAAATCATCAACCACACAAACAATTTGGAATGAAAAGATGATTTGTTAAATGCACCTATGAAATGTGAAAGATGTAATGAAGTGGTCTTCGTCAACTTGTTCTGCAATACAGAGTCTATAAATAATAGCATTGTTATACTATCTCAAAAAGCTGGACTCAAGGTCCGTAGATATCTCACTTGCTTCTATCCCTAAAGTCTCTCTTTCAATTTTTTTAGTTTCTAGGCTGTTTCTTTTTTAAGATCCCTAAACTACTTATCAGCAAATTGTCAGCATATGTGGATTACTTAAACATGGGACACCTCTTTATTTCTGAAGAGGAGCTCTCTCAAAAAAGTTATGAGGAATCAAAGCTAACCGGAACTGTGCTCTGAAATCATCAATTAAGGCTATAGTGCAACTTTTTCTATTGAACAATTCAAATTTCATAACATAATTTTGAGATTTTTCCAGGTTGAAAGTCTTGTGAATATAAAAAAAAATACTTTGAAATTTGATCTCCAATTCCTTCTTTTTCTTGGGATCAGACGCTCTGACACGTAACCTCGAGGCGCATGTGCCCCGGCTTCCCATCCACATAGTCTTACGCACAACAACCCTATAACTACCTTGTGTGAGATCATCCACGCAAAGATATGTAGAAGATTGCATTGGCCGCATTGAGCTTATCACTCGGCTCTTTCTCGCCTTCTTCTCCAAGAGTTTCCACAACCACACGTTGAGTAATCAGATTTATGTTTTATCCTCCTACCAGCAAAAAAAAAACTACGCATGCACAATCACAACTAAATCAACATCGTCCACGGAAAGGATGCATTATAAAGACTCCGACATTATTATAGAAAAAAAACAACAAACGGGCCACCAATCTGTGGAGATAGACCCTAATTTTTTTTTTTTGAGATTTATGGGCTTACAATCGACTGAGTTTTGTTGTAGTAATTATTTTATGTTAACCTAAGATGACGCCGTATTAATGTACCTCTTCGTACCTAACGTGTCGAACCAAGTTCTCTTCTTTTTTATGGTTGTGGATAATATCCTGAAATTTTGGTGGAGATCTGGGGGGAAGAAATGGAGGACGATATGGAAGATTTTGAATTACGGCGAATGGAAAAAAGAAGGCGGAAGGATTTGCTAAAGTTATTCGGTATGGAACTTGTTCAAAACGATCCTAGTTTCAGTAACGAAGGGTTGGCCGATGTAAGCTCTCTTCGAATTCTCTTAATCATGATGTTGCTTTCTTGTATATGTAAATATCGATTCTGATTGCTTGGTCGTGTTAGGATTTTTTCAGTAGATGATTTTATCTTAAAAACAAAGGATGATACCTTTTTTTCTTCGTAGGGTTTTGATGTGGATAACTGTAGCTATCCGTCTAGAGTAATTAAGTCTACTTGGGGAGATGATTATGACGTCGCTCTTTATGGTAGGCTTGGACTTCACTGCTACAATTTTCAGAAGGTAAACTGCATGTGATCATTGTATCTTAATTCATTTTTTTTCATCGCTATTGTTGTGGGGAACTTGGGTAATGCAAGGAGATCAGTCTTTAAGTTTTTCATATACATTATTATGCTGTGTAAAACATTAGGAATAAAGACTTTAGTTCAAAATCATATATAAAAATTTGAAGATATTATACTATATAACTATAACATGTTTTTTTTTTTCTTAAAACCGTTGTTATGCCTATATGAGTTTTATCTTCTTTGTCACCTGATCTATGGAACATGGTGAGGTGATAAAAATTATATACCGTGTGTGTTCTACAACGCTTTTTATGCGCCTTCTTTTGGTTATTTTAAAGTAGTGGATTGCATGATTTTTAGTTTTTTTTTTTAAATGGCTAGAGTTATTACCCATTTAATTTCTACTTGATCAGTGTTACCTTGATTCCCTTTTTCTTATGAGCTATTGTTTTTGCATTGAAAGGGAACAAATTTCAAGTTTGTGCGCTGGGAAAAGTATGATCTTATCTCTACTGCATACGACTACTTCTATGTAACTTTGGACGCCAAGGATCCTGTCTCTGACTCGGTCTTCTCCTTTCAGACCTTGTTAAACGAAGATTTTTCTCCACTCTGTCCCGTTGTGTGGAGTACCTTAGTCTGCAGAATCAAATGTAAGAATAACAATGTTGTCTGTGTTTTACCGATGGATGTCTTAGTAGTGTTTATATATATCGCTGGGAGTTCTGGTTTAATTTAAGAGAACTAACTGTTTATGGAGAACTCTTTTAAAGGTGATGATGCTAAGGATGGAGATTGGGACGATAAGGCAGTAGATGATTTCTTCAAAGGTGCAATGCCCAAATGGTTGTCTGATGAAGATTTGGCGTCTGACAACAAAATGTACTATGTGGTAAGATAATGTCCACTGTTTGAATCTGCAACATATTTTTTTTTTTTAGTTTGAGAAGGCAACTTGTCTAACTAAGCAGATAACATATGGATTATCGTAGGTGCAAGAATCAGAATTGCAGGAGAATGACTGGCTACATCTATTCACCGAAATTGCGTTCTACTCAAAAACAAATAATGTAAGTCCTTGAGAGAGATACTTCGCTAAAAAAGAAAAGAAAAGAAAAGAAAACGAACCTTTACTTTTGTAGGTATTGACTGCTCCCCCACCCTTGGAAATCGAGAAGGTGGTTGTAGTAACTAAAGAAGACACAGAAGGCCATGAGAAACTGAAAGCCAAAGATGCAATCTTCTATGTGAGTTACAAGTATAATGGTGAATCTTCAGAGTGGGCACGTGATCACAAAGCAGTAATAAGGAAAACCATGGATCGGAAACCAGGACACTTGTGTCTTGAAGTTGCAGCAGCAGCAGAGTGATCTGAAGAAAAGACAGAACTGCGGATCTACTCGTTTTACAATTCCCGACGCTGTTTACTAATTCCATCATGATACCTTATATGTTTTATCTTGTGTTTGTTTAAAACTATTTGGACTTATTATCTTCGCTAGGAGATATTTCTGTATGCAATGCAATATAATTAGTATGAGAAGGAATGTTTCGTTGATCTGTTATGACTTTTGTCTAAACAGTGCTGTTTGCTTCCTAAGGCTGCACATTTTTTTAAAGCATCTGCAAGCGAGTGAGAATGGTAACTTCTTTCAGTTTCTTATTCCTTTCCTTAAATTATTCAACCCATGATGTGAAGATTCAAGAATGTAATATGTTCTCTATTTTTTTGCAACATTATGTAATTTGTTGTCTTGCAGTGTCTTAGGGTATTAAATTAATGATTGCCATTTTAATACCTTTTTGTTTTGTCACAATTTCTGTCGAGGGAAAGTCTAAATGATCTCTGTTTTGCTTCGAAAGCGTATATAAAATGATCGAAGATATCAATCTTATGTGGCTGTTCATGGCCCTGCCTGGTTGGAATATCATCATTTTGTCCAGGTGGTTGTTAATAGTAATACTAACTTGCCTCTTCGCATACCATCATTTATATATGTGTAATGTATATATGCGTATTTATAACTTTGTATGACTTTGCAAGTTATTAATATTGTCGGGATTTTTCCAAGTTAAAAGGCTTGTGACTTGTGAATTTAACAAGATATATTGAAATTTGATGATCTCTGATTCCTCCGTTTCTTGTGATCAGACGCTCTGACACGTAACCTCGAGGCGCATGTGGCCCGGTTTCCCATCCATAGTCTTACGTACAACAGCCCTATAACTACCTTGTGTGAGATCATCCCCGCACTCAAAAGATATGTAGAAGATTGCATTGGGCGCATGGAGCTTGTCACTCGGCTCTATCTCACCTTCGTCTCCAAGAGTTTCCACAACCACACGTTGAGTAATCAGAGGCCGGCAATCCTCAATCTCTCCCGGACTAAGCGGTCCATTCCATTTCGTGAAGAAGGCAAACTCAGTTAAGAGATGCACCCATCCGTTTTTCTCGTTACGAAGCTCTGATTGTTTAACCTATGGATCCACACACCCAATATTCAAATTTAAAAAAATATTAAAGAAAAAACATGAATGAGTTTGTGCATATATGAATTGGAGAGTTACCACATAGGATCGTTGCTGCTGATCTTCATTAGACAGCCATTTAGGCATTTCACCTTTGTAATAATCATTTACTGCTCTATCGTCCCACTCATAATCAGCCTCTTCGCTACCTTTTTAACCACACAAAGAAAAACTTATGATAATTGGCAGAGGAACCACATTTCAATAAGCTGTTAAGACAGATTTTGTATACCTTCGACCCTGCAAATGTGAGTCTCCCACCACAAATTGGGGACATATGTAACTTGATCATCGTTATGCTTCACGCAAGTCTCGAAAGTGAGTGGAGAACGGTCGGCTAGATTAACGGCCTCACATGTTATGAAAGACTTGGTGAAGGAACGGTGTCTCTGCTCATGTAACTGACAGATATACCCAAAATCGTAAACTGTGCCCTAGAGAGATCAGAAAATTAGGACGCGAAGCTTAATTAACCTATTGGTGATAAGTGGAAAAAGCATGCGTGTAATAAAATAGGACTAGAACAAAACCTTCTGAAGATTATAACAGTAGAGTGCAAGTCTAGCGCAAAGGCCTCTGTCATAATGACGGCGCCAAGCTCTAGGCTTTATCCTCCTACCAGCAAAAAAGGCCTACGCACGCACAATCACAAATAAATCAACATCGTCCACGGAAAGGATGCATTATAAATAGACAAGTAACGTGAGAGCAAATCATTTGAGAAGAGGATGTTACGTTGGCATCTGTAACGTATGAGGACCAGCCTCGATCAGCCGGATCATATGAGGAGGAAAAAGTTTGTGTATCTTCTCCGAGTTCCTTCAATTGCGCTCGGATCTATACATTATAACCAAAAGTAATATATTAAAGAACGAAGCATGCACTAGCTACTACAGGCCAATAGAAAAGATAATTAAAGAAAATTCGGACAACCTCTTCTCCGAATCGGACATACTCGGGATCAAATTCTGGCGACGAGTCCCCCATATCCCCCAAACTGTATTCTCTCTTCAAACCCTAATGAAAGAACACAACTGGTTTGAGTGTGTTTAGTTTGCGTGGGCTTAAAAAGACAGTCTTTGAGTTCTTTTTTTCTTCTTTTGTTCTCGTTTTTCATTTTATTTAAAAATGACGTCGTATTGACGTAAGGTAAAACATCGAACCTAATTATTTTATTCTTCTTTATGAAATGAGATTAAGAGAGATTTAGGGCAACCTTGGTCAAGAGAGTTGGCGGATGTTATGGTGGATTTTGAGTTATTGAGAAGGGAAAAAAGAAGGAAGAAGGTTTTGCGAAAGTTCTTCGAATTGGATGTTGTTCCAAACGATCCCGATTTCAATACAGAAGGGTTGGCAGATGTATTAATTCTTAATCATGTGTTTCCTCATGATGTTGCTTGTTTGTATATGTAATATCGATTTTGATTACCAGGTCGTTTTTTGGATTTTCCAGTGGATGATTTGATCATCTCTTCGTGTAATTTTTTTTTAAAAAAGAAGGATGATCCTTTTCGTATGGTGTTTCGTAGGGTTTTGATGTGGATAACTGTAGCTATCCGTCTAGAGTAATTAAATCTACTTGGGGAGATGATTATGACATCGCTCTTTACAGTAGGCTTGGACTTCACTGCTACAATTTTCAGAAGGTATCTTCCTTATGCCCGTTCTCTTGTTTATTTTTAAAATGGTGGATATTCCATGATTTTAAGTTTTAAAAATGGTTAGGGTTTGTTTTAATTGTATTTTTTTTCTACTTGATGTGTTGAGTGTTGCCTTGATTCCCTATTGTCTTTTTTGCATTTGAGACAGGGAACAAACTTCAAGTTTGTGCGCTGGGAAAAGTTTGATGTTAAATCTACTGCAGACGTCCACTTCTACGTAACTTTGGACGCCAAGGATCCTGCCTCTGACTCGGTCTTCTCTTTTCAGACCTTATTATGCGAAGATTCTTCTCCACACTGTCTCGTTATGTGGAGTACCTTAGTCTGCAGAATCAAATGTAAGAATATCACGGTATCACCATTTGTTTGGAGTTCTTGTGTTATAAAGAAATAACTGTTTATAGAAAACTCTTTTAAAGGTGACGACGCTGTGGATGAAGATTGGGACGATAAGGCAGTAAGTAGATGATTTCTACAAAGGTGCAATGCCCAAATGGTTGTCTGATGAAGTATTGGCGTCTGACGATAAAAATAACTATGTGGTAAGATCATGTCCACTGTTTGAATCTGCATTAGCTTGAGAAGGAAACTTGTCTGACATGTTAACTAAAGGTAGCATACATTTTTTATATGTGGATCATCACAGGTGCAAGAATCAGAGTTGCAAGAGAATGACTGGCTACATCTATTCACCGAAATTGCGTTCTACTCAAAAACAAAGAAAGTAATTAAGTCCTTTGAGATTCTCTGCCAAAAAAAAAAGAAGAAAGATAAGAAAAGAAGATGAACTTTTTATTTTGTAGGCGTTGACTGCTCCCCCACCCTTGGAGATCGTGAAGGTGGTTGTAGTAACTAACACAGAAGATGGCCATGAGAAGCTGAAGGCCCAAAATGCAATCTTCTACATAAGTTACAAGTATAATGGTGAATCTTCAAAATAGGCGCGTGATCACAAAGCGGTAGTAAGGAAAACGATGGATGGGAAGCCAGGACACATATATCTTGAAGTTGTAGCTGCAGATTGAGCTGAAGAAGAAAAGACAGATAGAGATCTGCTCTTTTATAATACCTATCACTAACGCTATTACTAACTTTATCATGTTACATATATGCACTATGTTGTGTTTGCCCTGTTTTTGACTAAAACTATTTGGACGAGAACGAGCATATGATCTATTATTATTCGTCAAGGAGAGATTTATGTTTGCAATGCATGATTAGTCTGAGAACGAATTTCATAGGTCTATGAATTTAAATTCTACCATGTTAACAAGCTGGACTCAAGGTCAGCCAATTTCTCATTTGCTTCTATCCCTTAGAGTTTCTCTTCATATATATATATATATATATATATATATATATATATATATATATATATATATATATATATATATATATATATTTTTTTTTTTTTAATTTCTAGTCTGCTCTGTTTTGAATATGCCTAAATTACGAATCATCGGATTGCCACCAGATGTGTATTGTGAACCACATGATGATTCAGGGATATCACACAATGAAGAGGTGAATAGAAGGCTCTATAGACATCTTAAACTGGTTATTTATCCCTTTTCAGATGTGATCTTCAGGATCTCAACTCACCCTCATGATGCTGTTTTTGGTGTAAACTTTTGTTTATTTTTATCTTGCTTTGTTCAGTTCTTGCCATGTGAGTGTTGAGTTTCCTCTGGATTCATGTTGAATCTATTTTAGTATGTTGTGTTTATTTCTTTGAAACCTGAGATGACATTACACTTGTTTCTTTTTGTCGACTTGAGTTTTTGTTTCTCATCCTTAATTTTTTTTTTGTATGTTTGTTAGAAAATACATGGTTTACATTCCATGAAAGTTGTCATTGTATCAACAACAGATATTTGATTTCCAAGACTCGAAAGGTTTTTGGAATATGAATTATTTTAATACATTTATTAAATATATAAATTATTTATACATGTAACGTTTGAGAGTGTGACACGTAATCCTCCTTCCATCCTTTATAAATACATCGTCATTGCACTGCTAAACCCTACAGCAACAAAAGAAAACATCTTCACGCAAATAGTAAAAAGGAGTTTCTCTTTCTTTTTTCTTGTTCCTCGTGCCTCTAGAGTTCTCCAGTAAACGTACCAGAAAGAAACAGAGACAAAGCGCAGAAGCAGTATATAAACACAAAAGGTGTCTCTGAGAGTTGGAGTAAGAAAGAAGCAATAATGTGTTTGGAGTTTGTGTATCACGAGGAGAAGACAGAGCTTGGTCGGCAACAAGCACCGGGTGTGTGTCCGTATTGCGGCGGAAAAGTGGCGGCGGTAGATATTGAGACGAAGTGGTTGTTCTGTTTCTTGCCACTTTGTTTCAAGGTCAAACGCAAGTACTCTTGTTCCTCCTGTGATCGTCGTCTCGTCTTGTATTATTGAAAGAAACAGAGCAAATGAAGAGATAATATATTTATTTTTATTTATTTGTTGGTTTTCCTACTCTCAATGTTGAGGTTTTTGGAGATCTTCCCTTGTAATTTCTGATTTGCTATAAACACCCATCTTGGTGGTGACATTGGTTAAGTTCTTGTGGGTTTTAATGTAAATAATTGCGTTGGTCTTGTTTCGCTTATTACATGAGTTCAATTCAGTTTTGTCTAAATAATTTCTTTGTCATTCTTAGCTAAATTCCGTTACTATTTCTTGTTCATTTCAGTGATTGATTACTCGATGCTGTTTTTATATACATTTGCTTTTATGTGTTCGAGAGGATGATCAACCGAATAACATGGAACCATAGATTAAACACCATCCTTTTTCGTAAGAGAAAGTACTGAACTTTAAGGTATAAATAAAATGTAGAGACGAATGAGCATAGAATCCGAGCACCTTGTCTTGTGAACTTAGTTTCACTTTTCCCGCAATAATCAAGAGAAAATATATTTGACAAAGATCGAATATCAGAAGTTATTTGAGTGATTGACACGAGCGTTTCGGTATATGAATGAGGCCAAAGTTTTGATGTACGTCTTAGCTGGCCAGACATGATAATAGACAAGAAGAAAATAAGATGTGGCCCTAAGAATTGCGATACAATCTATGTATCTTTAACGTTCACTTAAATAAATAATCAATTTGTGTGTCCACAGAAAAATGTAGAAATGAATCTTTTAACTAATCAGCCAGCTCCAAGTATCTTCTACATAGATTCCATTCTGGTTTCATTTTATTTGAAGCCATCAAATATATATACATATATATATAGGTAAGACATTTTCGGTATTGATTGTATATTAAAACCGAAATTTAAGTTTGAAAGAAACACAACTTCTTCTGTATTGCTTTTCATAGAGTTGGTTATACATGAACTAGGTAAGCCCGTTCTAGACCGCACATCTCTATGTAATATCAGACAATACATAATACGTATCTGCCGGAAAGGATAGCCGAATTCTCTTTTGTCCTTATCTAGCAGTGTTAACTTTATATTATGACGTTTACCGACATGTAATATGTTACAAAAAAAAATACTTTTACCGACATGTAAATAAGTATTTTGGAAACTGCTATCGACATCGGATGCAAAAAAAATATATGCACAAATGTACTTACAGAATGATATCTATAATGGAATTCAAGTATAAACTTAAGATTGTTTCAAAACTTAGATTAGAAGTTTATACATACAATGGACTAGCTACGATACAGACTACAAAACTTCAGATAAGTTAATTATAAATATGATGTCAACTTAATTAGATTAGAGTCTGTTTGCAATAATCCAATGTAAACAAAGTAGATGTTTGTTGCTGTACTACTATTATATGTGTAACCTGGAGTAAAAAGATGATGTATGTTACGTTAAATATAGAACGCTAATATATATAACCAAAATAATATTAAAGCAGAAAACCAGTTTAAATGCTAGATATTAATAGACTTGTAAAATGAAAACATCTTACTATCTCAGTATATATCTTCACAATTCTGCTCTAGTTGATAAATTTTCATAATTTCATGTGTATTTTATTAGTCTTCGAATAGTTTCAACTCTTCTCTTATTTATTTTTAGTGTAGTGGATTACATTTATATTCGATACGTAACTCTGTACAAATGTATAGTGCAGTACTGTATATACTCTTTCTGATAGTTGATAGATATCCAGAACTGGTTACACATTTCAAACGTCTAAATTAAATGCACATATAGAAACTTTCTGTATATGTATCAGTTAGGTAATATTTTTTGGTGTTGACATCACTGATCTAGGTAAGATCTAATAGGTATCATATCATCTTGGAACAAGTCCTACAAATTGATCAATTACTACAAGAAGTAATAATAATTTTGTAGAATCGCATGTACATGATAAAAGGGATAGAGGCAAGAACAGGTGGATAGGTGTTGGGACGTCACTTATCATATTTTTGCTGGTGGATAACCCCAAAAACTCTTCCTCAATCTTTCTTTGGATTCTACGATGCCAGATCTTATCATATTCCGAATAGAACTCATAAATTCTATTATTGATATATGTGTTGGGAGCAGATAAGGTTTTGATATTCAAAGCTCAAATCATTGCGGCTAGGCACTCTCATGTCTTTTCTGTGCCCGAAAAGCCAAACTTACACAGTCTCTCTCACTCTATTTATTTTTTTTCTTCCTCAGTGTGACCCGTTGATGTCTATTAGAAAAAAATGTTACGAAATTATGAAATGTTACACTTTTGTTTCACGTACAGTTACCCTTACAACACTCATCTTTCGTAGATGAAAAAAAATAACAATCACACGATCACTTTGTTTTTCGATCGATTCATACGGGGTTTTCATAGTTTTACTACTCTTGATGGTCCAAATGATTACCACGATCGGATGATGCTAGAGGCCTAGAGTAAATACGTAGCTCTTTTCATTCTTGTTATTGCCCACAATCTGTCAGAAACTTTCTCCCATGCACTCTTGCCCAATAAGTATATTCGGAGGAATAGACTCGCACTGATATTATTGGGCCTATAGCTCAGTTTTATTATATCTAGTTCAGTGTGGCCCATCTATCTTGTTGTTCGTCTAAAATATTAGAAATTATGTATTCCCTTACAACTTTCATGTAGTTTATAGAATCTTGAAATCGAAATAAAAGTCTCACTACTGCAAACCAAAAAAATGTGGCCTTACTCAGGGATCACTGAGACTGTCTTGACATCGATACATCTTACAAGATTAGCACTTATGAGTTATGAGTACGTAGAAAGAGAGTCAACTGCAAGTCTTTTAGAAGTTTATAATAAGAAAATGTAATGGTGAAACACTGATATATGAGTCCACTGTCCAGTCACACTCAAGAGCTAGTGTAGTGTAGTGTAGTGTGCCTTCCTGGAAATTTCTTTCGCATGTCCACACGGTACGAAATGCCAGTTAATTCCAGTTCTATCATTATTGATTTAGCTGAATAAAATCGCAAACCATTATTTGATTAGTTTCTGCTCTTTTATAATTCAGCAAAAGAATAATTAGACTAAATAATATCATTATAGAAGGTAATCAAAACATAATAAAAACATAATAACCGGAATCTCGAATACTTACAAAACGCAAGAGCATAAAATTTTAAAATATACTTTCGAAGCAATATTAATCGGATCTGCAAGTCGAATGGGATCGCATGCCTAACACCATATGATAGTTCATAGAGAATCATAGATCTATAATTTTTATTGATATTAAGTAAGAAAGCTTAAGTTTGACTGCAATTAGTGAATATTCAAACGATAATCAGTGAAAACAATCTATGTGCTAGTATATTTTAGTACTTATGCATTACATATATATACTTATGGACAGCAATTGAACACTTTATTTAAATCTACATATGAGAGAACATATTCGTTGTAGAAATAACATAGTGTTGAAAGGTCAAAAGAAATCTGCAGTGCATGCATTAATGTTATTGTATTCATAATCATAGTTCGGGTATTAATGCATCATGCATGCTAGTCAATCGTATCATGGTTTATATCGTAGTGTTGTAGAATGTATAGTTAACTATCTTTAGTAAAACTGTAAATAATCTTAGTAAACGGGGAGATAAATGGGATATAACTTTTTTTTTTTCTTTGAAATGGAAAATTTAGGTAGTTACACGAGGACCCGAGTGACGAGTCAAAGCTACTTGGAGGAAGCTTCCTAAAGCTCTCTTTCGCTAGAAAGTGACGGAAAATCAGTTTCAGCAGAGAATCATAAGAACAAAGCGAAAGAGCAGAGAAACGCCTCTCTGAGTTTTCCTTCCGCCGAGGTAGCTCTTATTCTCTATTTACCAGAAACTTGTTTCCGTATGTGTTTTCTCTATTTTCTTCTACACTTTTGTGTGTTGTTTGTTTATTCGCTTCCTCTCCTGGTTTGGCACGAGTCACGATGTTATTGTTATCCTACACGTTTCGTTGTACTGCTCTATCAGATTATTTGTTGAATTTTCCGGGAAATTCTCCGGCGACTGTTCGTTTCTGTGGTTCTCCCGCCGTAATCATGGGAAACATTACTGTTCTCGTCTCGGAAGTTTGTTAGATTAGAGAGTGGTTGTTACTTTAGAACAGTGAAAAGCGTAAGTTATTCAGGAAGAGATTTGTTAAAAATCTGTAATCTACAAATCGCCTTTGGATTGATTTGGTAGTGAGATTCTTGACCTGGATTGAGATTTTTGACGTTATGTTAAAGACTATGATGCAAAAGGCTAGAGAACTGTTTCTAACTTTGGTGTGTGTGTTTTCAGGTTAAGGAAGAGCGTATTGGTTTAATCAACAGTGTGTCTGAGTGTGGTGCTATCTCTCCTGCGACAGCCATGAGTGGACCATTCAAGAACTCTCCACCAGTGGAAGACAAAGACGTGGAGGCTGGAACTAGCAGCTTCACTGACTATGAATATGAAGATAGTCCCTTTGACATTACCACTACTAAGAATGCTCCTGTGGAGCGTTTACGCCGTTGGAGGGTAAGTGGTTCTAATTCCACTTCATCTGCTAAGTGTATTTGAATTTTCCTTTCACTCTCCTCTCTACTTTTGTGGCTTCGTTTCAAATTCGTATTGGTTAACTGCACAGTGCTTATGGTTTTAGTTTCTTGAAAGGGGATGATATGTTGTTATTTGCCTCAATTAGATAGTTCAGGTTTGTGTTTCTTTGTTTTGTTTCCTAACATTCTGGAAAATTATTTGGTTTTGTAGCAAGCGGCGCTTGTTCTTAATGCGTCTCGTAGATTCCGATATACTCTGGACTTGAAAAGGGAAGAAGATAAGAATCGAATGCTGAGGAAGATGAGAGCGCATGCCCAAGCTATAAGAGTACATAAGCTTTGCTAGTAACTTTACTTATAAATGTTTAGGCGGTGTCTGATCAATGCTGTTTGCTACCTTAGGCTGCTCACCTTTTTAAAGCAGCTGCAAGCCGAGTGAATGGTAACTTTTTTTGTTTTTTGTTTTTGTTTTTTTGAACACAGAATGGTAACTTCTTTTAGTTTCTTGTTCTTTTCTTCAAATTTTCTTTTGTTCAACCATTTGTGAAGCATGTAAATGTTCTCTTGCAGTGTCTTAGGGTATTGGTATGCTGTATGCTGTAGTTGACTGAGGGTTTGTTTCTTTTTAGGAATTACAAGTTCTGCTCCAATCCCTAGCGGTTGTGATTTTGGTATTGGACAGGAGCAAATTGCATCGATATCAAGGGATCAAAATATAGAATCTCTGCAAGAACTTGGAGGAGTATGTATTTGCTTTAGCTGATCTATTACTCTTTGCTGCCGCACTTACTTCTGAGCCATAAAGCTTATTCATGTATGTTTACCCTCTGTTTTATTTTCATTAGGTCAAAGCGTTATCTGGCCTGTTGAAAACAAACTTGGAGAAGGGTATACATGGGGATGATGATGACATATCAAAAAGGAAATCTGCGTTTGGATCAAACACATACCCGCAGAAGAAAGGGAGGAGTTTCTGGGTATTAAATAGTTTTAAATCTTTGTTTTTAGCAGCTTCCAGTAGCGTGAGATTTTTCGGCTTCATTCTGTGAGGATATTCCCTGAAATTAATATCTTGATACCTTCCTTTTTTGTTTCCTCATGTCCAATAGAGGTTTGTATGGGAAGCTTCTCAAGATCTTACTTTGATCATACTGATTGTAGCAGCGGCTGCTTCTTTAGCATTGGGAATAAAGACCGAGGTATCCAGTTTAGGAATTGGTACATTATGTATTGCTCAGCCCATACCTAGTACATGTCCTTTTCTAACTGACATAGCCTTCCAGTTGACTAATCATTACAAAGAAAAGACATTCCAGGATTAGTGTACTTTATTTGAACGAACAATTCCTTTCTATGGTTTTCTGCCTTCCAATCGCTAAGCTCGATAGCTCGTCTATTGTTTTATCTCCACTATCCAGAGTTTTATTGTTTCTCCTGAGCGTTTGGTACCTCTTTTACTACCTACACAGGGTATCGAAAAAGGATGGTACGATGGTATCAGCATTGCTTTTGCCGTTCTTCTTGTCATTGTGGTGACAGGTATTGTTATTCCTTCCTGAACTCGATTTCACTCATATATGTGAATGCTGTATGCATTATACAAATTTGTGTACCTTCTTCCTTGGCAGCTACCAGTGATTATCGCCAATCTCTGCAATTCCAGAACTTAAATGAAGAGAAAAGAAATATACATCTAGAGGTGAGAGCTTAGATGATCATGCAGCTAATAGATGATATCAATTTTATTGGTACAATTTCTGAAAGTGCATCGTCCACATGCTTAGGTTACTCGCGGTGGGAGAAGAGTTGAGATTTCAATTTATGACATTGTGGTAGGCGAAATCATACCTCTCAATATTGGTGATCAGGCAAGTTGCGTGAATTTATCAATGCAGTAGCTCTTTTCCGAATTTAGGTATATATATAATCTATCTTTAACCTGCAAATAATTTCCGTAGGTACCTGCTGATGGAGTTTTAGTTGCTGGCCATTCCCTTGCGGTTGATGAGTCTAGCATGACTGGGGAAAGCAAAATTGTATGCTTTACACTCTGCCTTTGCATTTGCAACGATGCCATATTTGCTTTTAATGTGTCTGAGCTAGTTGTTTCTCGCAGGTTCACAAAAACTCTGCTAAGAATCCATTCCTAATGTCCGGCTGTAAAGTTGCAGATGGCCATGGGACAATGCTGGTAAGACTTGACTAACACTAGGTTTTACTTTCTGTGACACAGCAACTGTAAGTTCTCTGGAGAATAAATGGAGAGATGTATGAACAAACAGTTAGAGTATCCTTGGTTGGAGAATCTCTGCAGAAAATCATGTTTTTCTTTATTAGAAGAAAATATGAGCTGGAGGCGCAGAATTTCTGGATTACTTATTGGAGTCTAAATTTTATTTTGAAATTCAGGTTACTGGGGTAGGGGTCAACACTGAATGGGGGTTACTAATGGCTAGCGTCTCAGAAGACAATGGTGGAGAAACACCATTGCAGGTGGATGTCAACCTTTTATCTGTTCATATTTCTTTTTGGTATTTGTTGCTCAGTAGTATTCATACGTAACTATGATTTCTTCAGGTACGCTTGAATGGTGTTGCAACATTTATCGGAATTGTGGGGCTTACAGTTGCTGGCGTCGTATTATTTGTCCTTGTCGTCCGGTGCGTTTATATTTCTTTCTGACAACTGAATACAACGTGGAGTAAATTGTCAGTGGTCATTGAACGAATCTTTGTTCTCTGCAGCTACTTTACTGGGCACACGAAGGATGCAAAAGGAGGCCCACAGTTTGTTGGAGGGACGACAAAATTTGATCACGTGCTAGATGATCTTGTTAAAATCATCACTGTTGCAGTAAGTATTTCTTAGAAGAAATCAGCATGGCTTATACCATCGTCAGCTTCTTCGTCATATATGTGACCATTCAGCTCAACCTGTCAAATATTGTAGGTCACAATCGTTGTAGTGGCAGTACCTGAAGGGCTTCCTTTAGCTGTTACCTTGACGTTCGTATACTATCTTCTATATAAACATTTTAATGTCAGCAGTTGCTTTGACCTCTTGAGTTGGAAAGGATGTAGTTATACATGGTCAAAAGTAATAGAAATGGATGGATCTGCTATAAAACTAACTAGAACGAGTTTGTTTTTCGTCACTGATCTTTTCTACTTCGTATTGGCAGTCTTGCATATTCCATGAGAAAAATGATGGCAGATAAAGCTTTGGTATGTATCTTTTACTATTTGGGACTCACTTTGTTTGCCTGAATATATTTACAAGACTCATATAGTTAATGATATTCGCAACTTAAACGAACTTAACTTTCAGGTGCGCAGGCTTTCCGCCTGTGAGACCATGGGATCTGCAACAACAATTTGCAGTGATAAGACGGGAACTTTGACCTTAAACGAAGTGAGTCTTAGTGCTATTCCTCCCTTTTTATATTTGCTAATACACTAACAAATAGCAATATAAAAGCCCAGCCTTTCAAATTATATTTGCTGCAAGCTTTTGCTATTTTGAATGAAGTGTCCAACAAGTGAGCCCCCTAATACTTTCTCTTTTCTCAGATGACTGTTGTTGAGTGTTATGCTGGGTTTCAAAAGATGGATCCTCCGGACAGCAGCTCAAAACTGCCACCTGCTTTTGCATCCAAACTTGTTGAGGGAATTGCTCATAATACAACTGGCAGTGTTTTCCGATCTGAGGTGGGATAAAATTGCTTTGGAACTTTACTGATTTTCCATTTGGTTTCTACTTCAGTTTATATTTATGTATCTGTGCTTGTTAATTACAGAGTGGTGAGATTCAGGTTTCTGGATCGCCTACAGAAAGAGCAATTTTGAATTGGGCGATAAAGGTTTATTTTTTCAGCTTAATTTTCCTGGTTCTAGTTCATACAGATTTGAGGAGAACTAATCCCTTTTGAGCTCTGCAGTTAGGCATGAATTTCGATGCCCTTAGGTCTGAGTCTTCTGCTGTACATTTTTTTCCATTCAACTCAGAGCAGAAACGTGGAGGCGTAGCTGTGAAATCAGTAATCTATTTCCTCCTCCTCAACATCTTTTGCTTTGTTTATGATTTATCGTTTGTGGTTGTTTCCCTTGCGACGCAGCATCCTAACAATCTCTTAATTCAATTTCAGCCAGATTCGAGTGTCCATGTTCACTGGAAGGGCGCTGCGGAAATTGTATTGGGTTCCTGCACACACTATATGGATGAGAATGAGAGTCTTGTAGATATGAGTGGAGAGAAGGTTGGCAACTATGTTTCTCTTTATCGTGATATAGTTTGTACGAAAGGTTTACCTTATGATTGTGTTTTAATTTAAGATTGTTTTCTTTCTGCAAGCCAAACTCATTTTTAGTATTTTATCTTGAGTAGCCCCAAATCAATGCCAGATTTGGTAAAGAGAATTTTGATAAGATAGTATTAAGTCTTGTTGTTTCAGATGGCCGCGTTAAAAAATGCTATCAATGATATGGCTGCAAGGAGTCTCCGTTGTGTTGCAATTGCCTTCAGAACACTTGAAGCGGACAAGATTCCAACTGACGAAGAGCAACTTTCAAGATGGGTATTACCTGATGATGATCTTGTACTGTTGGCTATTGTTGGTATTAAGGTAAGTGTTACTTATTGCTAGTTCTCCTTACCTTTCTGAAGAGTCTTGTGATGCGCCTTGATGTGATTCTGTAAACCATATTGGTTGGTATAAAAAGCAAGCATTACTTATTGGGTGTTCTATTTTCTGTAATACATTATAGGATCCATGTCGCCCAGGTGTCAAAAATTCAGTTCTACTATGCCAACAAGCTGGAGTCAAGGTACGTACACATCTCATTTGATTCTTTTCCTGAGAGTTTCTCTACATATTTTGTCTACTTTCTATTTTTCATCGGCGTGTGTAGTCTTCTAAATTAAACTATTGGCCTCAGGTTCGAATGGTGACTGGTGATAACATTCAAACTGCCAAAGCAATTGCACTGGAGTGCGGTATACTAGCTTCAGACTCAGATGCTAGTGAGCCTAATCTGATTGAAGGAAAAGTATTCCGATCCTATTCAGAAGAAGAAAGAGATAGGATTTCTGAAGAGATATCTGTAAGAGCCTTATGTTGTAGGTTGTGACTGAAGGCCAGCTATTTGATGGTACCTGACATTGTTGCTAAATCTTGAAGGTAATGGGTAGATCATCACCCAATGACAAACTTCTTCTTGTGCAATCGCTGAAGAGAAGGGGACACGTCGTGGCTGTGACCGGTGATGGAACCAATGATGCTCCTGCACTTCATGAGGTTTCAATATATCTACAAAACCTCATGTGTAAAACTATTTAGGAACACTATACTGAGAATGAAAATTTCTGTTTTGTCCCCTGATTTTCAGGCAGATATAGGTCTCTCCATGGGTATCCAAGGCACTGAAGTCGCAAAGGAGAAGTCAGACATTATTATCTTGGATGATAATTTTGAATCCGTTGTGAAGGTTGGTATCCTTAGAAACCAAGGGATTCAAACTTCTTCTAAACTAGGCTTTCTGTTCATACCCTTCTGTTGCATGATATTTATGATAATTGTCTTGAGTTGGATATTGATATTTGATTCCTTTAGGTTGTCCGTTGGGGTCGATCTGTGTATGCCAATATTCAAAAGTTCATCCAGTTTCAGCTCACTGTTAATGTCGCAGCTCTTGTCATCAATGTCGTGGCTGCCATATCCTCGGGTGATGTTCCACTAACTGCAGTACAGGTTCGATATAATTAATACCTCTTTCTCATCTGCACAGAAGCATTAACTTAAAAACGAAAAATTTTACGTTAGTAAAGTCTTATATCCCATATCTTTGTAGCTCCTCTGGGTCAATCTTATAATGGATACTCTTGGGGCTCTTGCTTTAGCCACCGAACCACCAACCGATCACTTGATGGATCGAGCTCCTGTTGGCAGAAGGTACGACTTTACTAGACTTGGACGTTTTAAGTCGAGTGATCTCAGTTTCTCTCCCATTTTTACATAACATTTGTATTCATCTCTCGTTTTCAGAGAACCTCTCATCACAAATATCATGTGGAGAAACTTGCTTGTACAAGTAGGTTATCTTTTTATTATTTTCCTCACTTGTCTAAATGTCGCATTATTTTAGCCTTATCTGCTGCTCCAATTGTTTTTGCATATTATTAGGCGATGTACCAAGTGACAGTCTTGTTAGTCCTAAATTTCCGTGGAATAAGTATCCTTCATCTGAAGAGTAACCCCAATCCCGAGAGAGTGAAGAATACAGTCATCTTCAATGCCTTTGTCATCTGCCAGGTAAAAGATAGACACCGACTCTTTTTCACTAAGGATAAACTTGGGCACATCAGAAAACAAACTTATTATATTCTTTTTATTTAGATCTTCAACGAGTTCAACGCACGGAAGCCAGATGAAATAAACATTTTCCAAGGAGTTCTCCGTAATCATCTCTTTGTGGGCATCATCTGTGTCACTGTTGTGCTCCAGGTAAGTTCAGTCACTTTTTTTTTTAATATACATCTGAGGTATAGACAAAAACGGTTTATTGCTTGTTGTTAAATGTTTTAATAGGTAATCATTGTCGAGTTCCTTGGAACATTTGCCTCAACGATAAAGCTTGATTGGGAGATGTGGCTCATCTCGATTGGAATCGGTTCCATCAGGTTTGTTTCACTAATTTTTGTCCACTTCCAGACTCATTAGTCATGAAAGAGTCTCGATTAGGCGTGAAACACAAGAGTGTTAGTAGATGCGTACTTCGTAAACTCACTAGATAGACTCCGTTTTGTGTGTTTGTATTAACCAGTTGGCCATTGGCGGTGATCGGAAAATGCATCCCAGTTCCAGAAACTCCTGTCAGCCAATACTTCAGAATAAACCGGTGGAGAAGGAACTCATCAGGTAACTAAAATCACCTTGTCGTTATAGCCAAACCATCAAACGCATCTAAAAAGCTACAATTGCTACTAAAAGCTTTGAAAATTTTCTGTTGAATTTTGCAGGTTAATAAAAAGTAGTTTGAAAAGACTAAGAGAAGCCAGTCAAAATACCAGAAGTGGATTTAGTAGTATCCAACCTGTGAATACTTTTATACTACTATTTTGCCTTCTCTCTGCCCACGTACTTTTGCAAAATGCTTGTACGTTTTTTGTTAAATACATCAAAAAAGAACATTGTGAATATGCAAGTAGCTTAATATGAACAAGTGGTCGTTCCATCTTTGTAAGAGGCTTTCAATATATATGGCCCTAGGTTTGCTGGTGCGACGAGAAATAGATATATAGAATATTCACATATTCACGAGTGTAGATTTGCTTTGGTTGTTATCCACAGATTCTCAGTTTGAGAAGATTCTGATGTAGCAGACAGTGGAAATGGTGCATTGCTGTCTCCACAAAGAGTATATCTTCCCTTTTCCATAAGCTGGCGATTCGTAAACCCCTTTGAATACTCACACCAACGTTCACGTTTCTTTACAGTGAATCCAGATAAAAAAATTTATGAAATTACCAAAATGACTGAGCAATTACAAAATCTCTAACAATCGATTAAAAGAATCATGCGTTCTGAAGATTGAACCATAGCAGATGAAAAAGAATTCAAGCAAACCGCCATTTCGCAGGATCAAGAATGCTTGTTGATATAACAGTTGCAGAAAACCTCACATGATCTTTTTAACACAAGTCTAAACGATCAGATTGATATATCAAACGCAGATGCCAACATTCAATGCTGAAATTACCATACCAAACAAGAAACTCAGAACTAAGTAGAGAATCTGGAAGTTTTAGAAACACACAAAAGTTACATCTTTTCTCAACGATCGATCTTAAACTTAAACTAGAGAGCCCACAGCAGTACCAAAGTGATCTAAAACAACTCTAATGGAGATAACCAGGGATCTTAATACGGATAAAAAGCATACTCATAACATAACCCATCACAATTGACGAGACACCAGCCGTAGCATACGAAGCCTTCACACTCTTGGCTCGATTCTTATCCAACGCCAGATCCAACATTATGATCCCGATCCCACCCATCACGAACATGAACCCCGACGAAAGACCTTCTATAATATACTGCCCGTTGACCCGACCCGACATGAACACCACGGGCCGTATCGCCCCTGTGACTGGATCCTGGGTCGACCCGATACCTGGAGGCTCCACGATCACATCGTAGACGAATCCGGAGATGACGAGGAAGTAGGTGAGGAGAATCAGCGCGAACACGGTCATCGGAGAGGGGAGAGTGAAGGAAGGGAGCTTGAGACGGAGACGCGGTGGACGGAGGAAGGAGAATGGGATGAGACGGAGAATGTGGAAGATCGGATCGATCGATGATTCGACGGAGGTGTCTGACATGGCGGATTGGGATTGAGAATCGGTTCTCGGAGCCATTTGGATCCTCTCTCACAATGGGTATAACCTCTAAAAGCTCTTTGTTTCTCGTGATGAAGAAGATGAGTGAAGAGTTTAGTTTGTTTGGAAACTCGGATAACGTTATCCCGTCAAATGGATAGTAAACCCGTGAAAATAAAGTCAGACGTTCTGCTGTTTAAGTTTTAAATAAACGACGCATAGTTTTGTTTGAGAAAGTAGAACCGGCAGGACAATAAGCACTAAACTATCAATCGTCTTCTTCAGTCTTCCATCATAGGAGAATCCTTTGGATCTTCAGCAAGCTATTCTCGCGGCAAATTTTACGAGATTTTGGAAGGGCGTAACTGGGTTTCTTCCGTGGAGAAGCTAAACGGAGATGAGCAAGAGACCGCCGCCTGATCCGGTGGCGGTGCTTAGAGGACACCGTCACTCTGTTATGGATGTTTCGTTCCATCCATCAAAGTCTCTTCTTTTCACTGGGTATGTTAGTCTTCTCTCACCTGTGTGAAATCCAAAATTCTATATTGGCTTAGTTTTTTGATAATTTGATGCAAAGTGAAGATTTTTGAATTCTCCAGTTCAGCTGATGGAGAGTTGAGGATTTGGGATACCATTCAGAACCGTACAGTTTCTTCTGCCTGGTTTGTGATTTTGACTGTAAAGTACTTGTCTTTTTTTTTTTAATAATGAAGTAGCATTCATTGTTTTGTCTCGGATTGTGTAGGGCTCATAGTAGAGCAAATGGGGTTTTAGCTGTAGCAGCTAGTCCTTGGTTAGGGGAGAACAAGGTTATCAGGTAAACGTAAAAGCAATTCCCCCAAGTTGTGGTTCATAATCAGGGAAGACTGAGCTAGTTACTGTTTTGATTATAGTCAGGGAAGAGATGGAACTGTCAAGTGTTGGGATATTGAAGATGGTGGTCTATCAAGGTCCCTTTTTCAACTGTTTTTTTTTGCATTCATTTCTCTCTTAACTATATGACCACTGAATATCTTTGGTTGACATGCTTGGCAGGGATCCGTTACTAGTACTCAATACAAGCGCCTATCATTTTTGCAAGTTCTCTCTTGTCAAGAAGCCTAAAACTTCTCTGAAAGAAGCTGAAGGTCACTCTAAGAAGTGCGTTGAGCAGGATGCTGGAGACACGCGTAATGTTCAGTGTACAGATGATAGTGAGGGATCTGTCGGGGATTCTGGTTTGCTTCAAGGTATGTTTTTACTTGGATTTTCCAGAAGTTTTGTGGCCTGATCATGACTTTCGACTGAATTGGTTTTTGTGCAATTATTCAATGTTAAAATGTAAGATCATAGAGTTGTTGTCGAGGTTTTTTTTTTTCGTTTTGTCTGACGTCGCAAGATTTACTTAAAATTTGATAGTAACAGATGGAGATCATGCTGAAAGTGCCACTTACGTAGCAGGAGCAGGGGAGCAACCTACTGAGGTGACTAGAAACCCATATGATTCTTTGTTTTTGACAAAAACCCACTCACTTCTTAAAATTTTTGATTATATATAAAGGTAGAGATATGGGATCTTAATACCGGAGACAAGATCATACAACTTCCTCAAGCTAGTCCTGATGAATCCACCAGTTCTTCTACCAAAGAAAGAGGTAGCTTGTACTGTTTTCTGTATGAGATCCTTCCTTTTTATGTACATTTCCTGTTAACATTGATGCCTTCTCCATCATTAAAATTGCGGAAACTAGAATGCCTTCATTATTTCACCTTAGAAATTTGCTTACTATACTTTCATCAAAGTGTTAAATTGGGTCATCTGCAGGAATGTGTATGGCAGTTCAATTATTTTGCCCTCCTGAATCACAGGGTTTCTTACATGTCTTAGCTGGGTATGTTGTCTCCCAAGCTTTTGTCCATTAATCAAGAAAAACACAAATCTACATTTGTATACTTTGTTTTTATCATGGGTGGTTAATATTGAACCTGTGCAGTTATGAGGATGGGTCAACACTGCTTTGGGATATACGCAATCCGAAGATTCCTCTAACAAGTGTGAAGTTTCATTCAGAGCCAGGTCTTGTTCTCATCCTCTGTATATCGAGATGTTTCTTATAATGTATTGAACTTTCCGAATGATTGATTTCTTTTCTTTGTGCAGTTCTAAGTCTTTGTGTTGCATCATCATGCGATGGAGGTATCTCAGGAGGGGCAGATGACAAAATTCTAATGTATAATATCAACCATTCAGCTGTAAGGAAATGAAACACTCGTGTTATCGCTTTGTAAGTTATTATCTAGTGCTAATCTTTTTGCATGTTATATTCTCTTAGGGTTCTTTAACAGTGAGGAAAGAGATTATTTTGGAAAGGCCAGGCATCTCAGGCACCTCAATCCGACATGATGGAAAGATTGCAGCCACAGCTGGTTGGGATCACAGGTTAGCATCCACTTCTTCAGAATTCAAATTCATTTCTTTGATCTGTTTGTTCATGTTTTCCTAGTATAATCGAAAGCAGTGATTGGTTTACTCGCATTCTGTTTGTTCATGTTTTCCTAGTCCCAGTTCTTTCGCGTTGTGGATGTAGACGCATGTGAAATTGTTATTTTCCTTTCCATATGTCAACTAGTTTTACTAATACATGTTTGTTATATGTATTTGGAAAAACAGAGTAAGGGTGTACAATTACCGCAAAGGAAGTCCTCTAGCGATACTAAAGTACCACGGAGCAACGGTTTGTGAATGTTTCTCTAACTTTCTAGTCTATATACCACTCTCTTCGTTTTACGAACCGGAGACAGTTAACGTTTCTGAATGTTTGTGTTTGTGTTTGTAGTGCAACGCCGTGTCATACTCTCCGGACTGTGAGCTAATGGCATCTGCGTCCGAGGATGCAACTGTTGCTCTCTGGAAACTCTACCCTCCCCACTAATCTCTCTGACCGGTTTTGGTTTTGTGTCTTCCCTTGATTTTCTTGTAAATACGTTATGTCATCATCAAAAGAACAAATAGAATATTAGAGAGTATTTATCTATCTGGTTTGTTTTGGTGTGAGCTATATTGAGCATCCTGTGCACTACTGTTTACAGAACTTCCAAAAGAAAACCAAAGACGGGTTTCATTAAAATAAACTCGCACGTTATGCCGTTTTACATTGGGGGAATATAAAACGACACGTAGTTTGCAATTAGATAATAGATCTGGCACAAAAATGTACGTTGAGTAGATGTCACGATAAATGAAGTTGCACCAAACTACGACCTGTCTCCGTCACAAAGGAGAAGAGACTCTCTCATAACTTTCAGAAGCAAACAGCTCGATTTCATTTCTCGAGATTTAATCAGTTATCGTTTGCGATTTGATCTGGATCCGGAATGGCGTACGTGGATCATGCGTTCTCGATATCAGACGAGGACATGATGATTGGGACTGCATACACCGTGAATAACCGACCGCCGGTTAAGGAGATCGCACTCGCGGTGGCTCTCCTCGTGTTCGGAACCCTAGGAATCGTCTCAGGCTTCTTCATGGCGTACAATCTAGTTGGCGGTGATCGAGGCCACGGTGCGATTTCATTATCTTTGTGGCTAATTCTTCTCCATTGTAGAAAATGGAGATTAATGAGAATCTGAGGGAACTTGCTTTTGTGTTTGTTCATCTGGTTGTCACTATGTATAGTTAGTTCTGAACAAAAAATTTAGATTAGGGGAATGTCAATCAGAAGTTTAGATGATTAATTAGGCTGAATAGAAAGATTGCAAGTGATCTGGTTAGCTACATCATTGCTAGAAAGATTTCAGTTGATTCCATATGCATACGCTTTGATCTCCTTCTCAGATTATATGTAACTGTTCCGGAAGAACTTGTATATGATAATTAGTCCACAATTTTTCAATCCTAAATGTTTTTTTTTTCCAAATTGCCAAGTTTGCTCTTATCTGCCTGCAAGGTTATTCCTTGTTTGCATATCTACTCATATGAAAGCAAAAGTGATTGGATTTTCCGTTTTGTTCTGGATTGCAAGAACTACTCCTTTGTCATCTTTGCATCCAAAAGCCTATCTTTTCTATATGTGATTTGGGTATGAGCTTCAGGTAATGATTGTTTCATTTTCTGTTTGACAGGGATTTTCTTCATGGTCCTGGGGTGTCTGCTGTTCATACCAGGGTTTTACTATACTCGGATCGCCTATTACGCTTACAAAGGATACCAAGGTTTCTCCTTCTCAAACATACCCTCCGTTTAGTCTTTAATGTATAGAGATGATGTTTAAGTAAATGGCCTTACTTGTTTTCTTTCTATATAGTGTAATAGTTTTAGAGGAGTTAAGTGATTTCCATGTTTGATATACATATATGTATCCCTTCCTGCTTTCCTCCTTACTCTTGTTAAATAATTGTGAGCCTGTTACAATTAGTCCGATATACATATTACCATATATATATATGTACCTGCTTCAGATATATATTTGAGCTTGTTTCTTTTACATCCATCTCTATTCCTTGCACATATGAAAAAGGAAAAGAAATCTAGTTGAAAAATATGTGTGTTTTTCGTGGTCAAAAGGATCTAAGCTTGTATAATAATGTATGTTACTTTATATATTAAACTGATCAATTAAAGACGTCACAGCTATGGAAAAAAATCTGGATATTTGAATGGTTTCATGGGCCCAAGGATCGTTACGGCCATCTGTTAAATGCTAAAACCTGATTACGTCCGGTTCTAAAATATCTCCGTGTTTAAAATAATCAGAATATTTATCTGAAATTTTGTCTTCTCCTCTCTCTCTCTCCCGTGTGTGTCCACATAAAATCCTCCGCCGCATCTCAACTTGTCTCTCTCTATCTCCAAAATGGCTTCCTCCTCTCTCTTCAACACCTCTCTATCTTCCCTCAACCCTAATCATGACCTCCTCCGCCGCCACTCTTCCTCCCCTCTCCTTCGCCACCGCCCCATCGTCGTCTCATGCACCTCCTCCACAGACGGAAACAGCACCAACACCACTCCAATCGAGACAATCACCAAGCCTCGCCGAACCGAGAACACAATCCGCGACGACGCCCGTCTCCAACGCTCCACCGCCGCGAATCCCTTCTCCGCCAGATACGTCCCCTTCAACGCTCCCCAAGGATCCACCGAGCACTACTCCCTCGACGAGATCGTCTACCGCAGCCGCTCCGGCGGCCTCCTCGACGTCGAGCACGACATGGAAGCCCTGAAACGCTTCGACGGCGCGTACTGGCGCGATCTCTTCGACTCCCGCGTCGGCAAGAGCACGTGGCCTTACGGATCGGGCGTGTGGTCTAAGAAAGAGTGGGTCCTACCCGAGATCGACGACGACGACATCGTTTCGGCCTTCGAAGGAAACTCTAACCTCTTCTGGGCCGAGAGGTTCGGTAAAAAGTTTCTAGGGATGAACGATCTTTGGGTCAAACACTGTGGGATTAGTCATACCGGAAGTTTTAAAGATCTCGGTATGACCGTTTTGGTTAGCCAAGTTAACCGGTTAAGGAAAATGAAACGTCCCGTTGTAGGAGTTGGTTGCGCATCAACAGGTGACACGTCAGCGGCTCTTTCTGCTTACTGCGCGTCCGCGGGGATACCTTCGATTGTCTTCTTGCCTGCTAACAAGATCTCGATGGCTCAGCTTGTTCAGCCGATAGCTAACGGCGCGTTTGTTCTGAGCATTGATACTGATTTCGATGGATGTATGAAGCTGATTAGAGAGATAACCGCTGAGTTACCGATTTATTTGGCGAATTCGTTGAATAGTTTGAGGCTTGAAGGGCAGAAGACTGCAGCGATTGAGATTCTTCAGCAGTTTGATTGGCAAGTTCCTGATTGGGTGATTGTCCCCGGTGGCAATCTTGGTAATATCTATGCTTTCTACAAAGGCTTCAAGATGTGTCAAGAGCTTGGACTCGTTGATAGGATCCCGAGGATGGTTTGTGCTCAGGCGGCTAATGCGAATCCTCTTTACTTGCATTACAAGTCTGGCTGGAAGGACTTTAAACCCATGACTGCAAGTACAACTTTTGCTTCTGCTATTCAGATTGGTGACCCTGTTTCTATCGATAGAGCTGTTTATGCGTTGAAGAAGTGTGATGGGATTGTGGAGGAAGCGACGGAGGAGGAGTTGATGGATGCGATGGCGCAAGCGGATTCTACTGGGATGTTTATTTGTCCGCATACGGGTGTGGCTTTGACTGCTTTGTTTAAGCTGAGGAATAGAGGAGTGATTGCGCCGACTGATAGGACTGTGGTTGTGAGTACTGCTCATGGGTTGAAGTTTACTCAGTCGAAGATTGATTATCATTCGAAAGCTATCCCTGACATGGCGTGTAGATTCTCGAATCCTCCTGTTGAAGTGAAGGCTGATTTTGGAGCTGTTATGGATGTTCTCAAGAGTTACTTAGGGAATCAGACACCTAGGTCATAAGTAAGAGACCAATCTTTTTTTGTTTTTTTTTTTGAGAACTTGTAGACTATTTTGTTTCTGTACTCTTTAAACTGCTTATCTGTTTCCAAGTTTTATAATAAGCTCTCAAGCAAAGTTTGAACCAACAAAAAAAGACCTCTTGCAGATTACATTGTTACAACTAGTGTTTACATAGAATCCTTGGAAACAAAATGTGTCTTGAAGAATGCATTAAAGAAAAGAACCAAATTTATGAGTAATCATAGAGCGATACACTCTTGTCATCCGAGACACTAGCGAGACGACCAGCCCTGACACCAGTTCCACCAGGTGGTCTAAACGCTACAGACCAAACCTGGTCATTATGGTTACTCATTGTCTGAATAGCAGCTCTCATCTTAAGATCCCACAGCCTCACAGTCCTATCACTCGACCCTGTTGCAATAGCTCCACCGTCTGGGCTAGCATCAACACTCAGCACCCAGCTCGTATGTCCCGACATGGACCCCACCAACGTTTTCCCTTCAGCATCATGCATGTTCACATGCCCATCATCTGATCCTGAGAAGAGAACTCTCGGGTCTACAGGGGAGAACACAAGTGACCTTACAGGCATGTTGTGCCCTTCAAGCTGGTGAAGAAGCTTAGAGCGATCAACATCAAAGACACAGATGGTACCATCCATTGAACCACAAGCAAGACGTTTCCCGTTAGGAGACCAAGCAACGGAGAGAACGAACTTCTTGCTACTGGTTTTATCAGAAGGCTTTGGTGCTTCAGGACGTGGGATTGATAGAGTTGAGATTAGTCTCCAGCTCGCAGTGTCCCAAAGCTTCACCGAGGCACTACTTCCACCCGCAACAGCAAGGATTGTACCCTTGTAACACATTAAAATAAATAAGTTAGCACATAGCATTGTATTTATGTAACATCAGATTCGAAGTTACTATGGTCGTAAGTCAATATGAACAATCTACAGAGAATTCAGACACACAAGTAGATGACAAACAAGTTCCTGTCTTGTCTAATTCCAACTAGTTTCTAAGCATCGTCCGGAGCTAACAATTTTATTGATTCTGAGGTCAAACTTCAATTTACCTTAGGTTCAAATTGCATACCCCAAACCTCAGAAGGAGGAGCTTCGAGAACAGCGATGGTGGCATTAGTGTCGACATCGAAGACACGGACGAAGCTATCGAGGGAAGAAGACGCTGCGATGATTCCGGAAGGATGCGCCGCCACAGCTGCTACTCCCAAGGAGTGTCCTGTATTGGTTCTCACAAGATCCAGCTCGTCCGCTTTCCACAGCTTAACCGTCTCGTCTAGAGATCCAGTCAGAAGCAACGCAGGTCTTTCTTGCGTCGCCGGAACCCATGTCGCCGCCCAAACGGAATCTTCGTGTGCGTTCTCGATCGATTTCAGACCTGCGAGTTTCATCTTTTTAGGTTTTTCTTTTACTGTCTTTCCAAGTGAACAAGGAGATGCAAAACCTTCTGATTCTCTCCACTAACACCCTCCCGTTTTTAAGTTTAACAATATAACATCGTGTCGGTTTTGTAGTTTGATGAAAAGCCTGTCACTAAAGGCCCATTAACGTAATAAGAAGCCCAATATTTATCACTTTTTCCCTCTAACACTCCCGCCGGCGTCAGCTATTAGCACCGTTTAGCGGAAAAGAGCTCTCTGAAGCCGCCACGTCTCACTCCTCTTTCGCTTCTTCTCTTCTTCCGTCTTACCTCTTCTGTCTTCGTGATCACTCTGTTATCGACTTCGATTGCTTTAGCTCTCTCTCTCTCTTTGAACTTTCCCGGGGAAAATATGGGTGAAGAAGCTCGAGTTGTAGATATAGAGAGCAGCGAAGAGAACGCGACGAGAAGAAACCATGACTCGGTAGTAGATTTATACCCGCTTAGTAGCTACTACTTCGGTTCGCGAGATGCTGTTCGCGTCAAGGATGAGATGATCTCTGATCGTGTGGTCAGATTGAAATCGGAGTAATTTCAAGTGATTTTGATCATATGGGGTTTATGTTTTTGCGTTAACTTATATCTAAAGGATTTTACTCTTTTTTTTAATCACTTTGCAGTTACGCTACTCATGGATTGAGGACTTGCGTTGAAGCTGTTCTTTTGGTAAAAAAAAAAGTGATTGATAGCAAAATTATTGGTTTTGGAGAAGTTTTTTAACATGTGATGTTTGGGATACATCAGGTTGAGCTGTTCAAGCATCCTCATGTTTTACTTCTTCAGTATAGAAACTCCATCTTCAAGCTTCCTGGTGGTCGTTTGAGACCTGGTGAATCAGGTTTTACTTTTACTCTTCTTTAAACTCTCTATCTACGTGATCAAATCTCAAATGCTGAGATCATGTTTCTTCTTAGATATTGAAGGTCTTAAA
>CAKOAT010097376.1:244502-390744 GCA_932364175.1 Eruca vesicaria subsp. sativa
GTCTCTCTCTCTCTCTCTCTCTCTCTCTCTCTCTCTCTCTCTCTCTCTCTCTCTCTCTCTCTCTCTCTCTCTCTCTCTGTATGTACACAAATGTTTGAAGGTAGGGGAATGCATTGGGATGTGGTGGAGACCAAACTTTGAGACATTGATGTATCCATTCTTGCCACCCAATGTGAATCACCCAAAGGTTAGTTTAGTTCCACACTTCCATGCTAGTAAAAAATGATGATTTGTAGATAAAGCTTTACTCTATGCTCATCTTTTTTCTTGTTCAGGAATGCTTAAAGCTTTTTCTTGGGAGACTAGCGGTACATCAACAGTTTGTCGTGCCTAAAAACTTCAAACTCCTCGCTGTTCCCTTGTGCCAGATCCATGAAAATGAAAAGGTATGCGTTTCTTACAATCTTACTCGCTTTCCCCTTACCTCAATGTACGTTAAAGCGCGCAGTAAACCTATATTCAACCGTGTTATATGCATTATCCATATGATGTGTTTTTGTTATTGCAGACTTATGGGCCAATCATATCGCAGATTCCCAAGCTTCTTTCCAAGTTCTCATTCAACATGATGGAGATACGATGAACAACCCTTGTGATCCTTGTCTTCACTAGCTCGTTCCCTCGCATCTACCATAGATTATATATATATGTTTGGTGAAATCTTTTTAGTGTGTGATTTATATTAGTTTACTTACAGAAGTTGTAAAAGCTTGTTATTGTTGATTACATCAAATATGTTTAGTATATAGGCTTCTGTGCTGGAGTATATTGCAAATGTAATTGAATTTATACGTGTATAATCAAAATAAAGACATCTATGCTTATATATGTAATTTCTTGTAAATAAAGTAATGAGAAGTCAGATAAATAAAGATGATATTTTTTTGCGTTTGCGTTTTGTACTGCGGTGCGGTTTTGAGCTGCGTTCGGGAAAAAATAAGTGGATGTGGAAAGTTATGGAAGAAGTCGTTGGTCAACGTGGAGAAGATGAGATTGACTGATCTTTTCTTTCTCATTTCCATTGTGCTACTGCTGACTAGTCTCCATGATTACGCATAAAAGTTTGTATTATTAACTTTTATATAAATGACTTTGAGACAAATTAAAAATAAAAAGGGAAAGAGCTAAAACAGAAGAAGAAGACGATATGAAGAAGGGTGGATTCAGCAATAATCTCAAGCTCTCAATCCCTCCTGCTGGCGAGCAATCCATCACCAAATTCTTGTATCTACTCTCGATCTCTCTTTCTCAAGTTAGATCTGTTGACAGATGTCTCTTGGAGGAAGCTTAGTTCTTGTTTTTTTTGTTCGTTTCTGTAGGACGCAGAGCGGTACGTTCAAGGATGGAGATCTGCGTGTTAACAAGGATGGAGTTCGTATCGTCTCCCAATCTGAGCCTGAAGCTGTAAAAGTCTTTCTTCTTTTATCTTTATGAGTGTTAGGTTATAGTATTTGTTTCAAACTTCAAATGAAGAGAAGATTTTGGCTGAGTTGGATTGTAATGTGGTTGTTGGAGTTGATCATTATTGGAAACTTCTCAAGATCGTTACTTTTTAGCTTCTAGTCAGGAACATAGCTCAAAGCTCACGTCTTTTGTTATGATTGCTGTCTTTTCAAGATTGTTACTTTTAGTTGTTAGATAGACAACAACACATCACAAAAGCAGCTCATGTCTTGTAATGATTGCTGTGTTATCAAGATCGGTACTAGTAGTAGTTAGTTAGATAGAGAACACATTTAAAGCTCATGTCTTGTTATGATTGCTGTCTTTTCAAGGTCGTTAATTTTTAGTTTTAGATAAGAGAACACATCACTAAAGCTCGTGTCTTGTAATGATTACTGTCTTTTCAAGATCGTTAATTTTAGTTTTAGATAGTCAACACATCACATCTTAAAGCTCATCTCTTGTTATGATTACTGTGTTGTATTTTCGTTTGTGACTTCTGTGTGTGTTTCAGCTGTCTCCGATAAAGCCAGCGGATGATGAGTTTAGCTTATCCGATTTGGACATGGTTAAAGTCATTGGTAAAGGAAGCAGTGGTGTTGTACAACTTGTTCAACACAAATGGACTGGTCAATTCTTCGCCTTGAAGGTACTACTGATTCTTCCTCTCTTTTTTTCCACCTGAACAACCTTTTCTTATATGACTCTGATTGTTGTGTTTGATCAGGTCATTCAACTTAACGTTGATGAAGCTATCCGCAAGTCAATTGCACAAGAGCTTAAAATAAACCAGTCTTCACAATGTCCATACCTTGTTACCTCATACCAATCGTTCTATGATAATGGCGCAATCTCGCTCATCTTGGAGTACATGGACGGTGGATCTCTTGAAGACTTTCTCAAATCAGTCAAAACCATCCCTGAGTCCTATCTCTCTGCCATCTTTAAGCAAGTAAGCCATACAAAAGAGACAAGTTCAAGCATAATAAACCTTTTTTTTACTGTATTGGTTGAGTGATAATGTGATTTTCTTTGATACAGGTGCTTCAGGGACTGATCTATCTTCATCACGATAAGCACATCATCCACCGTGACTTGAAACCATCGAATCTGTTGATAAACCACAGAGGAGAGGTCAAGATCACTGACTTTGGTGTGAGTACCGTTATGACAAACACTGCTGGTTTAGCAAACACCTTTGTCGGGACTTACAACTATATGTCTGTAAGTATCTCTTTTCCCATTGTGAGATTATTTTCACTAGTAAACACTTATGAGTTATGAACAATATCTTTTAACTATTATAACAGCCAGAGAGGATCGTTGGGAACAAGTACGGTAACAAAAGCGACATATGGAGCTTGGGATTAGTAGTGCTAGAATGTGCAACAGGAAAGTTCCCTTACTTACCACCAGATGAAGAGGAAACATGGAGCAGTGTATTCGAGTTGATGGAAGCAATCGTGGACCAACCACCACCAACTCTTTCTTCAGAAAGTTTCTCCCCTGAGTTAACTTCATTCATCTCCACATGGTAATTGATAAATAATCTTCTGTCTTTTCATAAATACACTAATATTCAAAGATATCCTAACTCTACTCTGCACTCTCTTTCAGTTTGCAAAAAGACCCGGACAGTCGAAGCTCTGCTAGAGAACTAATGGTTTGTTTGTTTTCAGATAATCTATAAATCCCTTCTCACATCCTTTTCTATCTAATTCTAAGTGTTGAAATCATTAACCTCTGGAAAACATTTCAGGAACATCCTTTCGTGAAGAAATACGACAACAACTCGGAGATCAACCTCGCGTCATATTTCACAAATGCAGGGTCTCCTCTTGCAACGCTTAAGAATCTCTCTGGTACATTCTCCGTTTAGTCTCTCCAGGGAGACATCATCAAGTGGTTGGTTACTGTTATCGTCTGAGGTTTATTTGTTTTTAACTTCCCAGTTGAAAATATGATCTTGATCATCTACGACATATATATATATATAGATATATAAATATGTGCTATTGGTGTATTTTCAAGATCATAGGATGATTATATGAGCTACATGAGAGTGTGCTTATTCACTTTTATTTATTATTTTCCACTTGGAGCTCTCATAAGTGAGATACTTTGGATTGGAATGTTATGGAGAAAAAAAAGAAATTCATCATCTCTAATGTTTCAAAAGTGACTGCCTTCTCTTTTCATTTCGTCCTTGTGTTTATTTTCCAATTTTGAATAAATAATTCACCTTTGTTTTGGGTATTGTACTGGTTTTAAATAATAAGATACGTTACTAATTTAGTGACAGACAAACGTTCGTATTTCCAGCAAATAAATGTGAGATACGTTATTTACAATGTAATTTAAAAAACAGAGTAAATGTAGATATTTTGACGACAGTTTTTTTTCTCTCATACGAAAAGTCTACAAGTGATTTGTTAACTTAAAACATGCACTCATTTTTAATTAATTGGTATATCTGCCAACCATGATAAATTGTTACTCCTTGATAAAATATTCAACCAAAACTGAAATCAATAATAATAAACAAGAAAATAAAAATCATATAATGACCTAATTTGCTGGAGGCGCCTTGGACGTGGGAGCGAGACCTTTCGAGTAGTGCTTAGCCATGTCATGATGCTTAGCCTTCATCTTCTCTATTTTCTTTGAACAAAACAAAAAAAAAATCATATTTCAAACTTCGCCATAGCTGCGAGAAGCTTCAAAGTTTGTGTGTTTAAGCTAACTTCCCTTTCTCTCTTAAAACGATTCTGATGAATCGACGCTACGATAATAAGCCACCGCCACTGGCGGTTTCCTCAAAGGAGAAGAAGAAGAAGCATTTCGTCAACCACACAGCTCCCACCACTCCTGGAAACCACGAGAGGACTCAAGCCAGTCCAGCGCTATCACCAGCTCGATCACACGAATTGATCAGAGACTCTGATGATAAGCTTAGCTACGAGATTTTCTCCATTCTCGAGAGCAAGTTTCTCTTCGGTTACGAAGACCCTAGGCTCTCATGGATCCCTCGTAGTCCGTTACGACCTGGTCCTGATTCTTCCGATGCAGGACCTTCTCCTAGATCACCGTTGACTCCAAACGGCGTCGTTCTCCCGGGAACGCCGTCTTCTTTCCGGAGTCCGAGAGGGAGAATCTGCGTTTTGAGCATCGACGGCGGAGGGATGAGAGGTCTTTTGGCGGGAAAATCCTTAATCTATCTCGAGAAGATGCTGAAGGAGAAATCCGGCGATCCGAACGCTCGGATCGCGGATTACTTCGACGTCGCCGCGGGATCAGGAATCGGAGGAGTTTTCTCGGCGATGATGTTCGCGACTAGAGACGGTAACCGCCCGATTTTCAAGGCGGAGGACACGTGGAAGTTCCTAGTTGACAACGCAGAGAGTTTCTACCGATCATCCCCCGGAAGCGGAGGAGCAGGAGCGGCGATTAAACGCGTCATGAGATCCGGATCATCCTCTTCCTCCTCTTCCGTAACCGCCGCGTCAGCGAAGCTAGAGAAAGCAATGAAAGCTTCGTTCGCAGATCTGACGCTCAAAGACACTTTGAAACCGATTCTCATCTCTTGCTACGATCTCTCCAGCACCGCGCCGCTTCTCTTCTCACGCGCCGACGCGCTAGAGAGCGACAGTTTCGATTTCCGTCTCCGAGATATTTGTCGCGCCACGTGGGCGGAGCCGGGGACGTTCGATCCCGTTCGCACGTGTTCCATAGACGGGAAAACGCGGTGCGTTGCGGTTGGAGGTGGGCTCGCGATGAGTAATCCGACGGCTGCGGCGATTACGCACGTGTTTCATAATAAACAGGAGTTTCCGGCGGTTATGGGGGTGGAGGATATGTTGGTGTTGTCGCTTGGGACTGGTCAGCTTTTTGAAGTGAATTATGATTACGAGCAAGTTAAAAATTGGCGGGTAAAAGAATGGGCCAGGCCCATGGCGCGGATCTCTGGTGATGGTTCTGCTGAGTTTGTTGATCAGGCTGTTTCTATGGGCTTTGGGCCTTACAGGAGTAGTAACTACGTTCGCATTCAGGTTTATTTCATTCCATTTTAAGTATTATTGCGTTCTCCGTTTGGATGAAAATATCATTAGAAACAAAATGTTGTGGTGCAGCAGGCAAATGGGTCGAGGTTAGGAGCTTGTGGGCCGCACGTGGACACGGATCCAAGAGCAGAGAATGTGAAGAAACTGACGGAGATCGCTGATGAGATGTTGAAGCAGAACAATGTTGAGTCGGTGTTGTTTGGAAGCAAAAGGATCGGTGAAATGAGTAATTCAGATAAACTAGAGTGGTTCGCGAACGAGCTTGTGATTGAGCAGCAAAGACGAAGTGTTAGTGCGTCACCAACCGTGACGCTGAAGCAAGCTGTGTCCAAAACCAACCGCAATGCTATAAACGCAACTCTCACACTCATCTCCAGAGAAAGATGAAAAACTTGTAAAGAAGGTTTATTTTTGTGTTTTTTCGTTTTTTTTGCTCTCCTTTGAGTTTTTTTAAATGCTTGCCATTTACATAAGAAAGTACACTTTACAGAAATACAAATAACAAAAGATTTAATATATGACATGTTTGTTGTTTATTATTAGAAGCTGAATTTTATTGAAGGAACATAAAATGTATGTACAGAGGCAACAATAATCGGTTCCGAGTTTATGAAAGCTACAAAATCCCAGAGATCAAAGAAGAAGAAGAAGAAAACCTGAGACTTATCTATATATCACTACACAACATTACTACCACTCTTTTTCTTTCCTGGCGTTTTTAACCACCGACCTATCTTAACCGCCGGAGCCAAATACCACCACCCATCACCAATAAACAAAAACAGTTTCACCACCCTAGTAATCAAGAACTATAAGAAAAGAGAAACAAAGAAACCCCCTAAACATGATGCTGAAGGTGAAGAATCTATGTCGGCTAGTTGCTAGCTTGTTGGAGCCACCCTGAATAACCGATTCTGGTGACTGGGGTTATTCTTTCTGGGGACCAAAACTTGTTTTTTTTCCTTTTCCTTGTCTTTCTTCGTCGCTAATAATGGTACAAAGCAGAAGGGACTGTACAGAAATAAAAAGATGGAGAGGGGAGCTTATACCATCATGTTTAAGTCTGAAAGGTCATCCATGGGTATTTGAAGTCCAAGGAGATCAATATCATTATCTTGTAATGCATCGTCATCGATGTTTAACCACGAGCTAAGATCTCCTGCTTGCGCATCGAAATCATCTGGACCACCTAAACCGTCTGGTATCTGCAGTTGAGATAGGTCAAGAGGAGGCTCTGACTCGTCCAGTGTCTTCAAGTTACTAAACTCGTTGTTGTTGCTATTAGTTGGTTTGGACTGTGATGCTCTGTTTTGCTCCATGATATTGGCAGAAGAAGGGGAAGAAAACATAGGAGTTGTTTTCTGCCTCGGTTTTGTTTTTGATTTACGTTCACCCTTGGCATTATTGGACAGTGCAGGCCGACCGATCTTGTTAGTTCCTCCACCTCTTGATGAAGAAGCATGTCCTTTTCCATCTCTGTCCCTATCACTTCTCTTCCCTTTTGTACAGCTTGAAAGTGGTGCCCCACCCACATCATTTAGTAGCAGCTCTCTCTCCTTCATTCTATTTGACCACATTGTCTCATCTCTCCCTTCCCGTAAAGCATTATCCGAGTTCTGCAATGCCAATGATGAGCTCGGTTGTTGTGATCCCATCGGCTCCTTGTCCATGGGGTTATCTTCAATTTGTGTCAGCCCGGCAACGAGGATATTCTTAAATGTAGACTCGCTAAAGCAGCTTTTGCCTGTCTCTTCGAATTCACGACATCTTCCAAGCGTCCTTTTCACGAAAGCAAATGCCGCTTGCTTTGATATCTTGTTAGCCGAACTCTTTCCACCTGCGGAGTTGTGATGACGCCGACTTGACTGTAAAACAGAATCCATACAGAATTATCAAACCATGAACTTGGAATAAATTGGAAAAGTGTATCTGAAAAGGCAAAGAAAACTGAATAGTGGACCCAATTACGAGAAACAATGAATTCTCACCTTGCTCTTTTCATATGCCATTTCGACGAGTTTCTCATAACCGAGCCGATCAAACTCCCTAAAAACATGAGAAAATAACCGTTAGATCACAGAAGTCCAGATCACTAAAGGCGTGCAGAAAAGCAGAAGAAAGACAAAGTCTTACTTCTCCTGAAGTTCTTTCATTTCTAGGGCAGGCTTTATAATCCGATTCAACATCTCTTTCTTCTTAGAACCCTTAAAAGTTTTAAGATAGACAACAACACAACGTTAGCTATCTTGAGAACACATTAGAATTTTAACTTTTTACAAGTACAACATGAAACATGAACAAGGTAGATTATAAGCAATAAAAATTATAATTTGCAATATTAAGCTGTTTTAAAAGAAAAGGAAGATAAGAACACGAGAAAACATACCACCTCGTAGATAGCCTCCTCTAGCTTCTTGATCTCGTCAGCAATTCCTTCATCCTCCACGCTTGAAATATTAGCCTGCAGGAAAACACAATGACAACACATCAATCAGAATCCAAACCCAATAACATCAGTAAGCAGCATTTGTAAAGATATTGAACTCATGGTGACTGGGGAATATACCATGGGTTCCAAGCAAATTCCAATGGACTGAGCTTCCATATAAATCTTCTCATCTATCCCCAAATTTTCATACTGAATGTCTGAGAAGTCGCTGGATAAATGGTCTGAAAATCTTCCATTGACATTGTGAGCTGAGCTATTAACACCCTTGAGCGTCATAACAGACACATCATCTTCTAGCTCATCAAAGTCCAGTCTATCACTCTTATAACCATTGGAATCCATCATATTGTTCAAAACACTAAGTTCTGACTCATCCTCCGCTCCAAATTGTAAGTCTTCATTTACACTGGTTGAGTCCTCCGAAATTAGAGCTGATAGCAATCTCTGATAAAGGGGCGCAGCTTTAGAATCCTCTCTGCTGGTTGTAAGTTCCTCAGGAAATGTGTCACGACCATCGAAGTCTGAAGCTGACCCGACTGGTGTAGTACCCATGGAGGAGAGGTCACCCTGACAGAGAAAATGGTAATCACATTTATCGAAAATGAAGAGTCGGTATATTACAGATGTAATTATATTTAACCAAACTTTTGAAAGGAAAAAGAAAATTTATATCGTCAGATCAGGTAACATAGCAAATCTACACATATTTCCTACCATTTTCGGTTTTTCCCCAATGAAACAAACATATACACACGCATAATGAATCTACTAGTACTATTGAAATAAAACATCTGCCCCAGAGTAATCCATTGCAACACATTTACATCCCACCACACTAGACAACGGTGCAGGACGTAGAACGTTAGTTGTATACACCGATCAAGTACTACGCATATGCATAGAAACATATATATAACTGATTGTCACATCCTTTAAATTATGAGGTCTGAATTGTATAATCTTTATCTTATTGTTATACAGGACAACGAATTACCAGCTGTTTCACGAAATTGATATGCGCATCAGATATAAAGCAAAAGTATCGCTCCATTTGCTTCCAGAAAGAGTTAGGAAAATTCTGAGCTGCATAAAAGAACAAAACATATTTTTCTAGAGAAGAAAATCTGAAGAATAAACATAAACGAGGACCACGGAAATAACTTACCAAAGTTTATAGCCGAGTTCACAGCAGCTAGCAGCTCTTCATGCCCATCATCTGAGCCAACTAAGAAAATAAAACAAAATCATAAATAAAATAAAAGAAAAAAATTCAATCATGCCAAAGAACAAATCTGATTAACTGAACTGACCAAGAAAATCTATTGGAGCAGCATTTGACGATGTACTTCTCTGACGTTTGTAAGCTTTGCGGTCAGAGAGTTTCCTACTGGGTGGACGACCTACCCTGCTGCAGAGAGCTTATGTTATAAACTAGGAGATAAACCTCATGAAACCAAAAACTTTTACCCATACCTGAAAATAGGAAAAGAGAAATACTTGAAGCATGGTCCTACCTTTCATTCGCGTCAGAACTATTTCTTGCACTACGAAGTTGTTTTGCTGTTCCATGTCTCATAACTCCCATTGGGTTGACAGACCTTGTTGAACCAAAGCCGCGATCTGTCCTTCCTCGTCTCCTTACACCATCCCCAAGCTTATTTTTTCTGGATTGTACACCAGTGATGGAGAGTTTGGGAACACTCAGAGCAGCTTTCCCATCGACCTCATCAGATTGCTTTCCCTTGTCTTTAGATTTGATCTCATGGGGGCTAGATTCTTCACTTCCTGATAAAGCTGTTGTAGACACACTATTTTCAGCTTTAAATTTCATTGGCGAAGAAGCTGCTGGCGAGCGCCTATGAAATCCAACATCTGACATGTTATCTGGTGAAGGAACGTCGTCGTTGCTTGAAACAATGGGGACCAAGTTCGTTCTCCTTGCAGAACGGGATATCTTTTGTGGTCTTTGACCCGCCCATTGAGTGACAGGTGGTGATGGAGACCGATTTGATGTCATACGCTTGCGACTAGGAACCCCTGACAACAGTGGAGGTTTGTTTGTACAGCCAGAAATATCCCAATCACTTGGAGAAGGAGTGTTGTGGACAACAGGAGAAAGTTTCGGCGGTAGCCCTGATCCTGATCTCGGACCACGAAACGAAACACTTATTTTTGGGGTTGAAGTTGGGCTTGAAGAATTCAATTCATCCTGAATATTTGGCCTGAAATGAACCCACGGGAGAGTAACATGAATTATAAGAATTGGAGAACGTAATCAAGCGGAAAAAAATGACAGGTGTGTGATTGCCAGTTTGGTAACACATACTTGTTGATAGCCCTGTGAGTCACCCTTTCCTTATCTGAGCCGATAGCTCGTTCTCTCTTTTCATTGTACGGCGAATTGTGATCAGAATCCCTGGAGAGCAAGGAACGCCCTGCCAAACCTGTCTGCTGAGAGAAGCTATCAGATCTTCCATATGGAACAGCACCATTCCCCGCCCCGTGCCTACACAAATAATTTAAACAGACACATTAACCAATTGAATGACCAACCAAACAGAGTCGCAATAACCTTCATTGACAGAAGCGGTGAAATGAATGATGGGCGAAAGAAGAGGTAAAGTACTCGCTCAATTAAACAAAGGATCTTCAGCATATGAAATGAATGATGGAATTTAGCCACCAACCTAAATTCCATAATCACTCAAATGAATTAAAGCAATCATCGAATTAAGGTCATTAAGTAGTTTTATAAAGGCACTGTTGTTGCATCTCCAACATCCATTAAATTTTTTGACATCCTTATTATATTTTCCTACTAAACTACAAAGGAAAGGATGTATACTAGCAAAAATGGCACATAATCTGATAACTTGCATAAGACATGGCTAATAAATACATAAAATCAGGTAAACTGGACGTACGCTTTTAAGAACATTGCTACTTGGATTTACGTAATTATTCAGATGCAGTATACATGTCACCATAAGCCATACCTTAACGTGCTCGAGTCACCATTCAATCTCAACCTGGAATCACCAGCTGATTTCGGTATGCCCTGCTTCAACTCCCTATAACCGTCAACAGCTTTGTTCGAAGCCAAACTAGAAGGACCATCTGTTTTTATGCCAGATCGTTTTTTCTTCATTTTCGACTTTTCCCAACCATCAATACCAATTGAAGATCGATCATCACCCTGAACTGCAGTATGATTTGCAAGTCTCATTGAGTCTTTATCCCTATCTAGAGCTGATTGACGAACAATAGCATTACTTCGAACATCCATCTGAACCACATAATAGCAAAATTAAAAAATTTTGAATTCACACCTACCAATTAGTAACAAGTAGAATAAATGAATAAAAACTTCAGAAATTTAAAAACCAAAATTACGAACAGCATCCTGCGGAATGTAATATTCTTTTTTTAAAGTCAGAACATGAAAGAAAAAAAAAACAATTGAGAAACTCTGACAGTAAATCTAGCAGGACTAATGTTCTGTAATATATCATGCCTTGAATATGACATTCAGATGCATTGAATATTGGAAGTACAACTAACGTATACAGTGATACGACGAAGTTTCTATATAATTATCTGCTACTACCATTTCTAGATATTTCTATGATAACCGTTCAGAATTTCACCAAAAGTTGCTTCAAGGTATGCTCTATAGAAAATTACATCATGACACAAAAGGTCTGTTCACTGTTAAGCTAGAAGTATAACCCAATATCCTTGGTGCAAACAGCTCCACAAGGATAATACACCAAAGCATATCTTGTCAAACAAGAATAAGGAATTACCATGGAAGTACGTGTCCGCTTATTTAATGCACCACATTTAGGTCGTTCGTCCACCTTTTGCTGGTCAAACTCAAAACAACCAGGCAGAGTCTGACCTTGAATTCCCATTTTACCTACACTTGGCCCTGAAGACAGACGGTCATTGGAAAACCCTTCTGGCCGAGACCTTTTCTTTGTAGGTACAGTAGGAAAAAACTTGTTAAATACAGACGAAGCTTCGTTGAAGATTTTCACACGCTCCCTGCAACAATAGATACTCAATTAGGTAAACAGAACTCCAAAGAAGATTTATTAATCTATCGTAGTAAACTACCTGGCCTTCACATTGTTTTCGCGTAGACCAGCCTTTAGTCTTTTGATCTCTTCTGGTATAGGGGACGGAATTAACTTCCCTTTCGGCGTTGCACTTGGAGATTCATCCCCTTGAATTCCAAGAGCAATATTCACATGACGCTTAAAGTCACCTTGACGAATAGACTTATGATCTGCGGCAACCACCTTAGGATCAAAACGCAGACACTGAAAGAAATTTGTTACATCGGTTTGTGCTAATGGTGAAGTGGTCCTCAACGTGCTCGCGTGAGAAGATGAGACAGGGTGATCCATTGTCTCACGAAAGCTACTAGATCTTTCCATCTGTGAAGCTAAGTTAGACCTGTATAAAGGCCTATCTGGTCCACCAGAAGAATAATCAAACTTCCCAGGTGCTGACATTCCCTTAGCTTTGGCAAGTCCACTGTTTTATTTATAAACAGTATACACGCAGTGGCACATGACAAGCTTGCAGAATTACAGCACATATATGCTAAATTCTCGGCTATCGAGTTATTTAAGATAAAGCACCTGCAAAGTGACATAAAGCGGAAGCAAAACCTCAGTGAGATGTCGAAAAAATTAGCACGAGAATGGAAGTGGAAGACAAACAATATATTCGTAAGTAGAAGGTATAGATTTCATTTGTACTAACCAAATCTTAAAAATCGAAAAAAAAAACATACAAAAGTCTCAGACCTATACATAATTAGAAACACAAGCATTCATAAGTGTGGTTTCGGAGTACGTGGGTTCTTCACATACTCTTTGAATATTCACACAGACAGAAACTAATCATGTTCAGATCCATAGCATGGCATGTTATTTTTATTCTAAGAACTAAGATACTAAGCAACTACCACCCAATTAAAGAGCTCAAATCAATAATGAAAAAAAATCTACAAAATTTAGCAAATGTACAAAATGCGAAAATTATAGTAAAGTGGAAATGTGAAGTAGACGAGAATGGAGATCCAGTTGAAATGTGTTTCAAAGATCTTATAATTTCACTTCTCATTAATCTTAAGCATATGATAAAGTTGAATAGTAAACACCCACCAATACCTATCATCAACAACACCTCAATCAATTTGAAAAGAACGAAATAAAATTCCTTTAAATGTTTCCCAATCCACATTGCCTACTAATCAGGAAACTAAAAATGCCTCAACTTCAGACATATGATTTCAATTTACCTTTCTCTTGAAAAAATCGTGTTTTCAAAATTCATTGCAACAAAACGCCCAATAAACTAGAAATAACCAAAATTCACAGCTTAATATAATCCCACGGAAGTAATTAAACACAATAAAACCCTAGAATAGAAGTGAATCAAAAATCATACGAACTTATATCTAAACGAAGTCAATCATCTTCAATAAGCAGAGAAACCCACAGAAACGGAATCCTAAAATCCGGATCAAACTTCAGAGATCGAATAAAGAGATTGAGAGAACAAAACCTCGTTACCTTCGAATCCAAAATCACGGCGAAGAACCAAAATATAGAAAATTTCCGCGCAGAGACGAAGAACTCTCTCCTCGGAATCAGGGAGTTATGAGTGATTGGATCGTTCAGATGAGATCGAAATCGAAATCAAACGACGTCCCTGCAAACAGCCATGAGAGGACGGGATCGAGACGAACCGCGCGTACCTTGGTTTCCTGTTTTTGATCGGCAAAATTGGCTATTTTAGAATTACGATATTGCCCATTGGATAAACATGGAGGAGACCGGTCCCCTATGGTGACTGTAGGGGTAATCTGGTAATGTAAAGCTGAATGGCTTTTTGTTAAGCTGTGACGATTGACGAATGACGATTTTTATCTGTTTATATATTGTCCGAACAATTGGATAACATCAATAAATAAGAAAATCATTTTTTGTTCAATATTTTCATTATCTTTCTACTAGTAGTAAAATCCACATGTTGACAAAAAAAAGAGGGTAAAATCCACATTAGTTAAATCTAAAAACATTTAATCCTTTGATGTCATCTTAATTGCATTCAGATTTGTACAAAGCATTTACATCATCTGAGATTCTGAAGTCATAATTAGGTTCTTTAAGATTAAATTTTGTTGAATCATTTCTATTGAGAATTGACTAGTTTTTTTCCACCCAAAAACGTGTATTATTGACTACTAATCATTGTCTTACCTATTAGATAAATAATCAGGTGATTTTAAAATATGTTCAAGATATATTATGTGTATATATCTACACCATTTGACCCCAAAAAAAAAACTAACTACACCGAAGAAAGGAGTCACTGGAATAGTATTTTCAATCAACTAAACATGAAATTAAAAGATGGACTCCTAAACAGAAGAGTTTGAGTTAGCAAAATTAAATTTATGATGAGTTAGTGTTGCTACGTGTTCAAAAACATAGTTTACTTCTAACATAAAATCTAAATTTAACCCAAATGCCATGTGTAAGAAGATAAATGCATGTAACCCTTTTCCTATGTGTATCAATTATCATCCATCACTTCCAAGAATACCATAAAATGATTGGACCATGATTATATCTGATGAATTTAACATGTTAAACATGTAACAACCCCAAATTAACAGTCTAACAGAACTTTTACCACCATGGAGAAAATAGAATAACTCTTTGCTCATATGATTCTGTATCTTTTCGTTTCAACTCATTTTGAAAACGAAACTGTTCCGTTTGCCGCACATTCCAAGTTGTCTAGGAATAAACACTACATACTAACTCATGTTTTACCACCAAATCTTTGGAAAGGTTCAAATTCAATTTATATAGAGAATACATTAACTATAAGATTACACAATGCTAATAGTATTACAAACAAAACCAGCTCAAATACACTATGCTTTTCTGTATCCAATCTCATCTAAGTATCAAACTAAAACACTTTCGCTTATTCCTAATCTTGAAAAAGAATTTTGCAATAAAAAATCAGTTTAAAAAGAAACACAAACTCCATTCAGCTTTTAGACAGTCCTCGTCCCAGCCAAGCCACGATGCAATAGATTATGAGAGATCTGATCCCTCTTGTTAGACGCAGTCACAGATCGAATATTATTCTCCGGCACAGTCACATCATCAACCACCTCAAACTTCAACTCCGGCGCCATCTCCTCATTCATCATCTCACAAATATTATGCAACACACAACAAGCGCCCAACACGTACGGAAGATCCTGCAACTTAACCTCCGTCCTCTTCTGCAGACAAGCCCACCTTCCTTTAAGCCTCTCAAACGCCTCCACCGCGATCTTCTGAATCCCACCAATATTCTCATTAAACCCATGCTGCGTCCACGTCAGATTCTGTCTCGCGTACGGAACCAAAAGCCAATCAGTCAACGGAAACCCCGCGTTCCCAACTATCCAGCTGTCACGTAGCATCCCGCGCGCAGCGCGTTGCCGCGTAAGCGAAGATTTCTCGAGGATCTGATCGTCGGTTAGCGATCCCGGGTTCCCGATGCAAACATCGGTAAAGATCCCATCCGCGTTGACCACTCCTTGTACGGTTATCGAGTACGACGTCTTCTGGTTCCTCTCCGTGTGCCTCTTGTTAAAATACGCCGCCACGTGAACTTTAGGAGCGATGATCGGTATATGCGTGGTGTAGATGGATCCCACCACGTCTGGGATCTTATGAACCGATTCGAATTTCTCTTTACTCGATCGGATCTCCGAATCCGACGGCCAGCGGAGATACTTCGGCATCAGGACGTCGTAGATCGCGCGGCAGACCTCGATGACCAGCTTGTGGCAGGTGGAGATCCCGAGCCCGAACCGCTCCGACACGTGGCGTAGCGGAGCTCCCGTGGCTAAACGCCAGACGCAGACGCCGACGCGTTTTGGAGCTGGAATCGCGTCTCGGAGCATCGTGTTTTTCTTCGTAACCGTCGCGTCTAGCTCCTCGCAGATTAGATTAAACGTCGATTTGCTCATACGAAACTCTCGGCGGAACTCTTCCTCCGGAAAATCAGGGCTGCTCACTCTGTCCCACCAATCAGTCGTGCGTTCCTTCACCCATAACCTCCTGTGACTCGGTCCTGACCCGGACCCGCTAGCGATATCCGTGGCTTGAACCGGAGCATTAGCGACGGGTGTTTCCTCGCCGGAAGCAACCGCGGAAGCTACAGCAGCGACGGCGGTTCTTCGTGCGCGTTTTGGACGAGTGACATCTGTTTCTTGAGGTGTATTGTAATGACCTTGTAACTGATTGTAATAACCATCCATTGCTTTGACTTTGCTCTTGTGATTAGCTTCTAGAAGAGACTTCTCTCGATTAGATTCGAAGTCCCACTGCTCTTGCTGATGTTTAGCTTCTTCGTCTAGTAACAAAAGGGTTGCGAGTATATCTCCAAAGGCGGGTTTGTTACTACCACCATTCACAGGTCCAGCTTCTTCTTCTTGGTCTTCCTTTCTTGGTCGTTTCTTAGAGTTTTCGTTACCGAAACCTTCGAACCCGAAATCAGAAGGAGAAGAGTCCATGTCTTGAAATAGACCAAGGAAATGGGAACACTCGTCTTCCTGTAGGTATGGAAATGGGAAAGCAGATATTTCCATTAAAGGGGGATCCAGAGTTTGACGAATGTTTTTTTGTGGTTTTGAAAAGTGTTTGACTTTGTGTTTAGATGTGAAATCAAAGCTCCCAAGTGTTTGAATTTCGATGGTTCTGGTTTCAGACATTTATATAAAAGTAGTTTCTTTGTCTTTGATAAGAGAAGATGCAGAGACGAAGGAAGCGCGTGAACGTGTGAACGCGGTGAGGAGATGGGTTTGACGGTGACTTGACTTTCTTTTTTCCTGTTATTTTATTATTATTTGTCGCTTTTTTTTGTTTAATTTAGATAAAGCGTTTACTGGTCACTGTTTCATTGAGAGATTGCACCGCGTAAAACTTGTTTGATTATTTCAGATAAAGACAAAAAGAAAAACATGTTTGATTAAGGCGTTATAACTATATTAGATTCGATATGCATTGTAGTACACTAGCAATATATTACTCAATTATATATCAACTATAAAATCTGGCAAAAGAAAATCATGTGTTAGTTATAATGAATGGTCTATAAGCCTTCTCGAAGACACCCGACGGATCTTAGCTAATAAGTACTTGACTATGTTTAGATGCGTAAGTAATGATAGTTGACTTGTTTAATTAACACAAGTTAGAAACTTTGAAAAACATCAAGTTTTCAGTTCAAAAGCTTAGTGAATCTTATATAAGAAACGGTTTTTCCACATGGTCCTAGATTTTATAAATTTTATTTCATTAAACTTAATATTAACTAATCATATATGAACACAAAAGCTGAGACTCTCAAAACTTAAATTTGGTTAAATTTATAAACATTTTATTCAAATTTATTTGTTTTGGTTTTAATGTTAATTAAGTAGCTTAATTTTTATCAGATAAAATATATACTAGATGATGATTTCCAATTTGTTTGATTGTATAAGTATTTGCTTAAGTGTTACAACAAACCCACAAGAAAATTGAATGTTGTGAAATTTTGTCCAAGTCGAAAGATTGAATGGATACAAAAAGCTTTATTTTGCATTATTTAAAGATTTACGCGGCAAGGAAGCATGGTTGGTGTGTCTTGTACTCTTTAATTGACATTTTTTCGGAAATATTCTTAATAATAGTTACTCATATTTTTAATACTGATTTAGACTGCTTTGGGGAAAAAGCACGTTTCTAAAAGAGGATAAGAAGTTTCTTGGAAGTGGCAAATAAGTAAAAACTAAGATAGTAAGCGATGACGATGGTAGGGCACTGCGAGGGAGATGGATCCACGGACCAACACGTGCTCTCTGTTATACCAAAAAAATAGATAATTCGAGAAAAGAAAAAACGAAAGAAATAAAAAGGAGAGGTATGTGCAAATTCATCTTTTGTTTCACGAAAAGAATTTTTGATGCCAAGTTAATCAGGAATTAAAAGAAGAAAAGATTCATCTCGGTTTCATTCGTTTGAATCTAGGTAGTGTGACGCAACGAAAGCATAAAACAAATTAACTACTAAATTATGTGTTTGGCTCTGTTTTCTTATTAGTTTGATAAGTTGACAATGTTTAATAGTTACATATATGTTGCTAAGAAAACTCGGAAGATTGACATATGATATTGTTTCACCTCATTCTAAAAATTAGAGTATCTCAGGGTCAGGGTTTCAATCATCCTCATTCATCAACCCTGTGGCAACGCTTCGATCCCAAGTTGCTCGTCCACGACCTCTCCACATCCCCAAACTTACTAGTTCCTCAGTCAAACTCTCCAAATCTCAATTAAATACATTATACTTTAGCTGATCAATAGTGGCATCAATCTTTGATTTTATCAATGCATATCCATCAATATAAGAGGTTATGTTTTCGTAAGTAAGCCAACGTAATAAAAAAAAAGGTACGCGAACGTAATGAGTTTTATTGTTTTTTTTTTTTGTTTTGCTTTTCAAAACTTAGTTTAGGGTTAATAGAAGATCACATTTTTATTTTCTTTAGCCCATCCGAGCACAAAAATGTTTGCATAAATTTTTATATGTAAACCAATCGAAAAAGAAAAGTATATTCCTATCCAATAAAGGAAAGGATTGCATATGTTCGAGGAAAAAACTATGCATGCATTTAGGATATGTTCTTTTCTTGTTATTTGCTTATGATCAAAATTCTTTTGCTTGTTGCATAATAGTATAATAGAAGATTAATGTATAACCTAAGTTGGTATATATATACACTGATCAATGTGCTCGAAATCATTACAAACATTCATCACCATGATTAGAATAAAATTATCAATTCACAAACATCCTTTGTATCCTGCTCCTTGGGTTACCAGATGCACTGGTTGCCGTTGGTCAGGTGGTTACCGCAAAGACGGCTATCGTTGCTATGAGTGTAACATGTTCTTTCACAAAGAATGTGCAGAGACATCCTTAGAGATTCACCACTCATCTCATCCTATTCATCCTCTCTCTCTAGTTTTGGAGGCGCCCAAAGCGAGATACTGTAAGTTATGTGGACAGAGTTGGTTGTATATGTTTTACCATTGTTCTATATGTGATTTCGTTGTTGATACGGCTTGTGCCAAAAACCCACCACCGAATGTTATTGAATATCCCAAAGCCCATGAACACTCTCTTGTTATCGCGACGAAGAGTTTTTATGTTCCCATATGTGATTTTTGTGGAGAGCAAATTCGTGGAAGAAACCATTATAGATGTTCTCAATGTGGATTAGAATTTGAAATCGCGTGTTCTATGCTTGCTTTAGAGATATATTACCCTTATCACCCTAAACACCCCCTTAAGTTCCTCACTAGGGAAGAACATTATTTCTCTGATGGGAAATGTCGTATATGTGGAAATGAGCTAAGACGAAAATTTTATCATTGTCCAATCTGTAAATTTAGTGTGGATATTGGTTGTGTGGGGGATCCCCCACCGCTTGCAATCTCATTTCCCAAGGCTCATGAACATCAACTTACCCTTATACCAAGGAAAATCTCTTTTGATTGTGATGCTTGTGGGGAGGCTGGTGATCGGAGTCCTTATTCATGCCAACAATGCGATGTCATGATCCATCAAAGCTGTACTGACCTACCGGAGATCATCAATATCAATCGTCACGAGCATCGTTTAGAAAGACGTCTTCATCTAAATCCTAGGGCTCGGGTATGCGAATTTTGCCACAAAAGCGTTGACTGGTCTTATGGGTCGTATTCTTGTTCGATTTGTCCTGAGTATGTCCTCCATTCTAAATGTGCAATACGGGATGATTTATGGGACAAGTTAGAACTCAAGGGGATACCTGAAGAACGTGAAGAAATCGAACCATTTAAGGTGATAGATGAAAAACTAATATGTCATTTTAGTCACGAGGAACATTATTTGCAACTCAATGGGGAAATTATCATATCTGGTGGAAGCATTCGTTGTGAAGCATGTGTATTGCCTATATATTCTCAAGAGTTCTACAGCTGCGTGCAGTGCGATTTCATTCTCCATAAAACATGTGCTTGTCTTCCTCGGAAGAAACGGCATTTTTATCATGACAAGCCATTAACTTTAATATGTGGTGACATGATAGAGCGTGGTTGCTCAATGTGCGGCAAATATTCTGGAGGTTTCAAGTATACCGACTTTCGGGATATTAATATAGATGTTACGTGTGGCACACTTTCTGAATATGTCATGCATGAAAGTCATCCATGCACATTGTACTACTACAATTACGAGAAGGTTATAGGATGCGCTTCTTGCAATGAGTTGGAGTATGAACAGTATGGTTGCGAAGACTGTAAGTTTGTGTTAGATATACAATGTGTTGTTTTACCAACAACAACACAGCACTGGTACGATGAACATCTTCTCTTTCTATGTTACGAGAAAAACAAGAAAGGAAAATATTGGTGTGACATCTGCGAGGAACAAATAGATACAATGATTTGGTTCTACACATGTGATAGTTGTCGTGTCACATTCCATATTGAATGTGCTCTCGGCGACTTTTCACGTTTCATGCCCGGACGGATAGTCACATTTAAGAAATGGAGAATAAAAACGATGCAAACCAGTCCTGGTTTCTTACCACGCTGTTACATTTGTGATACTCAACGTGCAGTTCCCTTTGTTTGTCTTGTTTTAAACGTTTTTTATCCCAAGGAAACTGTATTCATCTGTTCTTTAGAATGCTTATTAAATGCATAATAATGTACTCCTTTCACATCTATGAATCAATAAATAAATAAATAAATAAATACAGTGTGATTTTTACAGATTTTTTCGTCAACCCATTTTGTTTTGTTTTTGTTTTACCGAACGGCCTTTCCAAGTAATCTTGGGCTTGCTGAACCGAATCATTAAACGAAACGGGCCCATAAATTTTGTGCAAACCGGTCCGGTCCACACCGGGAGAGACTCGTGTAGAAACTGCTTCAAAATCGTTTTCCTTTGTTCCTCCAGATCGAATCGAAGAGATCTCTCTAGCTCTCAAAAATGGTGATTCCTCCAGATCCGTCCAAATGTACTCCATCACCTCTAATTTGATAATCATTCTTCACTTACGATCTCCGTTTTTTGTTGTTGTCACAGGCGGCGAAACCGATTGCGAGTCCGATTGCGGTGGCGATGTACCCGACTTTATCGGTGTTCACTCTGGCGATTGGCCTCGTCATCACCGCTTTCTTCTTCATGTAAGCTAATCTCGATCTGATCGAGTTTAGATTCAGATCTCTCAATTGCTGGTTACAATGCATTTTCATTTCCTAGTTTATGTGTAGGCTTTTTAGTATAACAAAGAGATCATGGAGTTATGAATTTTTTATTTAACTTTTGAACATGTGTGAGTTCTATATCCTCTCATGATATAAAGACTCAGACAGACATGTCAGTTAGTAAAGGGCATATATAGTCTATTGAATTACTACTTAGTCGGTTCACTGAATGTAATTAATCGGTTTAGTTAATTACTAGAAATTTATATTGCACAAATTCTCGTTTTAAGCAATGAGCAAGTTCTAGGAGATATGATTCGGTTTTTGTTTGAATTAGTGTGTCTAGCAATGTGGGTTTAGCCACAAGTCAAAAACCTCTAAGATGGACTTGAACCGTTATATTAGTCTTATTCACTGTTCTGGTTAAGATTCAGTTGGACAAGAAGTGATCAAACTTCAAAGTGATGTCTTTTTTTTTATGTTTCTAACTTACATGTTACAACATTATTTGATGCAGCTATGAAGCTACATCATCCAGGAAAAACCGTAGTCTCGGGATGGAGCTCGTGACTGCGGCTGTAGCATCTGTTTTCTTGGTATGGTTTCTTTCTTCGTCCACTAAGCTTTGTGATACTTCTGTCTTAGACGCAATCTCGGTGTTGAAATATGTTTCTTTGTTCAATTCGCAGGGATTTGGATCGTTGTTTTTGCTACTTGCTAGTGGTGTTTATGTCTGATCCTTCTTCCTCAATACTATTCACAACTAGTTTCAATGAACAAATAAAAAAAAACAGACTTTTATTTTCTGCCAATTTAAATCAAGAGTTATGAACGTTAGAGACTTTTGATTGTCTTTCTGGACTTTATAACGCTAAACGGAGTTTCGATGTGGCCTTCTATTATTATAACAGCGTTTGCGTCAGTCAAACTTTTTTTCTTCCTTGTTGGTAATTCCCTAAACGAAATTCACCTATAACTGTACGACACGTGGCACAAAAGACAGAATCTAAATATATAATAATAAGAAAAAGTAGAAAGGAAGTTAACAAAAAGGGAGGAAGAGAATGGAGAGTGAAGTAGCAGCGGCGACGAAAAGTGAAGCAGAGACCCCGGCGACGTACATTGGACTGAACACGAGAGCTCGGAGAGCTAAGCTTACCAACGGGTTTAGGTTACCATCTTCGCAGCAAAAGAGAAGCACCGAGAAGAAGAAGCAGAAGAGTCACAAACCAGTCTTTGACAACAAGTACTCTCAGTGGAAGACTCTTGTTCCCATTCTCTATGACTCACTCTCCAACCATAGACTCGTCTGGCCTTCCCTCTCTTGCAGGTCTGCGCTTTTTTTTTTGTTTCCTTTTCTGTTCTAGGGTTTGGTTCTGGAGAAAGTGTAATCCTTTTTGAGGAAAGCAAAATTCAGAACTTGTGCTTAGGGCAGGCTATAAACCACATTTGAAGTTAAACTAGTAAACTGCTGATAAATGAAGAGTCTTTTTATGTTAGCAAATATTGCATGATCTAGTTTGTGTTTATTCCGTTTTTGATTTAGGATAGCTCTCAGTCTCCATGCTTTTCTTTGACTTTGATATATGCATGAAACTCTTGAACTTGTTTTGATAAGAGAATGATCTGGTGGTCGTTGATTACACTTGTTTGACTTTGTTATAGTATGTTCTGTTTTGTTACTTTGTCCGCGACCAATGGTTTTGAGGTATTAGAGAATACTTTTTATTCTAAAGATATTTCAGGTTTCAGTTTTTTTTGATGGGGTAAAGATTTGGTGAAGTGTTTAGCTTTTGTGTAAAAGAGTTCGATTTTTTTTGTGTGTGTGTGTCTGTTGTCTGCTTTGACAAGATGGGGACCACAGTTTGAGCAAGCATCTTCGACGAATCAGCAGCGTCTCTATTTCACGGAACAAGTGGGTTTGCACTTTTTTTCTTGTAGTTGTCTTAAGACAAATATATATCGCTCCAACTTGGAAATTTTTGCCCAATACTCGTCATGTTTACCTTTTGCTTGGTTCTGTCACTAGACTGACGGAAGTGTGCCTAATACCTTGGTCGTAGCTAATTGCGAAGCTGTTAAGAGACAGGTAAGATGAAATATTGAAATACTGTTTGTCCTTGTGTTACTCTCTGCTAAGATGAAAATATTGAAATACTGTTTCTTCTGTATATATGTTCAGCTTAATGGAGAAGCATGCTCTCCATCTGTGAAGAAGTACAAGACAATAATCCACCCTGGAGAGGTATTAATTTCACCCTGAATCTGTGCTTCCTTTAGGACTTGATTACTGCAAATGACTTAGTGATGTGTTGTACCCTTCATGAATCGCAGGTCAACAGAATCAGGGAACTGCCACAAAATAGTAAGATTGTAGCTACTCACACCGACAGTCCTGATGTAAGCTCTGCTTTCTCCACCCTTAAAAATAAGATTGCTTTCATTTCTCTTCAATCCTTTTTTTTTATTTTGACGTACAAGTTCAAGTCTCAGTCATGCAAGTATGGTATAATTGGTTTTCAGGTTCTCATTTGGGACACTGAGACTCAACCAGATAGACATGCTGTGTTTGGAGCTCCGCATTCTCGTCCTGATTTGGTATGTTCTCTTATGATATTCTTTTCGTAATCTTGTCCCATAGCGTTAAAAGAACTGCTTGTGCATCATCTGAACAATTTTAATCTCGCAGATACTAACTGGACACCAGGATAATGCTGAATTTGCTCTTGCAATGTTCCCAACCGAACCTTTTGTTCTTTCTGGAGGTTTGTATTATTCTATCTTAGTGTCCTAGCTTGTGGTTTGCAAGTTTCTCTCATCGAAGATTCTTTTGCACAGGCAAGGACAAGTCAGTTGTTTTGTGGAGTATCCAAGATCATATCTCAACAGCTTGTTCAGATTCCAAATCCCCTGGATCTAGCATCAAACAGATTGGTGAAGATAGTAATAAAACTGGTGGTCGTTCTGTTGGCCCTCGAGGTGTATATCATGGCCACGAAGATACAGTTGAAGATGTGTCATTCTGTCCATCTAAGTAACTCTTTCGAACATTTCTTTCTTTTATGCGAAACTATTCAGACTTTCCTGATGCTTTTTGGTGAATTTTTTGTTTGTTCTGTAGTGCCCAGGAGTTCTGCAGTGTTGGTGACGATTCTTGTCTTATACTATGGGATGCGCGAACCGGCACAGGTCCTGCCATGAAGGTACCTCTCTTTTAAACCCTATCGAAGTTTCAGGTGCTCAACGTTTTGGTTCTTGTTTCAGTTTCCGTATCTTTCTTGCTTTATTCTGGCAGGTTGTGAAAGCACATGATGCTGATCTTCACTGTGTCGATTGGAATCCTCATGACAACAATCTGATTCTCACAGGGTACTTATTTTACACTCTTTAAGTACTTGTCCAAAAGGTAGAGAGCTGCTTCTAATTCTTTCACGACTTTTTAACGCAAATTCACAGGTCAGCAGATAACACTGTCCGTTTGTTTGACCGCCGAAACCTGACCTCAAATGGGGTTGGATCTCCTATCTACATATTTGAAGGCCACAAAGCTGCTGTTCTTTCTGTTCAGGTGCGGCTACATCGGTTTTAAATGTATATCGTTTGTCCTGTAAATGACACCTTTTGTTATTGATTCAGTGGTCTCCTGCTAAATCATCTGTTTTTGGGAGTTCTGCAGAAGATGGTCTGTTGAACATATGGGATTATGACAAGGTTTGTTCATTTCCTCTGAATCTCTGATTCACATTACACTTTTTTTTTTCTTACTTTCAAGTTCATCAGATTCATATATAAATGCACATTAGGTCGGCAAGAAGTCTGCGCGTGCATCCAAAAGCCCTCCTGGTCTTTTCTTCCAGCATGCTGGTCACAGGTTCTTAAGGCTTAATCCTGATTCTCTTGTTTGTTTTGCTTCAATGGTATCTATAATATCCTTATGTATATCTTCTCAGGGACAACGTAGTCGACTTCCACTGGAACGTATTGGAACCTTGGACTATTGTCAGTGTTTCTGGTAACTGTGAGAGTAACGGTGGGGGTGGTACACTGCAGGTATTTTTTAACCTTCTTACTGCATGATTTGGGCACCTATCTACGATCAATTTTCTTGGTAAAAATGAAAAACTTTGTTATGGTTTTCAAAATTTGGCAGATATGGCGGATGAGTGACTTGATTTACAGACCGGAAGATGAAGTACTGACAGAGCTAGAGGACTTCAAGTCACAGGTTTTCTCATGTGCCTCGAAGCAATCATCCCGTGACTAGTTAGTACGTTGATGTGGTTTAGGTGTCAGTCAGTATTTTGCGGAGGAACACTGGCTCACGTATATGCGGTTTAAGTATTAATTTTGCGGAGAAATTATTTGGTTTATGTAGGCCAGTAATTCAAACTACTGGTAGGCTTAGGACTATCCGGAATCGTTTAGGGTTCTTCATCCTGTTTCTTCAGGTTAAACGTAGGCACTTAACTTATGTTCAATCATTGTTGTGAATCCCAAAACTTGACCAACATATTGAAATCCAGAATTTAAGTACTTAACTAGTTTCTCTTGTTTCACTGAACCGTTCATTTACATTTCCAACAAGAAAATCAGATAGTAGTTTGGGTTTGGTACCTCCACCTCATGGGATTGTGGGGGTGAAGGAGTTAGGTAGCTAGCAACATGCAAGTATATTTATTACAAAATATCTTCTATTAGATTCTGTCTCTCTCCCTAGTCCAAACATCTCCAGTGGTGATAGTACTGAGCCTTTCATGGGTTTTTTGAACTTATCTGAACAGTAAATACACTAGTCATTTCATAGATCCAAGACCATCACATAGCTTCTACAGGATTTGTTGGATTCGTATTAATTGGTTCAGTTTCACCTATAAGGCTATAACCAAACAAAAACCTTGTTTGTCGACGCATACAAACACACACACACATATGTGGTACACACAAACACGTCTTGAGTTTTGTATTTGTGTGAATGTGCCAAGAGTTACTTGTTTGGAGAAGAGGAGACAAAGTTGTGGCTCAAGAACTGTCCACAGGTTATCCATAGGTTATGTCCTTTTATTATTCCTAGCCATTAAACTCTTTCTCTTTGTCTCCTCTCGTTCATTGGTTCAACATTCTTGTTACCTCCCCATCCATCGATTAATATCCTGTCGACAGTTTATTATGCACCATTGGATAGTCATTAGTATTCACCATAATAGAACTACCGTTTCTTTCTACTAGAGAAAAATGTGTGTGAGTGGTGAACCTCCTTGTTTGGAGTGCAAAGCTTTTAAGAGAGTGATACTCTTGTTAGTTGGTTACTCTATAAATGAATACAATGCCAACTATGGTTTGCGTATTAAATATATGGGTATAAAACACGTGATAAGCCTCGAGTGTGTCAGTTTCAAGCTTTGAAGAAGATTCAATGAAAAGTCCTTGGGTCACGAGAACTAATCCCATAGTAGCTAAGATTTTTGGAGCTCAAGATTTTGACTTCCCTTGCACCTACATAATTATACGTGTACACCAACAGTATGCAAGATTATATAGCCTTCTAAATCACCACAAATCCATTCGGTTTGTGAAAATTAGTAACAAAAATGAACTCGCACAAATGAATTTGAAACGCATGTTTGCTTTTACATACTAATCATCTGCATGTGAAAGAGGCAATTTGGTGTTAATATAATAACTCTATTCAATATTAAAATTATATGCTTGATTTTGTGTACTGATAAGTACAGAGAGATCACACGTAAGTTGAAAATAATAATAGTTTTATATGTATTTGTTTTAGAACTCAAAGTTGATTCTTGGTGAGGCAGAGCTTCTTCGGGATGTGCAAACTCATTGCAACCGACAAAAGCCTTCGTAAGATTTTGTCTTTATGCTCTGTTTCTATTTATTATTTATTCACATTTTTGACAGTTAATTTAATGCTGGGTCACGAAATATATTGTAGTTATTCTGTGGATTTTACGTAGAAGTAATGCATATCGATTATTTCAATATTATAGTTATCAGTTAAGTCTTAATACTAGTAATTTTCTAATAATTGGTCTTTTCTGATTTATTTATATATAAGTAAGCCATATGATATAGCTTACGAATCTTCACTGCCTTTGATGAAGATCCTGTTCTGTATATAGTGCAAAAGTTTGATATAATTAAATTTAACTAAAGTAAGATAAATCTGCAACGATATCTTCATTAAAAGAAAAAGCTGAATACTTTGATCGATCTTAAAGGAAAATCTTCGTTAAAGAATTATTCGTGAACATACTAGCTTAAGGAATCAATTGATTACTGAATTAGTGTTATGATGATTGCCTACAAATTCTAAGGGTTAAAAAAGCAAAAGGAAAACATATTTAACATCTTTATATTTTCCACTATATATATTCTTGTCGTCTTAAATAAAATAAATTATCATGTCGATTGGGTATTTTGAAAGTTCAACTTCAAACAGTAGTATTTGATCCAAAAACAAATCAAGCAAACAATAGTTCTTCTAAGAAAGTTAACACTATAGTGAAAATAAATCGATAAGACTCTCTACTAGTGATTCGCTAATTTTATATTTTCGAAATGTAATACTGCAAAACAAAACAAAAATGGTAAACCGCACTTCAGTAAAAGAATGTTAAATTACTGGTGGTCACACATTAAAAGTATCAGAATAGCGCAAAACAAATATGTTAAGATGATATAACTTCATATACAAGATATTTTGAAAATCATATTCCTCCATTTTAATATAGATGATGTTAGGTGATTTTTTTTTCACAATAGATGTGTTTTAGTTTTATCAAAAACTATGTAGTCAATTGTTCTTTTACTATTTTTTATAATTAGATAAATTAATTTTAAATTATATTTCCAGTAACTATTTTTTGGAAAAATTTTAAAAATGTAATATGTGTAATTTATGACGATATTTGTTTTTATATTATGATGATATTTTTCTTATTGTTTATTTTTGATTTTTTACGATATTTATTTTAAATCTGCATGTTTATATATATGAGTCATACATTCACCACATTCATCCTAATCTAAATTAAAAATTAAACTAGAATCATGTTTACTTTTGTACCATACTTTTTACCCTTCAGGATCAGACAACTTGGGATGATCGTTTATAGCTGCATGCATAATTATCTGCGCATGTGTAAATAGAACGAGCTAGATACATCAAGATGGATCTTAGAGTGATGACACAATGAGCATGGTTAAGTTGATCAAAGGTGGATCAGTACCAGTGACTCGTAATCTTCATCGTGTGGGCCGTATCTCTGCCATCTTTTTTTCATACATGTGACCTCTCTCTTTCCATATATTATCATTTCTTTCTATTATTTTGCCCTACTTTAATTTGTTTGTTTAAAGAGACATTGCTTAGATCACCAGCCTGCTAAATTCAAATAGAGAGCTACTAAAATAATGAACATGCGTTTCTGAAAAAAAAAAACTGATTAGTCAGTGAGAGGATAGGTGAGCTTTGAGGGGACTTGAAATCTAATTTGACATGTATATTTTTGGACATAGGTGTTGTGTGTCATACTGATGCTAATAATTTGGTTCTTTTTTTAATCTAAACAGTAATTAGTGGATGCTGAAAAAAAAACAGTACTCAAAGGTGGATAATTAAACCTAACTTTTGAGTTTAATATTCATATATAGAACGGCACAGCTTCGGGTGCTAATCACTAATTCACAAGGTCAGTTTCATCAAAACTGTACATTACTAAAATAGTTACAAGGTTTTAATCATAACTAACTAAGTAAAACTTATGCTAAGATATAACTACAGAATATTATTTTCTTACTTATATTTAAATAACTAGAACTACAGATTACATATAGTATTTCATTATATAATTTGATATGTAGCAATATAGAATCATATCATTAATTTACCTCCTTTATAGTAAATGTTGTTTTAAAACTGTCATGTAATTTATAACTAACTAATTAATTTATTTATCTCTATATAATTTTTTTATAAAATATATAATAGATGTCCAGTAGTTAAAATGTAACTGTTGTAGTTAAATAAAAAAACTGGACATTTAACCTTTTCTATTTAGTCGACATGAAAAAAAAAAATCTAGAACAGAGGAAGTAATATAGTTAAAATCTAGAACACATCTCATCTGAAATTTGAAACAGAGGAAGAGGAAGTGATAGTTAAAATGATAAAATCAAGAACATAGTAATTAGTAAAAATCTCTTACAACTAGCTTCCTGGGTCAGAGAGAGACACACACACTACACACTGTCTCTCTCTATCTCCCTTATAAATGTTCTGCCAAAGTAATCTCTCTCCATTCATTCACTCACTCTTCTCTCCCTCTCCTTCCCTCATCCCCAAAACTCTCTCTCTTTTCTCAATTTCACCGCACCACACCGACAGTGAGAGAGATTCCCATGGCGAAGAAACCGAGAATAGTGATCATCGGAGCCGGAATGGCCGGTCTCACGGCGGCGAACAAACTCTACACCGCCTCCAACAACGCCTTCGACCTCTCCGTCGTCGAGGGCGGGTCAAGAATCGGCGGGAGGATCAACACCTCCGAGTTCTCCGCCGAGAAGATCGAGATGGGCGCCACGTGGATCCACGGCATCGGCGGGAGCCCAATCTACAAAATCGCCGAGGAGACGGGATCCCTCGTCTCCGAGGAGCCCTGGGAGTGTATGGACCCCACCGTCGATAAAGCTCGGACCTTTGCGGAAGGAGGGTTCGAGATTGAGCCTTTTATCGTCGAGCCCGTCTCGGCTCTGTTCAATGCGCTCATGGAGTTGGCTCAGGGGAAAGAAATCTCTCAAAACGACGATGAAGACTGCGTTTCGGAACGGTTGGGTGAAATTTACGAGATTGCCACTAGGTTTTGTTGTTCTTCCGGTGATGGGTTTAACGGAAGTAGTGTTGGGTCTTTCTTGAGATCTGGGTTTGATGCTTATTGGGCTTCAGTTAGTAAAGGAGAGAATGGGGAGAAGAAGTATGGGACGTGGAGTAGGAGATCGCTTGAAGAAGCTGTCTTTACTATGTTTAGTAACACGCAGAGGACTTACACGTCAGCTGATGATCTCTACACGCTTGACTACGCTGCGGAGAGTGAGTACCAGATGTTTCCAGGGGAGGAGATCACTATAGCTAAAGGCTATTTAAGTGTTATACATCACTTAGCCTCTGTTCTTCCTCAAGGTGTGATTGAATTGAACCGGAGGGTTGTGAAGATTGAGTGGGGGAGTGGTGAAGAGGGTCCTGTGAAGCTGCATTTCTCAGATGGGTCTGTTGTGTTTGCAGATCATGTTATTGTTACTGTCTCTTTAGGTGTGCTTAAAGCAGGGATTGAGAGTGATGTGGAAGATGGTGGGTTGTTTAGTCCTCCTCTGCCTGAGTTCAAATCAGACGCTATCAGAAGGTTAGGGTATGGTGTTGTCAACAAGCTTTTTGTGGAGGTGTCTCAGAGAAGTTTCCCGTCTCTGCAGCTTGTGTTTGAGAAGGAGGATTCTGAGTTTAGGTTTGTGAAAATCCCGTGGTGGATGAGGAGAACCGCGACCATGGCTCCAATACACAGCAATTCAAAGGTCTTGCTTTCTTGGTTTGCAGGCAAAGAAGCTCTCGAGCTTGAGAAGCTAACGGAAGAGGAGATCATGGACGGTGTGTTGACCACTGTCTCTTGCTTGACAGGCAAGGAAGTGAAGAAAGACACGGGAAAGGTTCCGAAGACTTTAACCAATGGCTCTTTGCGTGAGGATGATGATGAAGTTGTGAAAATCAAAAAGGTCTTGACGAGCAAATGGGGAGGTGATCCTCTTTTCAGGGGTTCGTATTCTTATGTAGCGGTTGGATCAAGCGGGGATGATTTAGATGCTATGGCTGAGCCATTACCACAGATTAACAAGAAGAGTGGTCAGGTCAATGGACATGTTCAAGCAAAGGTTGGTGAGCTTCAAGTCATGTTTGCAGGGGAAGCAACACATAGAACTCATTATTCCACAACTCATGGTGCTTACTATAGTGGTTTAAGGGAAGCCAATAGGCTTCTCAAGCATTACAAATGTGATTTTTGATTGTTAATGTTAAGAATTTGTTTTTGTTTGGGCAATGTGTTTAGAGAAGCTTAATTAGTTTTGTAAGATTTTTTAATTTTTTTTTTTGTTTTACTTTAAATTTGCTTTTCTGTTTTTCCAAGTTATAAGTTACAACCACCTTCCAATCTAAAAAGCAAGCTTCAGGGGACAAAGGATATTAAAGAAACAGAAAGGAAAGTTAAAAAGAAAGCAAGATATAAAGATGCCTGATGGAATTTGTATCACTATTCACTTTTAGTCACTAGTACTACCTTTTCTTTTCTTTTTATTCTCTAGAATATATTGGTTTTCTTTCTCACACTTTGTTGTGGATTTCACTCCTACGTAGGGGTATTACCAAAGTAACTCTGGAAAATATTATTCAAAAAAACTGATGAACCAAAAAATTATCTCCCTATTTTGGTAGTTTATTAAAATACACATTCCAATTTCACAAAAAGTTAAAAACCAGAGGAATTGTCAGATGACTATGACAAAATTATTACTTTGAAGTTTTCAATATTAGAGTGAAAATATAATTGTATCATAGGTAAAAGTATATGTCACATGATACTGTACATATGAAATAATACTTGTAGTTTTAGATTTGAGAGATTACCAGTTTTTTGCCAGTTTTTTGATAATCTAAAACAAAAGTAAAAAAAAGAAGAAGATAATTTAAACTACTCAACAATGCTGATTTCTTTTAAGTAAATAAATTTTGTTCAAATTGGAATAGGAAAAGAACAAAAGAAAAAGCTTAGGATGCTCCCTACCTATAATGTATATACAAACAACCCTAAGAGATTCTGAAATTTTATTTTTGTGTGGTGAGTCTTTGATGGACAGGATCCGCCAAACCCGCCTAGTTTCCAGCTTGCGAACCAATATATGAGCATATAATCATTTATATAATTTATGTAGCAAGTACAATATATTACATACTTGTTTTTTTTCTTTATAGAAGTCATGAATCTGAGATCGCAACACATATGTGTGATACTTTTACCACTTAAAACGATTGTAATGATCAACATTATATGAAATTGCATATTGGTAAATCGTATTGTACCACGAATTTGTTGAAACAAACAGGATTCATATTTCATATTGAGTGATGGAAAACTAGTGTTACATTGTTGGTTGTCACCAGGAAAAGTTCTATAACACGAATCATAAATGAAAACATTAAGAAAATGGTGTCATATAAACACATCTTTCTGTTTTACACTATGATTAACTGTCGTTGTGCTCACATATACAGTAGATCAATATGCAGGATTATGCAACATGGTCCTACAAAAGAGCATCAACATATATAGAAAAGAAAACTAATTAAAAATAGAGAAAGATGACTGGTCATGATCATCTTCATATTGGTTCCCGAATCAATTGATTTGATTCAACAATTTTGTACAATGTCTAATGAACATGTGGTAGTGGTAGGGTTTATTTCACCAATTTGCTTTCTTTCTGTGTATCTTTAATTCCAATGATTTCATGACTCTTGTAATATGGTTTTGTTATCATACTTACATTATAAAAATAGTACCCCATTCTATCTTACTTTTGATATATTATTTAGTAAAAGCTTGTTTAATTTTTTCTTTCTCTTGTTACATTGTTCTTCGAATAGCATACAAATCTAGTTAATCAAAAAAATACGGACATAACATATTGGGATATTGGTTGTGACATGTTGTGTCCAATTTAGAGAAAAGAGATTAGAGACCCATGTGTTTTCTAACAAAATATCAACTACTCAAGTGGGCTTCTAGTATATCTCTGACCTTTACTCACAAGGAGGGGACATGGTTTGTAGAGTTATAAATCACATGTGACCTGAAAATCGCGCAAAGTTTTTAATTATTCAAAGACGGTCCCGAAAACTCATAGAGAAGATGTTCTTAAGCAAAAATAGTTCTGATAGCTAAGTATTTTAAATCTACATTAGACGAAGAGTTTATATACTTACCCACCATATAATATACAAAGAAATGAATCTTGAAACTCGACGTCAATCAAATATCAAAACTCAATCACTGAAATGCATACTTTGATTTATTGATATAGGAACACAGATTGCCTGTTTGTACATATCATATTGTCCCGACATGGTTGTATATGTATTATGTACTACCTACAAGTTGAAACACATGGAAATTTTAGTTATTTGAATCTTGTAATTTTGTATCCATTTTCTATTTTATTTCATCTAATTTTGAAGTAATTAAAAAAGATATTTAGCTGAGCAAATTATCCAAATCCAGGTCCTAATCACATCAACGTCTATTTGATTTGCAACAGTTTTCTTTTTTTGAAAAAGGGTTTGATTTGCAACAGTTACATTCCGTTTCTACATAAGCTATAATTATATCAATTCCAGATAGTCCATCACAATCAATATTCTCTCTTTCAATCATGTGAGAAGAAAAAAAGACACACACACACACGATCGAATCAACAAGGATTCGATGTTTTTGTGAAAGAAATCCGTATTTTCCTGCAGATAATTTGATTAGTTAACAAAAGCTTGCTACTCAAAATAGTAAGAAAATAAATGAGATGCGGTTTTATATATCTGAAAATTTGTAGTCATTTCTATGTTTTTCGGTTAACATATGTTATAATCTTGATTGATTAAGTTATCCTATTAGAGTTTTAACACTAAATAGTGTTTTTAATTATGTTTTTGTTCCACTATGTTTACTGTTTGTATGGTCAAATCTAAGAGAACTATTCAGTTGGACTCCACTCTATTATTGTGAAACAATTTGATTTGCTTTCTATTCCTAAAGAAAACAAGAATGTCCCACTTCCTGTCTTTTTCCAAATTAGTAAATATAAAATAAATTATAAACACTAAATACATATTAAGCTTCTATCACACTTTTTATTTTGGTCTGTGAAAAAGAAGGTCATCACCCAATCACAACAGAGGACAATAATTTCACAGAAAAAGTAATATTAAACTAATTTAAAGTGAATGAAATAACCCTTATCGAATAACTTCTTTCTTTCTTTAGCGGTTTTGCCTGTTTCAACAGCCACATATTATGTGGGTTCTCCTTTTTTTTAGTTGAAGCAAGATAAAAGAGATATTGGATTGATATTCAACTGTTTGTTAGAGTTAAGAAAAAATATATTTGTCATTAATCTAACTGATGCCTCTCTTCATCTATATAATATATTTGTTGTTGTTGGGTTTGTTATACTTCTCATCATTCGCCATAGTGGATGGTGGTTTCATATGGTTTATGTGATATACTCATGATACATTGATCGGTGTTTTTTCCTCCTTTTTGGCGGTTGTCTTTCTTTTGTGAGTGTTTGTCTTCGGTGTTTTGCCGTTTTGTAGTCGGTGTTCATAATTTTAATACAAGCAAATCCTGATATATTATCAGATGACAAAACATCATGCAGCTTTGGTAAAAAAGAAAAAACTTTGGTAACTAAATCTAACTTTATTTTATGTTTTATAATGCTTTAAACGTAAAATATATTACCATTATATCTAGATACATGCATATTGCAATAATCGAGACTCATAGCCAAAATATGCATATTTATCGGTGGCTCTAAATCGAAATTATATATGCTAGCTTCTTTTTAGTCATGATGCCATTATAATGTACTATTAGATTAAAAAAAAATATTACATTTATATTAAGGTTTATGTTTGCATACTCCATGCAGTATACTGATCGGATTTTTCAACGTAGTTAATGTACTATCGTTTAATCATATGATATGAAAATGTCTTACTATGCAATAGTATTGGAGTTATAAGATACAACATTGATCACATCTTATTATTTGTGTAGTACTTTTGATGTAATAATTACAAAAATATTTTTATTATTTGATTAGTCATTACCTCTATATTACAAATATTTCACTAATGTTGGATATTAAGATTTTAATAAATCCTTGTGTTACAAATATGATACTACGTTGATTGAGATTTGGGGGAAAATAGGATTCTTTACTATTCAACATTTAAAAAGCATTTTGCAGTATGGTTTGATTTGTTTTAAATCATTGCCGACTAATTTTATCAGCGATTCATATTTTTTTTTTTTTTTTGATAAAAGGTTCATATTTTCTTTCAAAGACTGATTCAGTTTACTACGTTGATTGAGATTTTGTTGATATTTTGAAAACATTAACTGAATTATCGAGATTTTCTTATATTTGTCGACTTGTACCGCCACACTCTTCAGGCTACTATACAGGATCCATCCTCAGTCGAGCATCGGTTACTTATTCTGAGAAAGTGAAAAAATGTTAACATCGTTTTTTCCATATCACATGCCAATAGTCAAGAATTTTTTTTCTTTCTATTTACCTTACAATCCAGAGAACTATTCATCAACCTGTAAAAACACCAATAACGTGATTTTTAAACAAAATTTTTTATTAGAAACATGTTAGTTTAGCTAATGTTTAATTTCTTCAGCGCCTGACTAGGAAGTCACTTATACAAAAGACACTTTAGTGTAGTTTTCACATAACTTAATGGGTAAAAAGTTCAATAATTTATTCCCAACAACATTCATTTAATCTGGGAAAGAGCAAAAAAGAAGAAAAGGAATACTTCACATAGACAATAAGATTTGCCTGAGCTTTTTGACCAATTTGGTGGCAACATATGAGTTGATGAAGAGAAAAGGAAAATTATATGGAAAAAAAACGTAAAAATCAAATGAGCTAGTTAGTGAAAGAAGATGTTTCACCCAATATGTACTTTTCTCCATCTTCGCAAAACTACAAATGAAAACATCAGATCATGAAGAATTTCGTTCTTTTCTTTTCCAGATATCATGATGAATTTCTAATCATTAATAATCAACAAAATCGGAAGATCATTTATATTTTGGAAAATGATGATTATAATCCAACAACTCCTCAAAGAGTAACTTTGTGTCTTTGCTTATCTGTCGATGCTTTACTGTCTAACTCTTGCTTTTGTCCTAACAAAATCATTTTAACAACTACAAAATCATTTTCTAAAGCTGCAATGATTCTGATTTTATTGCCTTTGCAAAATATTATTAGGACTGTTATAACAAAAATGCTTTTATCATCTTAAATGAAACAAAAGTCCACATGCATGAAGTTCTTTCTTTGGCAAATAAAGAATATACATAGCATTCTACTAATTCAACCAAAATATCAAGGCTGAAGTCCATTATTTTCTTACGGATTTACAATGTACAATTTTTTTCTATTCATCCTTGATGAACTTGGGGATGATATATTAATTAAGTAGATTATCTCTTAAGCATTAAAGTTCTTTTGGTTGTATGTCTTATAAAGCTTTTTGTGATTATTATGTTATACAAAGTGGACCTATTTGCAAAGGAACAACTATAACACACACACACACACACACACACACACATATATATATATATTAAACACAACTCCAAATTGTCCAAGAAAAAGACATGACTGGAAGTAGAGAAAATAAAAAGTGCCAAGAAGGAATCTAGGGACCTAGCTTGCAATAGGTCGTTTGTTTTTGTAGGCTTTAATTTTTCTAATCAAAGTGAACCAAACTGATTATTAGAAGAGGGTTCAATATGTTCTGAAATGCATTAATAACCAAATGTGATGTTTTTCTTGACTGAGCCAAATGTGATGTTTACATGGCTTCCTTTGCATTCTGGTCTGTCCCTGTCTAGTTTTGGTATTTTCATCTTGGTGTCATCTTTAGTTTAAGCTCATATGCCTCATCAGTCAGGTTCTTCCACACCACATATATTATGTGTTGCACCCTCAAGACATGTGTTCTCTTTTTTTTTTTGAACAAAGACATGTGTTCTCTTTCAGAGAGAAATTCTAAATTGTATTTGCCTTTATAATATATATATATATATTACTAAGACTGATATTATAAAAAATGATTTTATCATCTTAAATGAAACAAAACCAGCATTTTGCAAACTCATAATCAGATTCAAAGAAATACTTTTCTACGAGTTTTAAATCAACTAGTCATGATCAGAGTATTCCGATATTTTTAAAGTATCATTTTTATTTTTCTTTCCAAAAAGAAAAAGAAAACGAAAGTGTAAGAATTTTGTGTACTTCAAACCTTAAAGGATGATCTTCTAGATATCTAAAGTCTTCCAACCTAACCGGTCTACTTGCAACCTTAAACCTTAATCTCTATCCAATAGAATTATGTTGATAATCATGAGATTGACACTAAGTCAGTTTATTCTCTGATTAATGATAGTGATAGTGAATCTATTACGGGCTAGAGTTATTCATTGTAACATGCAAAATCACCATCATACCAACAAACCAAAATTATCTTATCAGTTATATATGGTCTATACATATATACATAATCTTGAATTTTGTTTTCCATCAGTGGCATCATGCATTACCCGGATTCAAACCTTTTTTTTGCTAAAAATGCTAGAATGATGATGTTCAGATTTTATAAAGTACAGTCTAAAGGTTATTCAACCTTTTTAGCAAAAAAAAAAAAAAGTTTATTCAACCTTGAAAAAAACAAATAAAAACAAGGAAGAGCAAGATAAGAACAAACGATTACATAATCCAATTTGACAGAATGTTTCGAAATTTCTTCCTCCTCTTCCTAGCCATAATAATGTTTCTGACAACCATGTAAACCATCTTTGAGATCGCTAAAGGTGCAACACACTGGTTGTGATAGACATTGTTTCTCTGTTTCCAGAGATGGAATGTTGTTGCTTGCGTCGCTAGTTTCCGGAGGATTGATGGGCTTTGTCGATCAATGGTTAATTATGAAAAGGATATACTAGAAATTAAGATCAACTTCCATCAGTAAATCAAATAATTCAATTACATACGTTCCATCAGTTTTACCATGATTTCCACAAGTCCGATTTATTAATAATGCATGTAGGGTTGTAAACTACAAGAATGAGATAAAAAAAATGAGAATATATAAATATTTCTTCAAATTTTGCGTGGGCTACATTTAGAGCCCATAAATTTCATAATGCTCGAAGAGTCCCTCTTTAGCAGGCAAGAGAAAAAAAAAAGGAAGAGTAGTTTGAGCAAGATAAGCTAGAGATGCAGCCCAACATGATTAAGTCACCGTCCAGCACATCCATACAAATGACCAGGTTGTAAATAATTTCATCAAAGCGTTACCAGAAGTGAAACGCATATTAAGGACGCTGGGGCTTATCGACATTTAGATCACATATCAAACACAGCCAATCAATCACCCATAGGATTAGGTGGAAAAGCCGACCAACTACGACAGTATAGGTGCACGTGATAAAAAACGTGATTAAAGCAAGACCATGAGATCATATATCCTCATCAAATGGCTCTCCCACATTTGGACTATGCAGATGATTGTAATGTTTTTGTCGTGATAATGCAACTGCCACCTGCCACTGCCCTCTGGTAATATATTATTAAAGGCACTTGTTTTTTTTTTACTGTTAAGTGTTAACTCACCTACAGGCTACAACAGACACTCTGTATTATTTTTGTAGTTTCTTTGTAACAAAAACACTTGCTCATAATTTGAAATAAATTTTATCCTCCAAATTTGCGGTTACTATTTATTCTCACTCAATGAAAAGATGGCCATAGATATATATTAATGGTAGTGACGAACGTAATTGACATATCCAATTTTTGTAACAATATTTCTACGTCAGTTTTAGTTAAAACTTCAATTTCTTTGTATAATAATGAGAATATTATTATTTGATATTGTAGAGTCTATACCAGAGTTTGGATCTCAATCAGTTAACCAGCAATTTGGTACTATAATACCCAGAAAAAAATAAAAAGACTTTATAGTACAATATATAGTGAGGTTTACCTTTTTTTCAAGAACAAAGACTAAAACTATAAAGGTTTTAATGCAGCAAATGGCGATCTTTCACTGCTAAAAATTCGCCAGGATAATCTGCAAGTAAAAAGGGAAGGCTTATGGAAATGAATTGTCAAAAATAAAAAGCTCGAGAGAACCTCCGAAAACCACAACCAGAGGATGTTCACCACCCTGCCCCACCACCAAACAAAACCATCATCAAAAGCCAGAGTAGAGAAAACTAAAGACCCGATGTTGCCACTATTATATACAATCAAGGTTTAAAAATTTGATGAATGTTATGAGATTATTGTATTTATTGTGATATGTTTTCGAAAATAAATACCGTATTAATGACTATATATTTTTAAAATACCATAATAAATCCGCAACGTTACCGTATACGTGCATATCTGTATATACAATTATATGTTTCATATCTGTAATGGAACGCCACAAGGCATATATCTACTTACAGTTCTTTTGAATTTATGGCATATACCTAACATATACTGTAAATTATTATATGGCGACGCTTCAAGCTTTCAAACGTTATCTAGTAGACTAGTACTAATATTTTCTCCTAGTTTTTTTTCTAAAATAAAAAGCAAAATAAACGAATATTGTTGCTCACTCCATAAATAGATAGCATGAGCTACAATAACCATCACAAAACATTTTTTCCAATGGCAAAATCCAAACATGTTCTGTCTCTCAAACTATCAATCACCCTTCTCAATCTTCTCATTGTAGCTGCCACAGCCGCAGTGACCAATGGTTTGGATACTCCATCGTCCAAAATCTGGCGTCCCTGGCCATTCAAGAAACTCAACAAACCAGTGGTGTTAATGATATCCAGCGATGGTTTCCGGTTCGGGTATCAATTTAAAACCGACACACCAAACATCCACCTTCTCATATCTGAAGGAACCGAAGCCAAATTAGGTTTAATCCCGGTTTTCCCCACCATGACATTCCCAAACCATTACTCAATCGCAACTGGACTCTACCCTGCTTACCACGGTATCATCATGAACAAGTTCACTGATCCAATAACCGGAGAAACGTTCAACAAAGGCTTAGACCCGAAATGGTGGTTAGGTGAGCCGTTGTGGGCAACCGCAACAAACCAAGGTCGCAAGGCTTTGACTTACTTTTGGCCAGGCTCTGAAGTTCCCAAAGGTTCTTGGACTTGTCCTAAAGAGTTGTGTCCACATTTCAATCTTTCTGTTCCTTTTGAAGAAAGAGTCGATACAATCTTGAACCATTTCGATCTCCCTGAGGAAGACATCCCTGACTTGATGATGTTGTATTTCAATGAGCCGGATGGAGCGGGACACAACTATGGTCCTGATGATCCTAGGGTTACGCAGGCGGTTGCGAAGATCGATAAAATGATCGGTAGGATCATCCAGGGGCTGAAGAAGAGGGAGATCTTCGACGAGGTTCATGTGATCTTGCTTGGTGATCACGGAATGGTTACTAACTGTGACCTAAAAACAATTTACATTGATGATTTAGCAGATTGGGTCAAGATCCCTGCGGATTGGATTCAGGCTTATAGCCCGGTGCTAGCGATGAACCCGAACTGGGGGAAAGATGTGAAGAATCCAGGAGAGAAGAACGCAGAACTCGTGGCGAAGATGAACGAAGCTTTGACCTCAGGGAAGGTCGAGAACGGAGAGTTCTTACAAGTTTACTTGAAGGAGAAGTTACCGAAAAGGCTACATTATTCCGAGAGTTCTAGGATTCCACCGATCATAGGAATGGTTGGAGAAGGTCTCATAGTTAGACAGAACAGAACAGGCGTTCATGAATGTTACGGAGATCATGGATACGACAACAAATACTTCTCCATGAGGTCTATCTTTATGGGACATGGTCCTAGGTTTAGGAAAGGGAAGAAAGTGCCATCGTTCGAGAATGTTCAGATCTACAATGTTGTTGCTGAGATTCTTGGACTCCAACCAGCTCCGACCAATGGTTCTTCTTTGTTCACTAGAAACATTCTCTTGCCCTTTGGAGAGACACGGGACGTGGAGTGAAGCTAAAAAATCCCTTTGCTCATGAGACATTCATGCATGAATAATAATTAGCTTATCATTGTGTTTTTCTTTTGGTTAGTTATTCTCTGCTATATCTGGAAACGAATAAGATCAGCTAATTATATTTTTTAAGCTGATCAATCAGTGAATAAATATCTAGTCATTACCATATCTCTACCTAATGTCACTTACGTGGATATACAAGATTATTCATAACTAGATATGGACCCGTGCGTTGCACGGGTTTTGATTAATGTTTTATAAGTTTAATAAAAAAGATAAAAATAAGAAACTTTTTTTTATTGAAATTGAATGTTTTTATATATGGTGTGTCGAATTCAGTTTTTTAACATAAGTTTTGGTTAAACTTCAATTCAATAATTATGGCACATATACGTAGAGATAGAGAAAATAAGTGAGACCCGAAAGTTCAAATTAAACGCAATCTAAATAAATGTAAATTAGAGTGAAATACAAAGAATTTGAAAGGTGAATCAAGCCAATCAAGTATATGATAATGGAATATACTTTATTAAACTCTTAATTTTGTCTTTATTAATTTGCTTTTATTCTTCTTACTCAAACATATTATGAAGTTTCAATTGTAATTTAGTAATGCTTGTGTTGTCATTGTAAGGTCTCGATTTTTTTGTGTTTTTATCATTTATATACTTTGGTAATAGAATTTTTCTGTTTTAGAACAAAATTTATAGATGAATCTATAAGTGAATTGCAAATAATCTTAGTTGTATAGGTAATAGAAAACATTATATATCAGCATTTTATCATCTAATTTAGAGGTAATAAAACTATTAATACCTTATGAAATTTTATCCTGTTTTGATTCTTGTAGCCACAAAATATATGTGTTTTATAAAACTTATGTTTTAAAATCTCGATTGTATGAATAATCTTTTTTAAAAAGGAAAAAAGATAATATAAAAAATAATATTTTTTCTCGATTGTATGAATAATCTTTTTTCTCGATTGTATGAATAATCTCGATTGTATGAATAATCTTTTTCTTACATAAAAAAATTATTCTAAAAACGAATTTCTTTTTTTCTTATAAATAAAATTGTAAGAAAAAAGGAAATTCGTTTTTAGTTTGAGTATTTAAAAAGGAAAGTTATGATTTAAATTTGTTTAGTTTAAGTGTATTTTTAAGAAGGAAAATTGTAATAAAAAATAAATCAAATATAATTTTATTTTAAATAAATACTACAACTAAAATAAATTTATAGACTTCTAATTATTTTAAACACATATTATATTTGGCAGTGCAAATAATATTCTACAACTAAAATAAAATTATAATAAATTTTGATTTTAGAATTCTCTTTGTAAAATCTAAAATACTATTATATTTATAAGAATTTTTAAGATTTTATTTTGTATATAAAACTTAAAATACTGTTTTTCTTTGTAATTATTTTAAACCCATGCTTAGGAAAATAAATACTAATATTAATATCGTTTTTTTTACAATATTTTGTAAAAATTACACTATTAATAACTATTTCTGAGAAAAATTTTGAATTCCTTTTTTTAACTTAAAAAGGAAAAATTACTATTAAATAATTATTTTTAAGAAAAAAATAAATTTAATTTAATAGTAAAAAGTAAATATTGTTTGTATTTTAATTTTCCTTTTTACAAATCCTAAAAAAAAGATAATTATGAATTCCTTTTTTTAACTTAAAAAGGATAAATTACTATTGAATAATTATTTTTAAGAAAAAAATAAATTCGTTTAGTTTGAGTATTTTTTTTTATAAATAAGATTGTAAGAAAAAAGGAAATTCGTTTTTAGTTTGAGTATTTAAAAAGGAAAGTTATGATTTAAATTTGTTTAGTTTAAGTGTATTTTTAAGAAGGAAAATTGTAATAAAAAATTAAATCAAATATAATTTTATTTTAAATAAATACTACAACTAAAATAAAGTTATAGACTTCTAATTATTTTAAACACATATTATATTTGGCAGTGCAAATAATATTCTACAACTAAAATAAAATTATAATAAATTTTGGTTTTAGAATTCTCTTTGTAAAATCTAAAATACTATTATATTTATAAGAATTTTTAAGATTTTATTTTGTATATAAAACTTAAAATACTGTTTTTCTTTGTAATTATTTTAAACCCATGCTTAGGGAAATAAATACTAATATTAATATCATTTTTTTTGTTTACAATATTTTGTAAAAATTACACTATTAATAACTATTTCTGAGAAAAATTTTGAATTCCTTTTTTAACTTAAAAAGGAAAAATTACTATTAAATAATTATTTTTAAGAAAAAAATAAATTTAATTTAATAGTAAAAAGTAAATATTCTTTGTATTTTAATTTTCCTTTTTACAAATCCTAAAAAAAAGATAATTATGAATTCCTTTTTTTAACTTAAAAAGGAAAAATTACTATTGAATAATTATTTTTAAGAAAATAAATAAATTCGTTTAGTTTGAGTATTTTTTTATAAATAAGATTGTAAGAAAAAAGGAAATTCGTTTTTAGTTTGAGTATTTAAAAAGGAAAGTTATGATTTAAATTTGTTTAGTTTAAGTGTATTTTTAAGAAGGAAAATTGTAAGAAAATAATAAATTCGTTTAGATTAAGTATTTAAGTAAAAAAAAGGAAAATTATGATTTAACATATGTCATAATCTTAGATATGTAATTGCCACATGTCACAATCATGTTAATTAGTAACTTTGAAAACCAAGCTTTATATAATAAGATGCGGTCAAAAGTAAAAGGTTATACTAAAGTTTTTAAATCATCTTTTTTGTTACTTTTAAGTTATGTGTCAAAAGGTAACAAGAATATAACCACGTGAAATCGAATTAGTGGTTGAATCCATATAAGTTGAAAACGAAGATTTCGAGGAGGATACGATTTGATTCTCGTTGTGGAAAATACACTCAGAACTGCCAAATTAACCCAAAAAACACTCAAAATATATACATGTCATTGCCAGTATGTCACAGACTCAACATCTATAGTCAGCTCAGCTGTCATGAATATTAAAATTATAAAAATAAATTAATACATTTGTGATTATTTAACATTCTTATAATATTATAAATGTAAGTATGTAGTATATGAACGCTGTTGAGCTCAATCACCAATTCACCATCAAACCTATCTCTCTCAGATGGTGGAAATTAAGCCTGTCCGGTACGGTTTTTCAGGTTACCCCTTGTGCAAGTTATCTCTAATCTTTCTTTTCCTCTTCGTAGCTGTCACTGCCGGTGACTCAAGTATTCCATCATCCAACACCCGGAGACCCCACCCCTCCAAGAAACTCACTAAACCGGTGGTTTTACTAATCTCCAGCGACGGTTTCCGGTTCGGTTACCAATTCAAGACGGAGACACCAAACATTGATCTCCTCATTTCTCGAGGAACCGAAGCTCAAACCGGTTTAATCCCGGTTTTCCCATCCATGACGTTCCCAAACCATAACTCAATAGCCACCGGACTCTACCCGGCTTACCACGGTATAATCATGAACAAGTTTACCGATCCAATAACCGGTGAGCTCTTCAAAAGAAACCTAGACCCTAAGTGGTGGTTAGGTGAGCCCTTGTGGGTAACCGCAACAAACCAAGGTCTCAAAGCTGCGACTTACTTTTGGCCAGGCGCTGACGTACACAAAGGCTCTTGGACCTGCCCTAAAGGGTTGTGTCAAGCTCCTTACAATGTCTCGGTTCCGTTAGAAGAAAGAGTTGATTCGATCTTGAGCTACTTCGATCTTCCACAGAGTGACATCCCTGATTTCATGGCGTTGTATCTTGAAGAAACTGACATACAGGGGCATAAGTATGGTCCTGATGATCCTCGTGTCACTGAAGCGGTTGCGAAGATCGATAAAATGATCGGTAGGGTCATCAAGGGTTTGAAGAAGAGGAAGGTGTTTAGTGATGTTCATGTGATATTGCTTGGTGATCACGGAATGGTTACTAACTGTGACAAGAAAGTGATTTATATTGATGATTTAGCGGATTGGATCAAGATACCCGCGGAGTGGATTCAAGATTATAGTCCTGTCCTTGTGATGAATCCACGGTGGGGTAAAGATGTCAAGAATCCTGGTGAGAAGAACGCTGAAGTGGTGGAGAAGATGAACAAAGCTTTGAGGTCAGGGAAAGTAGAGAACGGTGAGTTTCTACAGGTTTACTTGAAGGAGAAGTTACCAGAGGACTCCATAATCAAACACAATGCTTGAGGTGTAATGAAAAGGAATCAGCAATGCACATTTTCTTTGAGTGTCCGTTTGCCAAAGATGTGTGGGACAGAATTCCACTACTTAACAGAACTGCCTTCCCTACGACTACGGACTTCAAAGAGATAACACGGGTTTTCCGGAAATTTACCTGTCTACCACCCACTGGAATCTCAGGAGCAATCCTCCCTTGGATTTGCTGGGCGATTTGGACAGCAAGGAACACGTTACTATTCGAAAAACGGCTAATTCCACAGCAGGAGGTGGCTACAAAAGGGCTAAAGTTAGCACGAGAATGGTGTTTCGCGCAAGGAGGCTCAAGATCTTCACTAAATGTACCTGGATGTGCTTTGAATGGACCATCTCAGCCAGACGCCACAGAGACCCCTACATGCAAATCGGATGCGGCTTGGGATAAGGTCTCTAACAAAGCGGGCCTAGCGTGGATCATCTCAGATTCTACAAATACTATCAGCAAGCAAGGATCGGCACCACAGGACTTCATCAACTCGCCACTGGTCGCAGAAGCCTTAGCTCTCCGACTCGGAATCATTGCAGCAGCGAATCTTGGTCTCCCAAAGATCAAAATCCTCTCTGACAACCAAACGCTCATCAGAGCTATCAACACCGACGCACAGATCAAAGAGATCTACGGAATCCTCCAAGATATCCGTCAAATCTCCACTGTTTTCGTCGATATCGCTTTTGTTCATCTTCCTCGTTCTAAAAACTTACAGGCCGACTGTTTGGCAAAAGCTACCTTAAAGGGCTTTATTGCCCAAGTGGGCTAAGTGTCTAAACCTTTGGGCCGTGGGCCGTTTTTATTATTTATGAAATATGCAGTTGACAAAAAAAAAAAAAAAAGAAGTTACCAAAAAGGCTGCATTATTCAGAGAGTTCTCGGATTCCACCGATCATAGGAATGGTTGGAGAAGGTCTTTTGGTAAGACAGAACAGAACAAACGTTCAAGAGTGTTATGGAGATCATGGATACGACAACATGTTCTTCTCTATGAGATCTATCTTTGTTGGACATGGTCCTAGGTTTAGGAGAGGAAAGAAAGTGCCCTCGTTTGAGAATGTTCAGATCTACAATGTTGTTGCTGAGATTCTTGGACTCAGACCAGCTCCGAATAATGGTTCTTCTTTGTTTACTCGTAGCCTTCTCAAGCCCTCTGGAGAAATAACGCAAGTAGAATGAGGCTTAATAATAACGTCCGTTTTTAACTAGGTTCTGATGTATTCTACTGTTTTAGTTCAATATCAATGTATCAGCAAATGAATAAGAGGAGATGTTATTTTGGATAAATCTCACAGAGTGGAACATGACTAACAACACAAAACTTGTTGTATCTAGACCTAAGTTTAACTAAAATAACATTTCTCTGATAACAACACGTAACTTATTGTATTTAAAGTGTATTTGGACTTAATTTGAACTAAAATAACACTGGTCCCAGTTTTTATTTTATGGTTAATAGGCATATTGAAATCAAATTAACAAATTGTAAATCGGGTTCATTTATGTATAGGCAAAGTTGGTGGTATTTTTTAGCAAAACATATAGTATAGTGTAGATTGATTTGGGTTGTAACAACATCCTTAGCTAGCACCGACAATGTGGCTATATCTTTTTGGTGAAACTTGGTTGTAGTTATAGTCCTTAAATGCATTACTATTACCAATGAGATATATGCATACTCTAGAATATGATAGTTTATTTCAATGAGTGGACATTTTCTATGGTACGTGTTGGCTTAATCTATTGTCGAACTAATAAGATAGTAACTGACACTAACGTGAAAAATGTGGTCAATTAATTCTACATCACGTCTTTATCTAAGTACATTTTACTACATATCGCACAGAATCACATGATCCATTTTCTTTTTGCTGTTATCGACGTTAATTAATGCTTAATAACCTACTAATGCGGTCGCCAACGTCAACTTCTAGATTGAAAGTTGTAACGTTTTTGATAAAATAATAGAATAGCTTAGTTTCCGAAGGATAAAATAAAACTAAATAAAATCAATTCTTTAGCTCTGCTCATCTAAGCGCTTCAGGCTATCACTTCAAGCTTAAGCTGATGAGCAATTGTTGAATAGTATACATGTATGTAATAAACATTTAGATAAATGTATCCGAAGCAGGAAGGTGAGATACGAAAGAACATTTCACAAAAAGATATAATTGATTAGAGAGCGACCATTCAGACTGATGGTATCCTGAACCACTAGCCATTCAGTAAAGCAAAACTTGCGGAGACGAAACTACATCTTCCATTGTCTTTAGCTGTTGACTAATCAACTTAGGGAGTTTTAAGTTTAGCGGGAAAACGTGGCAGATTAACGAGCGTCCATAAGAATCTCGATCCGTGTAAAACGGAATGTGCAAGTCACTCCAAGCCCACTAGTCCAAACCAAAGACCAATACTCAAAACTTCAAGCAAAAACCCACGAAGTTGTCTTCTCTCTCTCTTATTAAATTATTCAGACACTCTGATCAAATCAAAGTCTGCAACTTTCTAAGTTTTCTGTAATGATCTCCGGCGACACATTATCGGCGAAAAAGCCTAAAGCGATGCCACAACCAGAAGAAGAAGACCCACCAAGCCAATCAATGGCACTTCTCCACAACAACAACAACAACTCCTCCGATTCAGATTCTTCTTCTTCTTCCACCATCTCAAGCTGCTTCATCTTCACATCTCTCCTCATCGTCACCTGCATCGCTCTCTCCGCCGCTTCCGCCTTCGCCTTCCTCTTCTTCTCCTCCCCAAAACCCATCCTCTCTCTCAACCAACAAATCTCAAAGTCACAACCTTTCCACAGATCCATCGCTCGCCCACTCACAAAACTCCACAAATCCGTCGTCCTCCTCATCTCCTCAGACGGGTTCCGCTTCGGATACCAACACAAGACCAAACTCCCAAACATCCACCGCTTAATCACCAACGGAACAGAAGCAGAAACCGGTTTGATCCCGGTTTACCCAACCCTAACTTTCCCTAACCACTACTCCATCGTCACTGGCCTCTACCCTGCCTACCACGGAATCATCAACAACAGGTTCATAGATCCAGTTACAGGGGCAGTCTTCACAATGTCTAGCCACGAGCCGGAGTGGTGGTTAGGTGAACCTCTTTGGGAGACAGTAGTGAACCAAGGACTAAAGGCCGCTACTTACTTCTGGCCTGGCTCTGAAGTACACAAGGGAGCTTGGGACTGTCCTAAAGGCTTATGTCAAAGCTACAACGGTTCTGTTCCTTTTGATGATAGGGTTGATACTATCTTGTCCTATTTCGATTTGCCTAGTGATGAGATTCCTAGCTTCATGACGCTTTACTTCGAGGACCCTGATCATCAGGGTCACCAAGTTGGTCCTGATGATCCGAGGATCACTGAAGCTGTTGTTAACATTGATAGGTTGATTGGTAGGTTGATAGATGGGTTGGAGAAACGAGGGGTGTTTGAGGATGTGACGATGATTATGGTTGGTGATCATGGAATGGTTGGGACTTGTGATAAGAAAGTGATTGCTCTTGATGATTTGGCGCCTTGGATTACTATCCCTAGCAGCTGGGTTCATTACTACACTCCTATGTTAGTGATTAAACCTCCTAAAGGTCATGATCCAGCTGATGTTGTAGCGAAGATGAATGAAGGTTTGGGGTCTGGTAAAGTGGAGAATGGGGAGTATTTGAAGGTTTATCTCAAAGAGGATTTACCTAAGAGGTTGCATTACGTGGACAGTGATAGGATCCCGCCTATTATAGGAATGGTTGAGGAAGGGTTTAAGGTTGAGCAGAAGAGGACTAAAGCTAAAGAGTGTGGTGGAGCTCATGGGTATGATAATGCTTTCTTTTCGATGAGGACTATATTCATGGGGCATGGTCCTATGTTTGCGAGAGGAAGGAAAGTGCCTTCTTTTGAGAATGTTGAGATTTACAATCTCATTAGTACGATTTTAGGGCTTAAGGCTGCACCAAATAATGGTTCTGAAGAGTTTTCTTCAAACGTTTTATTGCCAAGGGCGTAAAAGCAGAGGATATGTAATTTCATTCTTATGTCAAATAAAAGGCAGTGTAGAATCTGTAACTGCGTTTTCAAGCCGCAGCAAACTCTAAAACATTTGTGAGCTTTTGATCTATTAGACGCTTTATGCGCTTTGATCTGTATGTTGTTCTTGTGTCATTTAAAAAGAAACTCTACTCAAATTATTGTAACATTATGGTGTCTATAATTGTCAAAACTTTAGTGGCATGCTTAGAACAACAAAGAGCCTTCCTTTTATTGAAACCGTCCTATAAATCAAAGTAGATAACTTGGCATCTACTTGGTTGATCAAAATGTGAATCATTACGACCAAATAAATCTAAATCTTAAGACTTTTTTTGTTTGTATATCATTTTCAAGTTGGGGACCAAAACTAAAAATAAATAGAAGTCATAACTTTCTTAGTTTCTTTGTGTGTATACCATAAAACCGTCCATTACTATTCTGCGTTCCGTGTTAAAACACGTTTGTTCAGGCGGAACAAAACGCGTTTACACTTTTTCAACGCTAACGCAACAACATCTCGCCGCCAAGTAAATAACGGCGGTGAAAACGCCAATTTAATGTTCAAATCGCGTCTATGTAATATTAAAATTTGAAGAGAAAGCAAATGATGATAGAAAAGAAAATATCACGAGAATCTGAACCAGACAAGTTTCTCTGATCTTCTTATTTCCTCTCTGGAGAGATCTCTCGGAGCTAAGAACAATCTCACTATCTCTCTGTGAGCTGGTGGTGAATTTTAGATGGCTGGAGTTGTGAGATTATCGGCAACGTCGGTTCAGGCGATTCGCATCTCCTCCTCCTTTGCAACCACTCTCAACTCTCTCAAACCTTGCTTACCTCCAAATTCCGACAAGAGATTGCGTTTGTTCTCGTCTTCTCCCTCGTGCTCATCTTCTCATTACCCACCTTCTGGTCTCGCAAGCCACCTCTCTCTTAAACGATCCAAGAGGAAGTTGGTTCGCGTCAAGGTAAAGACTTTCTTGTCTTTTTAGCACATTACGTCCGTAATTCAAATACCCTTTTGGAAGCTGATTGATTCTTGAGCCTCTAGCTATGTTCACAAAACGTGAACTTTGGCTTGTGTAGTGAAATCTTAGCTCGTTTGTTTGAATTTTAGACAGTTGTAGCAGTGTGTTAGGAGTTAAGTTATGTTCTTGAGGTGTTCTCGAATCAATAGTTTAGGAAAAGTTGGTGCTTTGGATAAGTTCAAGTTAAATAGTGATGCTTTAGGCCATAATTTGAGTGTGTGTTTGTGGTTTAGGTAGATGAGACTGTGGCTGAGACAGAGCCACCGAAATGGTGGGAGAGGAATGCTGGACCGAACATGGTTGACATTCATTCCACTGAAGAGTTCTTGAAGGCTTTAAGTGAAGCGGGTGAAAGATTAGTCATTGTAGAGTTTTATGGAACTTGGTGTGCTTCTTGCAGAGCACTGTTCCCTAAGGTATGTATCATGACGTTACCTCTGTGACTTTTCTGTTCAGTGAAGCTATAAGAACTTCTTTTTCTTTTCTTAATCTTTTTCAGCTTTGCAAGACAGCGGTGGAACATCCGGATATATTGTTCCTCAAAGTAAATTTTGATGAGAATAAACCAATGTGCAAGAGTTTGAATGTCAAAGTGCTTCCTTATTTCCACTTTTACCGTGGAGCTGATGGCCAGCTCGAGTCTTTCTCATGTTCTCTTGCTAAGGTAAATAAGCTGACCATACACTAGTTACTTGTTGCTACATAAACCCCCTTTCCCTTCAAAATTTATAGCTTGATATTGATACCATTGAGCATTCGGGCATCAACCTTTTTACTTATCACAGCTTCTTGAACGCAATTGGTTTGTCTTCTTTTTTTCTTCCAGTTCCAGAAGATAAAAGATGCCATCCGACTACACAATACAGATCGTTGCAGCATTGTTCCAGCCAAGGGACCTGAAGGGTTTACATTGGAATCTCTATCTGGCCAGAGGAATGCAGCCAAACCAGCTGGATCAAGTTGATGTTCCACACTTTGTAGATCAATTACTGCAACAATCTTTTGTTGCTCAAGCAAACACTGAGCTTATTAATATTCTGTATATCTGTCATTGTTTTGGTATAAAAGAATCCTTCTTTCCTGAAGCATGCTCAACTACTACTCCGTAATTGCTACAAAATCAAAAGCTTATGTATGTATGTATGATGCAATCATGCAAGTGTGAGGAGGTTATATAAGTCAATCTCGCATAAGTTTGTATTGTATGCAAAAGGATGATAATACACAATTACTGCAGTAATCATATGTCAACGTGTATCAATTTATCATACGCAAGTTGGAAAGTCTAAATTAAAAGAGTCAAGTGGATCAAAAAGAGAAGTCACGCGCCAAAAACTAAAACTTGGAGGAATGTGAGGACTGTTTAGTAAATCTTCCAACGTTTTAAGTCTTTTGCCTGTTTCTTTGTTTCTCCCAGGTTTCACGCGCCGCCGCGAAATCCAAAACTCGGCGAAGTTTGAGAAAGGAGGAGAGAGATGCAATCGCAAGGAATGTGGAGCACGCTATGGAGGAAATACGCAGATTATAAGTACAACAAGTTCGAGAGGTTCGCTGTGTGGGAGATGATCGAGCCTTACCGTCGACCCAAAACCTTCACAGCTTTGATTACTATCTACGTCGCCGCCTTTTACACCGGCGTCATCGGCGCTGCGGTTACTGAGCAGCTTTACAAGGTAAGTTTCGTCATTGTTATCGATTCGGATTTGTGATTAGATTTTGTGTGGTTCTCGTGATTGGTAATTTTAGGGTTAAATTGGGATTAAAGTTGAAACCTTTCTTCGTGTTCAAGGAAAAACCTTAACTTTGAATTGTTCTTCGAATCAATGAAAGCTTTTTTGCATCTTGATTGGCGCGTAAAAATGTGATTCGTAATAAGTTATGGTTCTTTAGTGGTTTATGTGAATCTCTCGTCAATGTGTTTCTTACTCTGTTTGAGCCCTGTGTGATGTGAATAAGTGTTATGCTTGTTGTTCTAAACTTATGTTAATTCACTTATGTATATAAACAGGAGAAGTTTTGGGAAGAGCATCCAGGGAAAACGGTGCCTCTGATGAAGCCACTATTCTATCGAGGACCATGGAGGGTTTATCGTGGTGAAGCTATTGCTTCTGATGCTAGCAGCAGCCAGTGAAGGATACATCTCCCAACTTTGTTGGCATCACTAGATGGTTTTGTGCTGGTTCGCTGATATACATACAAACCAACCAACTTTGTGTTTAGTAGAATGCTTGTGTGTCCGTACTACGACTTGTTTTAAATGTTTTCTAGGCTTGTATGGATTAAAACTGGCTGGTATAATAAGGTTAAGAATTTGATTCTTGAGACTTCATGTAATGGCAGTCTCCTGTTATAACATTAAGGTTTTTGTTATGAGAAGTTTAAGGGTTTCCATCCATTTCTTTGGAATATCTCTCTCCTTTCCATTATTAGTACATTGCTATTTGCCTCTCTTCTTCTGGTGTCCTGAAATAAAACATTCCAAAACAAAAGAGACGATCTAACAACCTCAAAACGATCAAGCCACCGTAGATTTGCTTCTTCACAGTCTTTTTCTTCATATAGGTTCCTTTGGTTTATATTCTCCGTTTCTCTCTTCTTGTCCTGTTTGTCGTTTGTGGAAACAACATGACAACCTATGGCACTATACCATCCCAAGCAGATGCTTCTCCAAACCAGACCATGTTGGGACGAGCAAAGGGGTTGATCTCGTTAGGCCTTAGCTCTCGGAGACCATGGCTTGAACTTGTCCAATGGAGCTCCCTTAGCCTTCCTACCTCATTCAGTATTGCCACCGAACGAATCAAAACAAACATCATGATCTTTCGAACCAACTACCTTGTCATCTTCGTTGTTGCTATCTTCATCAGCATGCTTTGGCAGCCTGTCCATCTTTCAGTCTTCGTTGTCCTGATCATCGCATGGCTATATGTCTACTCTCGGGATAACGAACCACTGGTGATATTTGGCAGTGTGATCGATGACTCTGCTTTGGTGCTGACATTGTTGGTCCTCACGCTCTGTATTATTCTATTAACCAACGTAACAAGTGGTATTCTGCTCGGGGTTTTGGCTGGTTTGCCCGTTGTTCTAGTGCATGGCATGTGTAGGAATACAGAGCCGTTGTTCGTCTTGGAAGATGATGAAGAGAACGTAGTGAAAATGAGCGTAGCATCCTCCTCGCTTTCTTCTTCCTCTTTAACAAAATGAAACATAATGTGACAGTGTGACACACATACCTTACCTTCAAAAAACGAAGTCTTTATCTATAGCTATAGTCTTTAGTTACCATCCTATTTTCTAAAATTCTGCTTGTGGGCGAATACTAAATATCTTCTTCTCTGAATGCAAATACTATGATAGATAAAACTTTGGAGATCTATGCAATTCCAGTATAGAATACCTGTTTTAGTAATCCAGAGAAAAGTAATTCGTGTGTTATATGTAGTCAAATTGTATACATCAATCTTTTACTCTTTTCTTTGAAATTGCAAACTTTTACTGGTACCATTAAAATCACTGCACTGACAGTCCCATTAAAATATGAACCCATTGAGAAAATAAAGCATATATTATAATTATTAAAGTTGATATAATTATCCTTCAATATTGTAGTGACTAGAGCAGTAGTTGTAAGGACATGTTTATTGGGAGGCTTTTAGTGTGATTTTTAACTCATAATTTGATTTTTTTTTTGCTTTTGTTATTTTGTTTTACATTTTTTGACTAAAAGCCGGCTCTTATATCTCTTATTTAAGAGTCGATTCTTAGTTTTTCTTAGTTAAACGTATCTTAATCGAAACTAAGAACTCCATCTTATAAATTCGCAATAAACATAGCCTAATTGCCTAATTGAGTTATAGTTTTTCCTTATATTTTTCTTAATATTTTCTTTAATAAATATGTTTTTTTTTTCACAACTCTTAGTAGTATCTCTTCTAGTTGCAATGGTGGCAGTGGAAAACACTGATAAAGCAATACCCATTGGATATCTTTTTTAAACCATCCTTGTCGTCTCCTCTTGACTAACCGAGGCATATTTTTTCTCCACCAAAACCGCATGAACGATGGTATTGAAATCTTTGCCTTCTCTAGCCACAAAATCAACCAGTGCCGCTTGTACTAGCCCCACACCTAGGCCATACGTTGCCGATTCAATATACCATCCTCTGTACACGTTCCCTAGTTTATCCAGCAGTGCGACGTACTCTTGGTCAATGGTGTGTACGATCTGTTGGCCGCCGCTAGAGCCCTACAATTGAGATGGTTACTCATCGTGGGATCAACACAAAGATTTCCGATGAAATCTTGATACAATAAGGCCAGCTTGTTATAATTCTGCTAGAGAGGGAAAGGCTGGAAGAATAAACTGCAGAGGGTCTTGAATCTTCTGGCGTCGTCCCTTGCTTTGATTAGTATGTTAATACTAGAAGCCTTCCGAATTTCATGAAGAAATTGGTGCTAGTAGCCACAAGCATCGAAGTAGGTTCCGTCAGGGGTGATGGCTAAGTGAGTGAGCTGTGTCTCGGAGTTGAATGCGAGGTTGATGAGGAGTGATTGCTCGGCGTGGATGGAGTGGTGAAGAGGAAGACCTGGAAATTGATGCCTAAGTAGACCTTACTCGATGATGCGACATTTAATTGTAGCTAATTTTGGTTTGGATTCTTGTCATTTAAAACAGACTTATAAAAGAGGTCAGTGGTCGTTAAGTCCCCAAATGTCACATTAGTGGTAGTACTCCATTATGTCTGGGTCTATGCCATCGAAGGATATGAGCGACCATGAAGAAGAAGAAGAAGAAGCAGAGTTTTGGTGCAGAGACAGGAAAAGGTTACAGAAAACGGAGACTCTACAACTGATTTCCACTGTTAATCAGTAATCTCGCAAGTACCAATGCCCAGAGATCATCTGTCAAGGAGTCCATCTTCGTCTTAATTTGTTTCAGTTGCACTTTTTTACTATTAGTGTTTTCTCTATTGCTATGAAATCATCAAATTTATAGGAGTTTCTTTGTTTAAATGGGGGAGATATCATTATATCTTCTATTGATATCATTCTAATATAATTTAATTTAACTTTTAAAAAAAAAATAGTTTTCTATATTAGTGAAGAGATTTAAAGCAACTTTAGAAAAGAGATTTGGTGACAAATGGATGTGATACTTCTTTTTCAAAAAGAAGACAAATGGATGTGATGAAAAATTAATTTAAATCAATTTTATAATACAATTTATTTTTCTATTGGCTGGTTAGGTGTATAAATAATTATGTTTTTATATAGAAAATATAAAAAATTAATTGTTCTCTTAATACATGTGCACGAAGATAAAGTAACATTTAATATGAACAGATAGAGTAATACTATTTCGTCCCTTCGGAGACATCAGATAAAAAGAGTAATACTATTTCTTTTCAGATATAAGGTTGTGCTAATGACTAGTTGGTAGCATATGGTTTCTACTTTCTATAGCCTTTTTACCCTCAATTATCAACATTGATGGTTTAAATATATAGTGATATATAGATGAAAGTTATTAATTAGTAGTTTATTTAAAAAGGCTAAGTTTATACATTGGTAGATTCTTGCATTGGTGACGTCATTGTGATGTTACCTTCGAGTTCTACATATGAATCTTATACAGAATATTTGTTTGAGAGATTGGAAAAAATAATACAATGATTATCATATATCATGTCCAAAGTATACGTAAATCTTCACTAGTTTTTAAAACTGAAAACTCAACTAATTATATCTGGAATAAGATGTATTTTACTGTCTATCGATGAGTTGTGTGCATATTCAATGTTTTTAAAATATTGTGATTAAGGTCGTACGTGATAAGTTTCCTGCACGCAATGTTACATAATAATGTATAACCGAAATTGTGAGTGTCACTATCAAGACTCATGATGACTCATGAAACCAGCTTTCACATTGAAGTACTTGGGATTTGTTTACCGAGAGAGTGGTAGGAAAATAAATCAATATTCGTAATTAGTCATATTTTCACTGTATGGTAGTTAAATCTATACAAACTAAAAAAATTGTTGGTAATATATTAGACGTGTGAGTAACTCTTAGGATCCACTTTTAGAATTTCAATGAACCATCTTTTTAAGCATATGTAGTTATGAGTATTTACTGTGATTAATTTAGCAGAAAGTAGATGTGGTGAATTCACATAAAAGTTTAATGTTCGAAGAAAAAAGTAGTAAAACATGACTCAAAAACCATCTTTTAGAAAAGTAGTTTAGGAAAATTTTGTTGTTGTTTATTCGAATGTGATTTGATGAAGAGTGACAAAATATTTTTCAATAGTTCTCTACTCTTAATTAGTAATATTTAATGGCAGATTGTAGTCATTATTCACATAATTTTTGTTCAAATGACAGAAGATTGTAGCATATTGGTTAGTCATATACATTTGTAAATTAACCGTCACTTTGGCTTTGAAACTATAGACTTATTTCAGTGTGGAAGCAAAGATTAACTATTTATATGATGCATTATACGGGAAGCATGCATATTGGATCCTTTTTATACTGTTTTTACTTTGTACTCAAAACATATATTATTAATTATTAAAGTTCATATCATTATTCTTAAATATTGTAGTGACTAGAACAGTTGTAATTTCCCTATTGGGTTATAGCTTTCCCTTAACATTTTTGATAATATTTCTTTAGTAAATATGTTTTCCGAATCCTCCTTGCGTTGCTTCTATGTTTATAATATTTCTTCGGAATTGCTCGGCTACATCCAAATGGCAATGGAAGACATTGATAACACAATTTCCATTGGTTATCTTCTTTAAAATCATCCTCGTCGTCTTCTCTTGACTAACCAAGGCATCTTTCTTCTCCACCAAAACCGCTTGAACGATGGTATTGAACTCTGTGCCTCCTCTAGCCACAAAATCAACTAGTGCCGCTTGTACTAGCCCCAAACTTAGGCCACATTCCACCGTTTCCATGTACCACCCTCTGTACACTCTTCCTACGTTATCCAACAGCGCCACTCCTGAGGAACTCTTGGTGAACGGTGTGTAGGATCTATTGGCCGCAGCTAAGGCCGTGCAGTTGAGATGGTTACACCTCTCGAGCTCTTCGCAGATGTTTCCCACAAGATCATGATACGTCGATAAGGTCAACTTGTTATCATGCGGCTCGAGAAGGAGAGGTTGGAAGAATATGGTGGGGCGGATTGTACGCGGAAAGAGGTTCTGAAGAGTCTCGAATCTTCCAGCTTCGCCCCTTGTTGCATCCTTGATTAGTATTTGAATACTAGACGCCTCCCGGGTCTCATGAAGAAATTGGCGACAGTAGCCGGACGGGGCGTCGAAGTAGATTCCATCAGAGGTGATGGCTAAGTGAGTGAGCTGTCTCTCGTTGTTGAGTGCGAGGTTGGCGAGGAGGAATTGCTCGGCGTGGATGGAGTGGTGAAGAGGAAGACCTGGAAGCTGGATATTGATGCCTAAATAGATCTTACGCGATGATCCGAACCCCGCGGCTAAGGTGGGCGTCTTTCCGGGGAAGGAACGAGAACGAACTCTTGGAAGCTCTCGTTTCAACAGGAGCACAAGGTTCATTGGGTTGCTCACCACATGGTTGGTGTCGATGTCTTGGCTCAGAACGTAGCGGGTGGGTTGTGCCATTGTCTCTGATCTTTTAGATCGTGTTCTAGGTTTTTTTTTTTAAATGTAGATAGATGGGAAATGAGTATGAGAAGTGGAGAAGGGCGTCTTTAACTTATTTATATAGGTGAAGTTAGTTGATCATGCATATTAACCTTCTACTTTGTAAATGATGTTTACTGTCAAACTACACTAGTAAAAAAAGGTGATTTTGACTCGTAGTTGAATCCAAAGTTGAACGTGACTACGAAGGCGAAGTCGTTAGGACAGTTATGTAGTTTGGTAGAAACATATAGTAATCTGATGACTCGTTGGTACTTGGTTTCTATTGTCTTTACCCTTAATTATCAACGTTTTGATGGTTTAAATATATAGTGACAGAGATGAAAGCTATTAGTAAATAGTTTTATTTAAAAAGGCTTGTTTATATTATTATTTTTTGATCAAAAAAAGGTTTGTTTATATATTGGTAGATTGTTGCATCATTGTGGTGTTACCTTCTACTATATGAATCATATACAGGATATTTTTTTCAGAGTTTGGAAAAATAATAAGTATGATTATGATTAGGTCCATAATATACGTAAATCTTCACTATTTTATAAAACTGAAAAATCAACTAATCCTATCTGGAACAAGATGTATTTTACAATCTAACGATAAGTTGTGTGCATATTCAATGTTTTTAAAAATGTTGTGATTAAGTCGTGCGTAAACAATCACATACACGCAATGTTTCAAAATTTAAACGAAATTGTGAGTGTATACACTATCAAGACTCATGATGACTCAGGAAACCAACTTTCACATTGAATTACTTTGGATATGTTAGAAAATAAATCAATATCTGTATAATTAGACATATTTTCACTGTATGATAGTTAAATCTATATAAAGTTACAAACCAAGAAATTTGTTGGCAATATATTAGACGTGTTAGTGACTCTTAGGATCCACTTTTAGAAGTTCAATGAACCATCATTTTATGCATAAGTAGTTATGAATATTTAAATTTATTGTGATTAAGTAGAAAGTAGATGTGGTGAATTCACATAAGAGTTTAGAAGTTTAATGTTTGAAGAGAAAAGTAGTAAAATATGACTCACGAACCATCTCTTCGAATAGTAGTTTAGGAAAATTTTGTTGCTGTTTAGTCGAATGTGATGTGATAAAGAGTGACAAAATATTTTTCAATTGTCCTCTACTCTTAATTTGTAACATGTTAATGGTAGATTGTAGTCATTATTCACAAAATTTTAGTTCAAAAGTCAGAAGATCCTATTGCTTAATCATACATTTGTAAATTAACCTTCACTTCGGCGATGGAATTTGATGGGATTTAGATTTCAGTAGATTAGATTGCAAGTAGCAACAATCAAAATGAATTATTCAACGTTTTTTGTACATAAAAACACAAAACTGAGGAAAACCAGATAACAAACTTAAAAGACATAACGGACTAGTTATTAAGTACTGGATTACACTGAAACAAAAGAAAAAACAGAGGAGATGATTATTCAGTCATGACAACATAGCTTATAGATACTAAGTAGTCTTATTAACTAAGAACTAGCAGACATATATGTCTCATACGGAACTTTTCCCTTGAAACTATTACGACCGGGGCAAGATTTAAAGTCAAGACAAGCATGTCCTGGAAGCCCAGTAGTGGTTCTTCTTATGATGACTCTGTGATCTTCGCACAGAGCATGGGGAGGAGCATTCATGTTCTTGAAACTGTAGTAGAAGATTGCATTCCCGGCCTTGAGCTTTTCCTTTGACTTTACATCTTCAAAAGTCTGCACAACCACCTTATTGATCTCAAGGGGCAGCCAAGACTCGAACCCGGACATGTCTTTTTCCTTGAGTGCGTACATGGCAAGATCAGCATACAATTTAAGCCAATCGTTTTCACGGATGTCTGAATCTTGCACCTGTGGAAACACCAAAAATAAACTCATAAAGCAGAAAAGAAGAGGATTGAGGCATAAAGAAATATAAAAGAAGAACAAATTGCCCTCACTTGATAAAACTGGTCATTGGATGGCAAGTTCAATGCATCATCGGAATACCACTCAGGTAGAATGTCTTCGTAAACTTTTGCATCCCAGTCCCATCGATGTATTGTTTCTCTAGTACCTTAATTTTAATATCAAAAGAAGAGGCAAGGGAAAGAATCAACCCACAAAAATCCTGAAAAGGCAATCATCACATGACACACAACTGACCTGGAATGATTCCAGGTTTGATCCTACAACCTTCGGTCAATAATCTGTAGTAAGCTCCTATAACAGGGCTATCTCTAAAAACACGTGCCTGGAAAGTGAAACAAGAACCGTCCGCCGGATCTGTGGCCTCAAAGGTTAAGGAAAAAGTGAAAACTCCATGGCTAATATATTTGTCTACTCTTGACAACTGGAAGTTGGTTCCCTGTATGAGCCAAAAGACACACGATATTAAGAAGAAGAAAATGGTCTCAACCCCACCACCATAAAGTAATAGGAATTTCAGCATACGACAAATGTGAAACACAAACGTTCATAACTATATGATTAACCTCAAGTAACAAAATAGTATTATTAAACCAAAAAAAACAAAAAAAAGAGAGATAAAACTGGAGAGAGGGTTTTACTTTTTACCTTGCGGGCATTGTAGGTGTGGAGTCCAAATCTAGCATAAATGTTAGCCATGTCACGAAAGTAACCTGTTTCGTTCTCGTCAAATTTGTACAGGTTCCATGGTTTAATTGGAACATCGAATTCCGGTATTTCCTAGAGTTAATTGCATTATAAGAGTGAAATGAATGACCACACAAGAAAGAAAGAAAGAAAGAAAGGGAAAACACTTTATATATTAATTATATTACATAGTCAGAAGATCCATCATCTGCTCTCCGAGCTAAACGGTCTTTGTCTGGTTCAGGTGCGGCGGCGGTATATTCAATCTTCCGCTTGCGCTGTGGTGGCCCAGTGTACGTAATCTCACCCTGCGCACAATATTCAATTTGGTACAAGTGTTGATTCATGTTCCAAGGAATACCCACAAGTGATTTTGAATATAACAAAGGATTTGCTTATTCTAAGGTTTTTTTTTCCTAATTAAATTTCCAGATCTTAAAAAAAAAAGAGTTGTTGTTTCAATAATCAAACGAGGAAAACAAAAACGGCTTAAAGATCGCAAACCTGGCATTTCTCGCAAAGATTAGGTTTGGGTGATGAGCTCGTCATCGTGCAGTGAAATTAAAATGTGATATTAGAAGTTTAGAACGATATTAACAAGTCGCAATCTTTTTTAAAACGATAGATTAAAATGTGTTTAGAACGATTATCCAAAACACAACATTAACGTATCACATAATAGTACCAGAAAATAATACAATTCTAATGATTTTTTCTTCCATTGTTATTTTTTTTCACACACACCTTGTACTTCAAGTCTTGGCATTTAACACCAACCACAGCGTGGTGACCGATAATGTTATTGCCTCCTATGACTGTAGAACCAGGAAGCTCATCGCCAACAACAGCATGTTATGTGTTGATGTATCTTGTTGACTCAAAACAATGAAAGAAAGTAGAAACGTTGATTGATGATAAACTGTTTACAAGACCTTGAGAGAAATTATTAATGTGAGTCTCTCACCTCCCCCTACACATGAGTGATCTAATCTCTAGATAACCCTAACTCTCTCTTCATTCCTTGGCTAAATAGTAAAGGTCCCTCTTCTCTCACACACTTTGCACGTTGTGTGTTTATTATGCATAAAGGAATGTTCACATATGGATAAAATCCATCTCATCCTTCTAGAAGCTCTTTACCCTCTTCATCAATAACCACACGTAACACAGCACCACTAGCTGACAAAAAATTCACACATAGCTAAGATCAATCGATAAACAATAGAGGACACATTTATTAGTATGGAACGTAAACTAAGAGATCTCAAAGGGGTTTTACGTCATGAGAACACAAGATTCCCCCAACTATGTGTTTCCAAAGATATGGTTGGAGTTGGTGTGGCGCTCCAGACCATTTAGCGTAACAAGGGGCCCTTAAGTGGACGCTTAAAAATCCTGTCATGGCTTGGGCTTAGGCCCGGTGGACTAGTCGATCACGCTTAGTGGTCGGATACTGGGTTATCAAAAAAAAGATATGGCTGGAAGGATAGAGTTTGCAGCCGTTGCCTAGCTTCAGTGAAGAGCCAACTGTACAGTATGGACCAATTGAAACTCCCATTTAGAACAAAGAGTAGACCAACCTTTGTCTTGTTAACTCTAACATGCTCAAATCTCAAACAAAACATCACACTTTGGCCACGTTCCATCAAAATTCATACTGTTCCTAAGACTTAAATAACTAACTAGTTTTATGTTGTGAAAGTTGTAAAGAATAAGCTTTTTGCATGTGTACATGTTTGCCTTTAATATTCTTCAACGTCTATAAATTCAAGAAACTCATTTATTTTAATATGATTTTTTTATTGGTCGTAGTAGCTTTGAGTTTTATTCATTACCAATTTACACAACAATGTGTAAATCAATCAAGTGAAGAAGAACTCACATCAGAGAGTCCTCTCATCACCTTGTTGCATATCAATCAGAAACACTTCCGACTTGGAGTTTGTTTCAAAAGAGTACAGTTTTGTTATGAATCTTCCCTTGTCATTGTGCTGACAAGTTGCATAAGGATTCTCTGTAGTTCCTCTGCACTGCTCCATGCCTTGACATCTGCTTTGACCAGAGAGTGATTGTCTGAAATCCGCTTCCATAGCGGATAATTCACTCTCGGCATCACATGATCACACTCTCTGAGCTTCAATGTCGGACAGAAGTCACCTCCTCCATCTCCAAGGTAGATAAACTTCGTTAAAATCTGATCTTCTGGAGAAGAAGAAGCTCGTATATGATCCATTACCAAACCCTGAGGGGAAACAAATAAAGATTCACTACTCAAAAACCATATCAACCATAAGCAACACCTCGCATAAACAGCGTTAGACTTCAATGTTTTCAAAATCACATGCCAAGCTTATAATTTTTGTATACTTTACAAGGATTATAAAGTACCTTGCAGAGATTTGGAGGGCAGAGATTGCAGCTATGTGGAGTCGAAGCAGCACCACCATGGTACGGTAAGATCCGTAACTTTCCATTTTCATCAACAGAGGTTGGGTTTGTGTAAATATCTGAGAAGCAATCCAACAAATCATGCTGCTCTAGTATCTTCTCAATGAAAAACTGATTTGCATCACTCACAATCTTCAAATCACATCTACAAATAATAATAATAAAAAAAAAAAAATCAACCCAAATCCAAAGTAAGAAAAAATCAAAGCTTTATGAGAGCAGGACCAAAGTGAAACTAATCAGTGTCCGGACATAAGAATACAAAAAAAAAAAAAAACATTGTTCATACCCTAAAGACTTGGCTGATTTGATAGCTTTGACGATATGAGAATCAATGGGCATTATTTTTTTCAAGCAAGCTTCAATGTCCTGAATCGATCTACCTTGCGAGTGAAGCTCTGTCATCATCCTATCCTTTCCAAAATCAAATAAGAAAACGAAACTCAACAAACAAAAGAGATTGAATTATAGAGAAAAGGCTTTTAAATAGATGAAAAACCATGAGGCGATTCCATGGTAAAGTGAAGCGGAGCTGATGGAAGATCTCTGTGAGTCCCATCTCTGTTACAACCCAGTTGTCACTATCTCCGTCGATCAATGTCCGATCAAAGTCGAATACTATCACGATTCCGGCCATTTCTGTAGCTTAAAAGTCTACGCAGCAGCCGTCGTCGTCTCTTTGGCTCCTCTTTCGTAATTGGCCGACGGCAAAGCCTAATTGTGTCTGTTAAGAAGACTTTAATGACCTTTTTTTAATTCGTTCCTTCAATTACATTTAATCACTAAGAGTCTTGCCTCAGGCCACCATTAAGTGTTTCTAAAGAAAGACTGTTTTTTTCTGAACTAAAAGGAATACTGTAATTACTAGATTCCTTCCGAAAATATTTAAAAACAGAATTTTAAAAAATTCTGGACCTTTCAGAAAAAAATCTGAACATTTCCAAAAAAAAGTTAACATCCTTCAGAAAAAAATTGGTAATATTAAGAAAAACTTTTTGAACCATTCAAAAAAAATTCTGAACATTTCAGAAACAATTCGAGAACTTACGGAAAATTATGAATCTTTTAGAAAAAATTATGAATCCTTCAGAAAAAATTCTGAACCTTTCAGAAACAATTCGGGAACCTTCGGGAAAAAATTATAAATATTTCGAAAAAATTTATGAACCCTTAAGAAAAATTATGTGCCTTTCAAAAAAAATTCTGAATCTTTCAGAAAATTATAAACCATTTAGAAAAAATTCTGAATCTTTTAGAAAAAATTCTAGACCTTTCAGAAACAATTCGAGAATCTTTAGAAAAAAAATCAGAAATTTTTGGAAAAAAATTATGAACCCTTCAGAAAAATTATAAACACTTCAGAAAAAATTCTGAAACCTTCAGAAACAATTCTCTGAATCTTTCAGTAAAAAATTCTGATGAAAAAATTCGGAACCCTTCCGAAAAAATCGGGACCCTTGAGAAAAATATTATGAATATTTCAGGAAAAAATTATGAACCCTTCTGAAAAAATTCTGAACCTTTTAGAAACAATTCTAATCCTTAAAAAAACAATTTTGAATCATTTAGAAACAATTTAGGATCCTTTAGAAAAATTATGAACCTTTCAAAAAAAATTTTAAACTCTTTAGAAAAAATTATGAACCATTTAGAAACAATTCTGTAGCTTTCAGAAAAAAATTTAAATCTTTCAGAAACAATTCTAAATCCTTCAGAAATAATTCAGGACCTTCAGAAAAAATTTTGAACCCTTCAAAAACAATTCGAAAACCTTCAAAAAAAAATTCGGAATCCTTCAAAACAATTCAGGAACCTTAAAAAAAATTTAGAACCCTTAGAAAAAATTGTGAAACTTTCCGAAACAATTCTCAGTTAAGGATAAGGATTCTTGTTCAGTTTATGTATTTTGAGAGAAATAACAGCTCTCGGGTCGTTAGCGGGAATCATAGTGCGACGGTTACTTCTAAATTCAACTATATTAATTCTATGTTCATATGTTACGATAAAGAAAGTCTGATTGCGTTGTGTGTAGGGCAATTAGCAATCAAATTTACAAAACAAAATAAGCATCTAGACAAAAAAAAAGAGAAACAAATTAAAAGTTGTCATATCTATACTATTATTTGCGAAGTGATTTTTCGCAACGGAGCTCCCACATTAAAAGTTAGACTGGTTAATATCGTTTATACCCTTAATGAATAAAATATAAATATTACATACAAAATAAAAACAAATTTAATTATTTTAATTAGATAAGTAATTAAAACTAATAATAATCATAAGAATTATCCAAAAGATATACTATTATTTGTGAAGTGATTTTTCGCAACGGAGCTCCCACATTAAAAGTTAGACTGGTTAATATCGTTTATACACTTAATGAATAAAATATAAATATTACATACAAAATAAAAACAAATTTAATTATTTTAATTAGATAAGTAATTAAAACTAATAATAATCATAAGAATTATCCAAAATCTAAATAATATGTATTTAAATAATATAATTCCTATATATATATTGTGTTGCTGTCTAAAAAATATATTTAAATAAAAAATAGAAAATAGATAACTAAATATTAACTCAAGTCAACTTCTTAATTTATATAATTGAAAATATTATTTGATTTTAATATTTATTTTTAATTGTGAACATAATGTACAAAGAAATATATGTAAGGATGTTTAAATGAAAATATAAATATTATTGGTTTAAAAAACATAAATAATAATTTATCATTAAAATCTTTCGATTAGTAAAAGTATATTAGTAAAATAATTATAAAATGTTTAGGCCCGCAAGTGCAGGAAAACACCTAGTGACTTATTATCTTGCGAAATAACAATAATAATTAGCAATAACAAGAAAACAGAAAGAAGACTTGCAAATACCAAGTCTAAACTCTTCTCACTGCCACCATGTTCGGGATCCGATACAGCCATTGTGGGAGAACGAACGGGACAAGGCCGACGCATGTATTTTTGAGAGAAATAACAGCTCTTGGGTCGTGAGCGGGAATCATAGTGCGACGGTTGCTTGTAAGTTCAAACTGATTGTAGGTCAGAGACTTACCGGTGTGTAAGTTAATATATAGCATACTTTCCTGTTTCTCGCTCCAAAAGTAGGCTGTTTTCGCATCAAAGGGGTTTATCGTCAGAGGAGCATAGTTGATGAAATCACCGGTCAAGATAGAACCTGGGGATATTTGAGATATTAGTTGCCATCCCTCGCTCTGAAGCCTCCATACACACAACTTCTCTTCTAGGCTTCCATCCACTTTGGTTGTAGAGACTATGTTTATATACATGAGAAACCCATGACAAGGTGTACGACAACAAGATCTATCGAATTTGATAGTTTTCTCTAAATCAGGAAAATGTGAAACACGCCATCGATCAGAACTCGTGCTATTAGTATATAAATCCATGGATATTAGAAAGTCTTGACTGTCCTTGTTTATGGCGAACCAGTGAAGATTACCGTTCAAGCTAATCGAACTCTCAGTAAAAAAATATTTGGAAAAGGGAGTATTGTCCAGACTCCACATGCCTGTCTCAGATGAATATATGAGACAATTTAACATAGCACCACTCAATCCTCGATTAACAACAACAACTTTGAAACTCAAAAGGATGTCGTTCTCATCAACTCGTGTGGCTATTCCCCATTGCGGGATACATAATTGACTCTTTTCAAGAAGAGGGTCAAGAAATATTTCTACGCATTCATGTGAAACCGGGTTAGCCACATAGAGGGATGACTTCTCCTTGATTTTTGATATTGCATAGATCAAGATCAACCCAAGATCGGAGTACGCCACGACCTTTACGTCTAGGTATTTTTGGTTCGGATTCTTGTCGTTTAAGGCAGACTTGATGAAAGAGCTCAGTGGTCGTTTAAGTCCCCAAATGTCGCATTGGTGGTAGTAATCCATTATCGCATCTCTGCCATCAGTGGACATGAGCAACCATGAAGAAGAAGAGGATGAGTTTTCGTGCATGGACACGAAATGTTTACGGAAAAATGGAGACTCCATAACTGATTTCCACTGTTTGCAAACAACTTTGAAACATGTGAAAATCCTGATGGGTAACTTGGCAAGTACCAAAGCCCAGAGATCATCTGTCAAGGAATCCATTTTTTGTCTTAATTTGTTTCCGTTGCAATTTTTTTACTATTAGTGTTTTTCTTTGTTGCTATGGAATCATCAAATTTATAGGAGTTTTTTGTTTAAATGGGGGCAGATATCATTAGATCTTCTATTGGTATAATTCTAATATACTTTAATTTAACTATTTAAAAAAAAATCTTAAATTGATTTATGTATTAGTGAAGAGATTTAAAGCAACTCCAAAAAGGAGATTTGGTGACAAATGGATGTGATACTTTTCTTTTCCAAAAAAAGACAAATGGATGTGATGACAAATTAATTTAAATTAAATAATAAAATTATAGAAGTGATGACAAATTAATTTAAATTAAATAATAAAATTATAGAAGTGATGACAAATTAATTTAAATTAAATAATAAAATTATAGATGTGATGACAAATGGAGTGAAAATTATAAAATCACTACCATTGGTAAGATCTAGATAACCTTTTATATATTACTATATAGTAAAAGGTAAGAATCTACTATATTAAAACAGAGTCATTCTTTTTATCTACTGATACAAGTTGTCATTTAAATTTGGACCCTTTCTAGAATGTTACAAATAATATAAGTCATATAATTGATTGAACCGTATTACTTAAATTAAACCAACACAATTAATGTAAAGAGACGACCTTAATGTAAATTACCTTCAATATATGGCAGGTATCTATATGTATACCGAAAACACATATTTTCTCTTACGAATATGGAATGTTCTAAGATAATATATATCATCAAAATATGGAAATCTATTAATTATATTTAAATTAAACCAGTGGTTATTTATGGAATATAGTCTTGGGCTTACTTTTATTTTTTGAACAAATTATATAGTTTGGTTTTTGGGCTTAGTATTAAGAAAAAATTCTAAAAACATTGAATAAACTTTTCACCTTAAAAGATTAAAAAATCAATTATTATTTTCAGACCAAAAAGATATTTAATATTTTTAACAAAACAAAATTATCTATTATTAATCATTTATTTAAATCATGTTGATATATTTTTTTATTCTAAATAACAATCAATTTATTTTGATAAATTTCAATAGTAACTTTTAAATAATTTATTGTTTTTTTTTTCTTAAATAATTTACTGATTGAAAAAATGTAAAGCAAAACCAAAAACCAAATCTAAAAACTAAAATCCAAAACCAAAAGCGTAAAACACATGTTATATTTTTTTTGCTTTGTTTATTTACAAAATAAACTATTTCAATTTTTTTTTTAATTTGTTGTCATCTTTTCAGTTTTGAATTAGATGTTCGATTATTTGAGATTTGTTTGTTTGTAATATTAGTTCAAACTAACTTAGCGGTTTAAAAATTAAAAACCCAAACCAAAAACTGAAAATGAAAAGTACAAACTTAAAAATTAAAAACCAAAATCTAAAAATAAAAACTGAAACTAAAAACTAATGAAAAATAATCATCACCACAAATTTTGGTGAACTGATTTTATATCAAAATATTCTTTAAATTAAGACAAAACCCAACTATATAAATTTTTAATCATAAAAAATTTCCGCGCTTTCAAGCGCGGGTCAAAATCTAGTGAAAATTAAATGATCACCTATAATAATCAAGTATATCTCAAGTACCCGAAATAAACTAAATTATCATTAAGTATCTGAACTACAAGAAAGTATCAAAGATATCTAAATATATTTTTTTCTAAATCTCTATCAAATTTCACCAATCCACAATTCTTTCATCCACAACATTTTTAACCAATCCACAATTCATTCTTCCACAATTCTTTTGTCCACAATATTTTAAAATACCAACCTTTTTATCTATTTTTATATTCGATTTGATCCACAGTCTTCCGGATCACATATATTTGAAAATTTGATTATTATTACCAGATATCAAATCTGATTCATAAAAAATATTAAATAAACAAAGGAAAAAATAAACAGAAAATAATAATATTTCATTTCAAAAATTAGAAAACTGCATAATTTTGAAAACAATAATAACTAAATAATTAATTTTGTGAATCAAAGGAATATAAAATTTATATAAAGATATAAAATTATATAATTTATATCATTGAACCGATGTCTGAACTTGCATATCCCACGATGACCATCTGCGAAAGAATCCCGGATTGACTGCAACATGGCACACCAACCACATTCGATACAACCATTGTGGGAGAACGAACGGGATAAGGATACTTGTTCAATATATGTATTTTTGAGAGAAATAACAGCTCTCGGGTCGTTAGCGGGAATCATAGTTCAATCGTTGCTTCTAAGTTCAACTATATTAATTCTATGTTCATATGTTACATATGGTAATACGATAAAGATCTGATTGCATTGTGTCTAGGGCAATTAGCAAGCAAATTTACAAAACAAAATAAGCATCTAGACAAAAAAAAAAACAAATTAAAAGTCGTCTTACGACTTATTCATCTTGCGAAATAACAATAATAATTAGCAATAACAAGAAAACAGAAAGAAGACTTGCAAATACCAAGTCTAAGCTCTTCTCACTGTCACCGTGTTGGGGATCCGATACAGCCATTGTGGGAGAACGAACAGGAGAAGGCCGATGCGTGTATTTTTGAGAGAAATAACAGCTCTTGGGTCGTGAGCGGGAATCATAGTGCTGCAACCGTCGCTTGAAAGTTGAAACTGATTGTAGATCACAGACTTACCGTTGTGTAAGTTAATATATAGCATACTTTGTTCTTTCTCGTTCCAAAAGTAGACTGTTTTCGCATCAAAAGGGTTTATCGTGAGAGGAGCATAGTTGAAATTACTAGTCAAGATAGAACATGGGGATATTTGAGATCAAAATCAACCCAGCATCGGAGTACGCCACGACATTTACTTGTAGGTCTTTTTGGTCCGGGTTCTTGTCGTTTAAGACAGACCTGATGAAAGAACTCAGTGGTCGTTTAAGTCCCCAAATGTCGCATTGGCGGTAGTAATCCATTATACGTATTTCATAAGAGGACATGACTCATGAGCAACCATGAACAAGAAGAGGCTGAGTTTTCGTGCATGGACACGAAATGTTTACGGAAAAATGGAGACTCCATAATTGATTTCCACTGTTTGCAAACAACTTTGAAACATGTGAAAATCCTAATGGGTAACCTCGCAAGTACCAAAGCCCAGAGATCATCTGTCAAGGAATCCATTTTTTGTCTTAATTTGTTTCCGTTGCAATTTTTTACTATTAGTGTTTTTCTTTGTTGCTATGGAATCATCAAATTTATAGGAGTTTTTTTGTTTAAATGGGGGCAGAGATCTTCTATTGGTATAATTCTAGTATACTTTAATTTAACTATTTTTTAAAAAAAAATCTTAAATTGATTTATGTATTAGTGAAGAGATTTAAAGCAACTCCAAAAAGGAGATTTGGTGACAAATGGATGTGATACTTTTCTTTTCCAAAAAAAAAAGACATAGATGTGATGACAAATTAATTTAAATTAAATAATAAAATTATAGATGTGATGATGATGACAAATGGAGTGAAAATTATAAAAACACTACCAAACTGAATATTGAAAATAATGAGTGTCAAACCGGGTCAGAAGATGGTGGAAAAGAGTTAGATCCTCTTTTTCAAAGAAACCCAAAATCTGAGTTGTAGAAACAGTTTGAAACTTGTCTGTTTTAATGTACTTTTCCTCTTCACACTTGTAGCTTTATAGTTTCTGTTAGATCTTTTAAACAGTATTGAGACACATCAGCTCTGTAACACATGACTGAATAGCTTAGCGGAAAATCATAAATTCAACTCGAAAAAAGGTGTTTTTGCAGTGTGAAGTAATTGGAATGTTGCAAAACTGGAAAAAAAAAAAAAGAAATACAAAAACTAAAATCACAATTTGAGAACTGTTATCTTCTCAATTTCAGATGCAAATTTGAAGTTTAGCTTCTCTTGCAAGAACTTCAGCGCATTTTGTAGTGTTGAGTCCTTGAGACCTTGGAGTGCTGGCCATTCAAAGAATAGCTTAGCTTTATGTCAACGTCTCTAGGATTCTTCTTGTTGTACGAAACAGACATGCTTCCAGTGATTGTCTCGCCCTCACATATTGTTAACACATCTTCAAGGTACATGACTGTTTGTTTCCAGTGCGTAGCCCGGGATCTTGGTCCTGCATTTCAAACCAGTGTTTGTTCAGTGCAAGTTTTAAACCAACTGATTCAGTATAACATAGAATAATATTCAGAAACTGGAGAAGGGATCTGAACCTGTTGAGAAACCCAGGAGCTTGTGGCACATGGTAAAGGATACATCAAAGTAGGCTACAAGGGCGTGGATGTAGTCATTGCGTTGCGCAACAAGTTTAAAGGGAGCTGTGAAGGAAGCATCACCAGAAGACATCTTTGAGATATCCATCGTCTGTTAATAAAATGAAATGAGCATTTAGCCACACATGTAAAAGAGATACTACTAATCATTGTCAATGTGTATGTCTTTACCTTAAGTAGCTTACTATCGGTGACAATCTGGTTTTGATCGACTGTGTCAACAAGTGGTTCCATCATAGCTTTCTTCTTGATACATGACATGTCAAAGCCATACACATTGTTCCAAACTGCAAGAGAAAACACAAAATGTAATCGGCAAATGCGTTGTCAACAGACATTCGAGGTCAATGTAGGATAAAGAGGAGTCGAATCAAATGAGCTTACATTCAATTTTGTCTTCTTTGTATTCTGAATCCTCAATTGCTGTAAGAAACAAAGAGGCTTTGTCTGGCAGCACGACTCCACCATCAACCTATTAATGTGAAGAAAGTTTAAATAACAACATGATGCAACCATAAGCACATCGGTCTATTACAACAAACAAAGTGGAAATGTAACTTACAAGCCATTTATTGCGAGCGTATAAGACACTGTCCAACATGTTTTCAAACAACAGAAAGTAACCCATCCATTCAGATATAATCACATCCACTTTAGGAGTAGGAAGCTCTATCTCCTCAATCTTCCCTTTCAAAACCGTTATAACTGCAACGATAAAACAACAATCACTACAAAGCAGATGTTTCTCATTCAAAATCAACTTAAAACTTCAAAGAAAAACTAACCATCAGAAAATCCATTGGCTTTAACAATCTCTTTTGCCATGTCAGCCATTTGAGAACACTCAACCTATCAAGAAACATACTAAATCAAATAAATTCAGATTGAAACAAGTTTTAAACTAATGAAACAAGAAATGTTATGAAGACATACAGCATAGACATGTTTGGCTCCAGCCTGGGCACAAAAGAGAGACAAGATTCCTGTCCCAGCTCCAACATCAAGAACAATTTTGTCCTTAATGAGAAACTTGTTCTGGTAAATTACATTCTGGTAAGTCTTTGTTCTCACAACATCCTTCAACATCTCCTGCAAGACACCATCCCTGAATCAGTCATCTAAAGAAACAACAGATTTATAAATGAACTGATTATATTGAACTAGTTCGTTTCCAGAACAGATACTGTAACAAACACATCTGGTAACAACACCGGAAAGAGTATGGCTTTTCTATACTTACTTCATGAATTCCTGCAAAAATAGATTAATTGGAATCAGAGTCAACATGAAGTTCATAACCACTCTAAATCAATAAAGAATCGAACTTTATATGAAGTGGAAACAGAACAAAGTGAATTACCGAAGTGAGAGTAGGAATCGAAGTAGTAATCGGCGCTTGTGGTATCATCAGTGACTTCAGCTGTATCGGTGTTCTCTCCGGCATCGCACATGGATTCATCTTGGGCACCGGAGCCTTCTGCAACTTCGTCTTCATCAGCATCTTCAAAGCGTATCTTCGTGTTCAGGTTGTGTCCGAAGCTGACGAACTCTTCTTCCTCGTTGTTGTTGTTGTTATTATTCTTAGTCATTGTTTTTCTCTTAGGTTTCGCACACAAGGGACGAGAGAGAAGAGAGAGAAGGGTTTTGGGGATAGAGACGACGTGCAAAGATTAGGGTTTTAGGAAAGCCACCACAAGCTTTTATTTCAGAACTGAGAAGTCTTTCCTCTTGTCTTTTTGAAGATATTTTCTGTACCGGTTCGGTTTCTTCGACATGTACCAAACCGGTTTAATTTTATCTTCCCGGTTCGTAAGTTCGCTTCACTGAATATTCAAATAAGTGGATTTCCTCTTTAACTAGTGTGTGAAGTGAGTCAAGTGACCCAACAATACCGAAACAGAAACAAAGTAGAACATAATAAAGTAGCTAGATTCTTATTCCCCAATTAATACAAAGGTTTCATTATTGAATTCTAAACCAGTTGTTTTTTAGTTGTTTCCATAAGTTAAGATCACTTGGTAGAATTGTTTCCGGTAGTAACAGGAGGCCAAGGCGCTCCAGCCATCACAGCTTCGATCTCCCATGTCTCCCTTGGAACATTCGTCATATTCTTACAGCCATTCGCAGTAACGACCTACACAAAATCATACGGACAGAAAAATCATTATAGAGATAATTGTTGTATATATATAGATAATTATAGTGAATCTATATTATTACCAAATCACTTTCGATTCTGACACCTCCTATGTTCTTGAATCTCTCTATCGTTTCACGGTTGAAGAACTTGGAGGTTTTTGCGTTTTCCATGGCTGGGATTAGCAATGCCTTGATGAAATAGCATCCTGGCTCCACCGTTATTACCTGCGTTAGTAAACCATTAGGACAATCAACGAAGACGGTAATGAGAAGAAACATAAGCATGTTAGCTTTTTACCATTCCTTCAAGGAGATCTCTAGCAGTACGTAAGGACTTCAGTCCCGGTTCCTTTGGTCTTTCCACTCCCTTCAGAAAAAAAAAAAAATCAAAGCAATGGGTAAGAAACGAGGACTGTAGTTTCATGTTAATGAGGATAACTATCGGGTAAAAACGTAATTTAATGTACCATCGGGTAACCACCGGTATCGTGTGTGTCAATGCCCATGAAGTGACCTAGTCCATGAGGCATGAAAACAGCTCCCAAACGTTCTACCATCATCTCCTCTACATCACTAGGACAGAGACAAAAAAAAACAGTAATAATGGAATTTAGATTTCAGAGAAGAGTGAACCAATGTTATGCATAAACAAATGTCCAAGAAAAAACTACCCAGTGAGGATGGACCCCTTCTTCATTGACTCAAGGATGATTCTTTCCGCTAGCCTGTACACATTAAACTTGTTTCAGTTGGCAAATAAAGCTATATAACCATAGGAGATGCACTTCAAATAGAAAATAGCAAACTGAGAATACAAGCCTAAGCTCATAGTTAAACAGGGGTATACAGCATCTCAGTTAATCTTACTTGTGCATATCCACCCAGTTTACTCCTGGCTTCATTGCTGAGATTACAGAATTATGTGCATCCAGAACAGCCTAGAATAAAGACAAATCAGAGAATATAGATATATAAAGCTTCAAGAGGATCACCAAAACTCTGGATTGAGTGGGAAAATAGACAAAACAGCACATAACTTTACTACATCCACGTTTAAACAAATCTTGTAAGGTACTTACATTGTAGATTAGACTCTGGTCACTTGTAAATTTACCATTCACCTGAAATATTTTTGATAGATATTAGGCACCATTTGCTCCGAATTACTAGATTCAACGCCTTATGATGTTCATGTAAACAGGATTAGAAACAACTCAGCTCGGTGAAAATACAATTCAGTAACACTCTCAAGTATTCTGAATAACATAACCTAAATGGAAACTATTAATAGGTTTGACGACGTTTGAAAAAGAACTCACGGGGAATGAGCATGTTATGTCAGATGCATAAAAATGGTATTCACCACCCATATCAAGCAATGCCAGATCTCCATCTTCAAAAGTCTGCAAGAAGTAATAAAACACTTTCAGATAAATCATAATGAGAAAAATTAGAAAAGAGAAGAAAGCTTGCTCTTTTACCCTATCATTTGGAGCTGCAGCGTGCCCATAATGAAGAACAGCACTGCGAACAGTTTTCATCATTTTGTTAGTCTTGCCCGAGAATAATTATTTCTGCATTTTCAGAAATCAGCAAACTTACCTATTATCCCCTGTCGCGCATATGCATGTGTACGAGCAGTGCCTACAGCCACCGTACATGTAGGTGTGATGCAAAAACATACTTTCCATCTGATACTCTTTCATGCCAGGTTTGACTCTCCTCATAACCTTAATGTGGATTGAAAATATATAACATGGTTAAAACCTGGAAACCTGTAAGAATATTGCAAGAAGAGAAGAAAACATGTCCACATGGAGTGACTAAAAGAACCTAGGTGGGAAATATTAGTGAAATGATCAAAACGAATTATTTAATAAGCAAGCAAAGAAGAACACATCATTTTATCAATTTATTTTATTCATTTGTTTAAGCATACCACTGGAAAAGAAAGGTAAATAAATTCAAGAGAAAAACTGTTAAAGATATCATATCAGACCTCTACATGAGCTTCAGAACTTATATCATTTGCAAATTGCAGTAGTTGAAGCTCCAAACTTGACTTGATAACTCGACATTCCGCCAAAATAGGATGCAAAGTAGTCAAATCAGTCTCAAACTTTTCTATCCCCTGAATAAGACACAAAATAGTAAAAAAAGTAGTACAAATGATATTACAAACATTATGGGCATCAAAGTGCCAAAAATTCTTGATCACAGGACACCCATTCTCCGCACCAAATCAGCAGAACATAGCTTTGCCACTAAAAAGCAGAAGAATGATTATAAACAAGTGCAGAAGAAAAGATGAAAATGCAGAAACCTCAAAGCTGGCAGGTTTGGATAAGCTCCCGCTGTCGGTGTTAAGCCCATGCAGAAGATACAACAACGGCTTTCCAGATCCCTTGAACTGTTCACTCAAGACTTGGATAATCTCATCCACATAGAAAACCATGTCAACCATATACGTTTCCTGCATCAAAAGAAACGCCTTTAAGTGCATTGAACAAACTAAACCGACAAGACTAAAACAACTTCAAGAAAAAACTACCTTAAAGTGGGACAATGGCTTTATCTCCCCTAACCATACAGCATAATCCTCAGGCAACCTTGGAATAAAAAGGATAGACTTCCCACTTCCAATGTCCTTCAAATACCAAATAAGATGATCAAATTCATTCATTGGTTAAGCATTAATTGAAAAATAGCAGAAAAAAACTCACAATAGCTCCATAGAAATCAGGCTCTCTGACTCCAAACAAGTAAGCAAAATAGCTCTCCTGTCTACAAAAAAAAGCCATTTCAGTTAATCGTTATCAACGATTTTCAATCATCCTCAGATTTAAAAAAAAAAGAAAATCTAAAATCAATACCTGAAGAGCTCAGCGTGATCAGTGCAGTACCGGTTCTTCTCTTCGCCTCCCTATCGACCAAACAAGCAAGAAGACGATGCAATTCATGATAAGCGTTAGAGATGATCTTATATAACGAGCTACCGAGAGTTACCTGAAGTAAAACGAATCCATCAAGAGGACGATTTGAGGTAGATAAGTGACGGCGCAGTGAATCGCAGAGCTTCCGCCGGTTAACGGCGTGGAGCTCCATCGGAACCGGTGGAGGAGTCAGAGAGGACATGACGATTTGCGATAGTAGTTTGATTTTTGCTCAAATCACTCAGGCTAATTGGCTGATCTAGTGCGACATACATTTCAAAACGATGTCGTTTGAAGGAACAGGTATAACAAAAACGATGTCGGCTTACGTAATAGCGTATAGTATGCTTCGGTTTCACCAACTAACACGGGCCAATTGGGTAAGATCTAGCGCGAAATGTCTTAAATCGTTGTCGTTTAATGATAAAGGGAAAAACGACGTCGGTTTAGGATAGCGAGGAGGAGATTGCAAAACGACAGCGTACGAAGAGTGGGCGTCGTTTAGAGAAGTCACGATATTAGTGGTGGCACGAATCTCCCAATCAAACTCATCTTCCTCCTCACCGGTGCCGCATCTCTCTAATTCCACGGTGAGCTTCCTGCTTTTGCCGAGCTTGTTGCAAATCTTCTCGTTTCAGATTCTCAGTTGGGTGTTCATTGATTTGGTTTATTGTGTTTCTGCTCCTGCTTCCACTTGTATATTGTATGTTTCTGTGGTTGACTTCTTAGATCTATATCCACTGATCTATTCCCGCTTCGTCAAAAGGGTTTCGGATTTTTGATTTGTATCGTTGATTCCCACTAGATCTGCTTCTGTAATTGAGAATTAGGGGGTTTTAATTTTAGGTTTTTTTTACCTCGATTTTGTGTGAAATGTATTATTGAAAAGTCTCTGTTTTTATAATGTAATTCTGATATGGGTTGTGTTGGAAAATGTTATTTCGAGTGTCAAGTTTTGATTTTTTGAGATTGAAATTTACTATCTTTTTGTATTTTGAAGGATTTGGTATATCTGAAGATGGCATCGAAGTTGGTACAAGTTCAGTCAAAGGCATGTGAGGCTTCAAAGTTTGTGGCTAAGCATGGAACTTCCTATTACAGGCAGTTGCTTGAGAAGAACAAGCATTACATCCAGGAACCTGCCACTGTTGAGAAGTGCCAAGAGTTGTCTAAGCAGCTTCTCTACACCCGTCTTGCTAGGTTGTTATCTCTCTCTTTTTTCTCCCTTCATAGTTATACAACCATTTCTAGATTCTGGTTAGTTTACAGATTTTTGCCTATATGAAGAACCCTTTAGCCTTTACTGTAAATTGGATTCTAATGTTTTACTATGTTGTTTATTACTATCTTTACGTTGAGCTGTTTTGTCTTGTTTAATTATTTGCATCTTCCTTGATGATGTCCTTAACTCCTATTTCGTTTCTTATTCTTAAAACTTGGTTTATAGTTTGAGAATCCGTTTTTATTTTACTATGAACTGAAGAAACTAGGACATCTTATGTGTGGCTTTACTCAGCATCTAATACTCTTCAACTTTTTTTTTTTATTACAGCATTCCCAAACGCTATGAAACTTTCTGGAAGGAAGTAGACTACGCAAAGAACTTGTGGAAGAACAGAACCGATCTTAAGGTAGAAGATGCAGGAATTGCTGCATTGTTTGGTCTCGAATGCTTTGCATGGTACTGCGCAGGAGAAATCGCCGGAAGAGGATTCACCTTCACCGGCTACTACCCTTGAAAAAGAGCAACAATAACTTGAACAAGATTGTGTAATCTGAATCAAATTTTTTTTTCCAAAGTTTTTCCCTGAGACGGAAACAGAGTATTTGGATCTGAGAAATTTCCATTTTGCTATAAAACTCTCTTTGATAAGTTTGAGATTAATAAAGAATCAAAAATTTCCATAGAAAGTTGCTATTCACTTTAGTTTTGCGTATACTGTTTAGATTAATAGTGTTCGTTCGTTCAAAAAGGTAAGAGAATAATATATATCGAGAAAATAGGAGGACCATTGAGATGTTCCAAGTTCCAAGGAGGCTCAATCTTTGTGTCACAATCTTGAAAATTAACACAATCCACAAACAACGATAAACTTCATTTGGAGAAAGACAAAGATGATTCACGGTGGTGCTTTGTCACGTGTAGCTTTAGGCTTAGCCTCCACCTTCCTCCTCTTCTCATTCGTTCACAGCAAGGTTATAATCACTGTTCTCTATGTTCATGTTTGTTGCATTTTGTCAGCTTTTTTTTCTGATGGGTTTGAATCAAAATCTTAAACAGGCGAAATGCAGCAAAACCTGCATTGCAAAGAACTGCAACAGTTAAGATTGTTTTATTATCTTCTACTACTGCAATTTCCTTTGAATATGGAGAATCAATCACTTTTGAATTTCTCACATGAAACTCTGTTTTCGTCAGTGCTCGTCATTAGCTACGGGAAGTATTGTGGGATAGGATACTTTGGATGCCCTGGAGAGAAGCCTTGTGATGATCTTGATACTTGTTGCATGACCCATGACAGTTGTGTTGGCTTAGAAGGTTAAACTCAAATCATAATAAAATTTATCTAAAAAGAAAATATTTTCATTATGGTTTTTCTTCAGGTATGACTTACGTTGACTGTCATAGACAATTCAAGCATTGCGTAAACAGGTTAACCAGATCAGTCAAACGATCTAATGGCACAAAGGTTGGCTTCTCCACCGAATGCCCTTACTCACAGGTGATACCAACCGTGTACCATGGAATGGATTATGGCATTTTATTCAGTAAGATAGGTAAATTATTGACCTCATGTTGAACCTGTGATTATGCTATTGAATTGTTTGTCACTATAACTAAGATATGAATGATCTTGCGCAGGTATAAAGTTGAAAGACGGTGTACTTGCACTCAGGTAACATTTTCTAGCATAAAGAAAAAAAGATTATTCAACTCACTTCGAATCTTGTTGATTTTGTTGTCTTTCTGTCTCCAGTGTGGAAGAAGACAAACTTTGTAAGTCACGTTTATGTCAAGAAAAAAAGATGAAGGACATGATTGTGTCAATATTTATAGCCACATCAGTGATCCTTCTCCTTGTGGTTGTTCTGGGTATCATATGGATCATACTAAGAAGACAAAGAGAAAGAGGTGAGGCGTTTTGGAAAGTTTACGTCAAAGTTTTTGAAATATGAAGTCTTTTTTACTTTGCTGAAAGGTAATGAACGGATGTTTAGTTTCAGGAGCCACTGGAGGACATATAGTGAAGAGAAGGTTCACATATGATGAAGTCTTTAGCATTACAAACGACTTCAATAAAGTGATTGGTAAAGGAGAGTTTGGTATAGTCTACCTTGGTTCACTTGAAGATGAAACTAAAATTGCTGTAAAGATGATTAAGGACTCTTTATCTGCGACACAAGCTTCTAAGGAATTTCAAGTTGAGGTAATCTAAAGAACACACAAAAATAACTTATCTGATAGTTTTGAGTCCTTCAACACTGTTTCATGGTAGCTGAAGTGTAGAATGTTTTTGTAGGCAGAGATTCTTTTGACAATCTATCACCCGAACTTAACCTCTTTTGTTGGATACTTCGATGATGGACGTAGTCTGGCTCTCATCTATGAGTACATGTCCAATGGAAACTTGCTGGATTATCTCTCAAGTGAGAAGGCAGAGGATCTCAGCTGGGGGAAGCGACTCCATATAGCCATTGACTCTGCACAAGGTTAGTCAAAACCGAGATAACAAACCCGGTTTAGTCTGATTCAATTATGAAACCTTGTTTCTCTCCTTGGCAGGGTTGGAGTATTTGCACCATGGATGCAAGCCACCAATGATACACAGAGATGTTAAAACAACAAATATTCTATTGAACGATAACTTGGAAGCCAAGATTGCTGACTTCGGTCTTTCTAAGATATTCCCTGATGAAGATCTCAGCTGCGTCAACACTCCCATTGATCCTGAGTAGGTTCCTTTACACATCACTGGTTTAGTTTAGCAAATAGAGATCACAATTGAATCTAAAAGACTAAATACATTATTTGTGCAGATACTACAGAACATTTAGACTGAACGAGAAGAGCGACGTGTACAGTTTCGGTATTGTGCTTCTTGAACTCATAACTGGCAAAAGAGCCATATTGAAAACAAAAGAAGGAGAAAAAATCAGCATCATCCAGTTTGTCGAGCCTTTCTTGGAGACGGGAGAGCTTGACAGCCTCGTGGACCCGCGGCTTCATGGCGACTTCTCGTCAGACTCAGCATGTAAATTTGTGGATGTTGCAATGTCATGCGTCAGAGAAAATGGAGATAATAGACCAGAAATGAAACAGATCGTGTCTGAGCTTAAACAGTGCTTAGCAGTTGAACTGGCTCGTGAGCCACATAGATCATCATGACAAGGAAGTGGTGATAGAGAAGTAGACATAGTAAAATTTATTAAGACATGTTTTGATCATTTTATGCTCTCTTTATTGTGTGTGTGTGAGAATTCACATTCGTCGGATATTAATCTTGAAAGATAGGAACAATAGCTTGAACAAGATTGTTATCTGAAACAAGTTTTTCCCTTAAACGAAAACAGAGGAATTGGAGCTGAGAAAAGAAAAAAAATAACATTTTGCTAAACAATATTTGATAAGATTGTGATTAATAAGAACAAATATTTCCAAGAGGATTTGGCCTTTGTTTGATATAACTAACAGCAAACAACTAAATAAGTACTGTGGGATAGGATACTTTGGATGCCGTAGAGATAAGCCTTGTGAATGGTCTTGCATGACCCATGACAATCTAAAAAGGTTAACTCAATCAAAAACTTTTATTGTATTGTACACTCTTTATTGACAATGTTTAAAATAATCTGTTTAAGGAAACAAGTATCGAGTATAATGATTCTATTTTTCATGTTTGTTTAGGTCATAATGTGTTATACAACCCTTATAAAACCCTCATCAGACACCTCGCTCACCTCCTCTTTCTCCCACATTTTCAGAGAAAAACCACACACTCCTCTTTCCTAGAATCTTCTTGAAAAAAGTTGTAACCGTCAGTATCGTCCAGTCTCCTCCTCACCCTTCTCTCCCACAGGTAATCTTACCATATGATTTTGAATTTTAATTTCTCGTAAAGTTTTCCCTGCTCTCTTTCTAACATAACTCTCCTTGTTCTGTTTTTTTTGGTCACGGACAGAAAAAACCCTAACTCGATTCAACATATTGAGAACACACAAAAAATGAAGGATTTGAATTTTCCGGTAAGGAAAAAAAAAGATACAATAATAACTATTTAGATCTTCAAATTAATTTTTATATATTCTTGGTGTCCGTTTCTACAGATTTGCATACTGAAAATGGATCTCCAATGTTGCGAAGACTTTGCCAGCAGAGTAAAGAAACGTCTTCGAAAAGTAACAGGTACCATAATCAATTTCCCCCGCTTATTTATAAAAAAATGATTAATTTAAACCTAAACCTAATAATATTACGGTAAACAGGAGTTTACGCCATAACCATAGTCCCAACCAAGGGACTGATCATAGTCTCCGGCACAGCAGAGCCTCCACTACTTATCCAAACCATCGAAAAAATCGGACAAACCCCAAAACTCTACGCCTACGAAAAGGACCCAACTAAAGCCAAGACCCAGTTCAGCTCCTTGCTCAAACGTTACTGTAATGAAGAGCAACGAGAGGAACCTTCGCCACCCGCGGCTGCAACTTGCCCGTTACCACCAGTTAGAGGTGGTTTCGGGCATCCTGTACGGCCGATGATGCCGGTATTTACGTTGCCGAGGCCGGTGGGTCCGCCCGGATATTTTGCACCGGGGGCACTGATGGTAAGGCACGAGGCTCCAAAGGTTTTTCCAAGGAAGGGGCCCGCTGCTTATCCGTTGGATTACTACGACAAGAAGGGTTTTCCTGCACATGACTCTCCTTTTCGCTATTTTAGTGATGATCATGCTCAGCCCTGCTCAATCATGTGATTTCATTTTTTTTCTTGTGTTTCAAGTTTTTTAGTGGGTATTTTCTTTATAAATTTTAAAGAATATGGTTTGTTATATTGATATTTGAAGGTGTGATAGTTGACAGAAGATTTGAAGCTTAGAAAAAACTTTCTTTGATGAGAACAGATATTTCCAGAGGAAATTTCTGTCACTTTCTAAGTTTTTTGGTTCTGGTTTGATGATTTCAGTAACAGACAAGAGGTAAACGAATGATTAGCTGTTGTGAATACTCTGTTTGTAATAATCGTGTTGGTTCCAAAAGGTAAACAGAAATGTCTATGATGCATAATTCTATTTTAAGTCTGGTACATAACTACATAAAGAGAGGAAGATGTCGAGAAAGCAGGAGGACCAGTGAGATCTTTCAAGTTCCAAGGAGTCTCAATCTTTGGGTCACAATCTTGAAAAAACAAAACAACATAAACTTCATCTAAAGAAAGACAAAGATGATTCACGGTGGTGTTTTGTCACGTGTTGCTTTCGGGTTAACCGCCTTCCTACTCTTCACATTCGTTCACAGCAAGGTTATAATTACTGTTATCTATGTTCATGTTTGTTGCATTTTTTTCTGATGGGCTGAATCAATATCTAATAGGAGAAATGCAGCAAAACCTGCATTGCAAAGAACTGCAACAGTTAAGATTGTTTTATTATCTTCTACTACTGCATTCCCTTTGAATTTGGAGAATCACTTCTTTCTTACATGAAACTCTGTTTCTCATCAGTTGTCGGCATTCGTTACGGGAAGTACTGTGGGATAGGATACTTTGGATGCCCTGGAGAGAAACCTTGTGATGGTCTTGACGCTTGTTGCATGACCCATGACAATTGTGTTGATTTAAAAGGTTAACTCAAATCATAAAGTATATTAAAAAAGATACCTTGTAAGAGAAGTTGTTTTTCTCTAATATGGTTTTTTTTCAGGTATGACTTATGTTAACTGCCATAAGCAATTCAAGCATTGCGTTAACAGACTAAGCAAAGCAATCAAACAATCTAATGGAACAAAGGTTGGCTTTTCCCCCAAATGTCCTTACTCAAAGGTGATACCGACCGTATACAATGGAATGGATTATGGTATTTTCTTCAGTAAGATAGGTAAAGTCAAGCTCTCTGTTTTATTCATGTAATTATGCTACTGAACTGTATGTTACAACTAACATATGAATAATCTTTGCGCAGGTAATATTTTTAAACCTCTGGTGCCAGGAAAGGCTCCCGTGGCGGAGGTGAATCTTGCTCAGAGTAAAGCGGACACAAAGGATGGCCTTGGAACAAAAGTTCCCCTTCAGAGAAAAGAAGGATCTAAAGTCTCTGCCACTTTAAACTAAACACATGACTCTTAGTTTTGTGTATTGTATTTGTATGCGATATATAGCTATTTATTTTTATTTCTTACATCTCATTTGCTATTTTGGAATTCTTATGTAGTCTTGTAATTGATATTATGGTTATACATTGCATCGAGCTTCTAGATTATTATCATTTTAGGTTGAAGTCACACATGTCTAAAACGTGAATGGCACGATGGTGATGAGCCCTAGTCAAAACTCCCCCCTTGTTTACTATTTTTAGAACATTTAGCATTTCAATCTATAAATTATACACGTATAAAATTTTTAATTATTAAAAACAAATCTATATTCATCCACTGGAACTTAAAACCTATTTCTTAATAGTATCATAACTAGGCGTTTTTTCCGCACTTGCGGGCTTAATAATTTTCTAATATCTATAAACAAATATAATCAATTTAAGTAAATTACAATAAATTATTATTCATACACTGAAAATATTTAATAATAATCTAAACAATTTTTTTTTCTGTATATAAAATTTTTCATCATCATATAAATAATTGTCATTACACAAATTAAATGTGTAAATACTCATAAATTTAAAATATTTAGTTATAAATTAATATCATTTTTAGACATAACAAAAAAGTATAATAAAATTATCTTTAGTAATGTAAACTATCTATACATAAATTCTTTTTGAATTAATTTTTCATAATTGAATATATATTAACAAATATAATTATTTTCAAGGTTAATAAAGACTTACAACACAATATAAAAAATTAGATAACGATAATTATCAAATTCATGAAATTCGTTTTTAATTTAGAATTAATTATATATTAACAAATATAATTATTTTAAATATAATTATTTTTCAATGTTGATAAAGAAATAATATAAAAAAAATAAGGATGGTTATCAAATAAATGAAATTCGTTTTTAGTTTATAATTAATGATATATTACTAAAAATATAATTATATTTCAAGGTTAATAAAGATTTTATAACCCAATATAAAATAGTTTTAGATCAAGATAAATCTAAAATCATTGAAATTCGTTTTTTACTTGTGTTTAATTATATATAGAAAATTTTAATTATTATATAGTAAGATATCTTTTTTTGGTCAAATAGTAATAACTATTAGTCATTATATAGTAATAAATCTAATTAGTCATTAAGTTTATGTTTGCTTCGCCATTAAGGATAGTAAATATAATTGTCATGTTCTTATGATTTTTAGTACCCTTAATGACAAAGCAAATATAAACTTAATGACTAATTAGATTTATTACTATATAATGAATAATTAGATTTATTATAATCATTAGTCTTGATAATTATAATCATCAAATCATAAGAAACATGATAAATAAGATTTGTTTCTAATTATTATATAGTAATAGATCTAATTAATCATTATATAGTAATAAATCTAATTAGTCATTAAGTTTATGTTTGCTTTGTCATTAAGGGTAGTAAATCTAATTAATATACGGTTCATAATTATATAACTATAATTTTATTTAGTCATTAATTAAGGGTAATAATTAATCATTAGTCAAAATCATAAAAACATGATAAATAAGTATAATTACATAAAATTATGGAGAATATGATAAATCAGAAAATTCATTTTTTAAATATAATTACTTTATTGTTACCTATATATTAATTCAGTTTTAGTTTATGGTTTATTAATATCAACTATTTTTAGATAATAATAGTCATCAAATCAGTGAAATTTGTTTCTAATTTATGGTTGATTATATATTAATTAAATATATTTTTCTGATAACAACACAATATATATATAGGAATTATATTTTTATTTTATTTTTAAATATATATTTAGATTATGGATAATTCTTATCATTATTATTAATTTAAATCATTTATCTAATCAAATAAGTATTAAATTCGTTTTTTTATTTTATTTTTGGCTGATTTATATATTTTCTTCATTAAGGGTATAAACGTTATTAACCATTCCAACTTTTAACGTGGGAGCTCCGAAAAAATCACTTCGCAAATAATAGTATAGAATATTTAACTCTTTCATTAAAAAAAAAATTAATTATTCAACCCGAATGGGTCTTGTGCTATCTTCATAGACCAGTCACCACCAAATTAAAGGAAAAAAAAAAGAGAGAAAAACAACCTGGAAAATGTGAAATAAAAATTTACAAGTTGTATTGGTGCTAATAAAGTAAGGACATGAGGAGTAGACTTTGAACTTTGTTGGTGTTTCTGTTGTCTTAATCGCAACTTCGCACGTTGTCTGAGTTATTATCCATGATGATGATACGCTGAAGATTTTGAGAAAACAAAAAGAGAAAAGAAAGAGAAAGAGAAGAAAAGAAGATGAGAGCTCATGGCTCTCTCTTTCTCTGTCTTCTTTGTATCCTCCTTGCCACCACCATTTTAGTTGACGGCCAAACCCACACAGGTTCTCTCTTCTCCTCTATGTATTGTATCCTGAATCTTTAATAATGTTTTGGAGATGTTGTACAATATCTTGTATCGTAAGTAATCATGCAAGTTCTTGATCTTGAAGATGTTTGAAAGTTGTGATATAAACAACTTTACTTGTGTTAGAAGTAATCTCTTTTTCTTCTCCTCTGATCCAGGTTACATCAGCATAGATTGTGGCGCACCTCTTAAAGGTACCGAGAGAGATCCTCTTACTAGTATCAGTTACGCCCCAGATGATGATTTCATAACCGCAGGCTTAAACCATAACGTCTCTAAAGAATACAATTACCCTGCATTCCCTAACTTACCCTACGTTCTTGCTGATCTAAGAGCTTTTCCACAAGGAAACAGAAACTGTTACTCCTTGAAACCTTCAGATGCTAAAGACAATCTTTACCTCATCAGAGCCTCCTTCATGTACGGAAACTATGACGGTGGTGTCAACGAGAAGGCCTTACCAGAATTTGATCTTTACCTGAACGTGAATTTCTGGTCAACAGTGAAGTTCAAGAACGCTTCTGAGCAAGTCTTTAAAGAGATCTTGACCTTTACAGAGTCAGAGGTTATATACATTTGCCTTGTGAATAAAGGTAAAGGAACACCTTTTATCTCAGGCTTGGAGCTCAGGCCAGTGAACAGCTCAATCTATAATACTGAGTTTGGAAGAAACATCTCGTTGGTGCTACACCAAAGATGGGACATAGGATATTTGAACGGAACAGGACGGTACCAAGACGATGTGTATGATCGTATCTGGTCTCCTTACACTTCACCCTCTTGGAGTTCAATCAAGACAACTGGCTATATCGATGTTTTTCAGAGTGGTTACAGACCACCTGATGAAGTTATTAAGACAGCTGCTTCACCTAAAAGCGAAGAAGAGACAATGGAACTTTCATGGACAACAGATGATACAAATGCTAGGTTCTATGCATTTCTTTACTTGGCGGAACTCGAAAATCTCAAGACCGATGAGAGTAGGAAGATGAAGATATGGTGGAACGGTTCCCCTATTTCAGAAGATCCTTTCATTTCTCCTTTAAAGTATTCAATGACTTTGTCAGCTTCAAGATCTTTCACTGGTGATCACTTGATATCTCTTCAGAAGACAGAAGATTCAACACTTCCACCTATTCTCAATGCCATTGAGATCTTTACAGCGCAATCTCTAGATGAATTTTCCACTGCAGTAGAAGAAGGTGTGTTTGCATCTCTACTTAGAATCTGTAAGATATGTAAAGGATGCTTTTCACAGTTTCTCTTGTTACTTGCAGTTCACGCGATGGAAAGCATAAGATCGACTTATAAAGTTAAGAAAGTTTGGAGTGGTGATCCTTGTGCTCCAAGATTATACCCTTGGGAAGGTGTTGGATGCAGCTACAATAATAACAATCATCATATCAAGTCCTTGAATCTTAGTTCAAGCGAGTTACATGGACCATTAGTAATGGCATTCACAAATCTCACCCTTCTTGAGTCATTGTAAGTAGACAGATACAAGTCACACATACACATTTTTCCACTACTTTATTCGGATTAACTGTTAAGATAAGTATGCATTGTTTCCACAGGGATTTATCTAACAATGACCTACAAGATAATGTGCCTGAATTCTTGGCTGATCTAAAACATTTGAAATCACTGTAAGTTAGTACAAGTATGTAGCCTTAATCTATTTTAATAATGAATTTGTCTATTTACATGTTACTTTTATTGCAAGGAATTTGAAAGGGAATAACTTCACTGGGTCAATCCCAAATTCTCTTATGAAAAAAATGAAGGACGGTGTACTTGCACTCAGGTAACGTTCCTAGTATTTTAAAGAAACGTTATTCAAGTCAAGTAGTTTCTCACTTCAATTTTTTTTGATTTGCTGTCTATCTGTCATCAGTATGGATGACAAAAACCTTTGTAACACAAGCTCTTGTCAAGAAAAGAAGAAGAAGAACATGGTTGTGCCAATAGCTGTTGGCACATCAGTGATTGTTCTCCTTGTGGTTTTGGTGATCATATGGATCATACTAAGGCAACGAAGAAGAGGTGAGGCGTTTGGAATTCTTACCTTACGGCTCAATGAATTGAAGTAAGTATTTGCTGAAAAGTCAAATGTTTAGTTTCAGGAGCCAGTGAAGGACCAGGACCAATCCCACCTTCAAGAAAGAGAATGTTCGGAGACAATGGAGGACCAGGACCGTTATTACCATCAGGGAAGAGAAGGTTCACATATGATGAAGTCTCTAGCATTACAAACAACTTCAATAAAGTGATTGGTAAAGGAGGCTTTGGTATAGTGTACCTTGGTTCCCTAGAAAATGGAACTAAAATTGCTGTAAAGATGATTAAAGATTCTTTATCTACAATACCTAATGGAACATCATCATCTTCATCATCACAAGCTTCCAAAGAATTCCAAGTCGAGGTAATCTAAATAACACAAAGAAAAAAAAAATTTACCAGATAGTTCTGATGTGTAAGATGTTGTGCAGGCAGAGCTTCTTTTGACAGTCCATCACAGGAACTTAGCATCATTTCTCGGATACTGCGATGATGAACGCAGTACAGCTCTCATCTATGAGTACATGGCCAATGGAAACTTACAAGAATATCTTTCAAGTGAGAAGGCAGAAGATCTTAGCTGGGAGAAGAGACTCCATATATCCATAGACTCTGCACAAGGTTAGTCAAAACCGAGATCTCAACCCCGGTTTAGTCTGGTTCAGGTGTGAAACTTATGTTAAATTTGTTTTTCACTTGATAGGGTTGGAGTATTTGCACCATGGATGCAGACCACCAATAATACACAGAGATGTTAAAACAGCAAACATACTGTTAAACGTTAACTTGGAAGCCAAGATTGCTGATTTTGGCGTTTCTAAGATCCTCCCTGATGAAGATCTCACCCACGTCGAGACTGCCGTCATGGGAACTCCCGGTTACATTGATCCTGAGTAAGTTTCCTTTTATAAATACATATCACATGATCATTCGGTTTATTTGATCTAGGGGTTGGCTAATCAAGTTATGTAAATAAACATTTGGGATTCATAACATATCTAATAAACTAAACACATTTCACGTGTGCATTGCATGGTGGCAGATACTACAGGACGTTTATGCTGAACGAGAAGAGCGACGTGTACAGTTTCGGGGTCGTGCTTCTTGAACTCATAACTGGCAAGCGAGCCATAGTGAGAGCAAAAGAGGGAGAAAAAATAAGCATCATCCACTTCGTTGAGCCTTTCTTGGAGACAGGAGAGCTTGACGGAGTCGTGGACCCACTGCTTCACAGAGACTACTCATCGGACTCGGCCTGGAAATTTGTTGAGTTGGCAATGTCATGCGTACGAGAAAGAGGGTTTAACAGACCAGCAATGAACCAGGTTGTGTCTGAGCTGCAACAATGCTTAGCCGCTGAGCTGGATCGTGAGCCACAAAGATCATCATTACAAGGAAATGGTGACTGAGAAGTAGACTAAGCAAAATTAATTAAAAATGACGTTTGATCATTTTTGATTTTGTGTGTGTGTGTGTCTTCATTGCTTTTGAGTCTAATTTTCTTTAGTACTCCATTTATTAATTTATAAGTTCCATTTGTGTTTTTGTTTATAATATATATATAGAATTAAAAAAAGAAAAGAAAAGTAAGCTTTATACCAAAGAAGTAACTGGCAAAAAGGTCAGAAAGTAGGCATCAGTATCAGATGGGCACCGTACTGGACGATCGTTTCTTTGACCACTCCAAACACTCAAACACACTCAAAAGATTCCCTGTTTCTTCGTCTTTGACCGCAATTTATTAGAAGTTACAGGGTTCTTCTGCAAATTATCTGAGGATCAAATTGTAAATAAATTAAACATTTCTGAGATGCCCCATGCATAATAAATAGTACACTGACTTACTTAAAAAAGACTAGAGAGTGCTCATCGTTACTTTGACTTATCGTCAAAGCTGCTCTCTTTCTACATAAACCATAGTTTACATCTTCTCTGTTTCCAGTTTCTCACTCACTCTTCATCTCCTCTCAATGGCTCTCCCACGTTTCCTTAAGATCTTCCTCTCTCATTTCAGCTCAGAATCCATGGTACGAATCTTCTCTTTGTCTATCCTTTTCTTTTTTGTCTTGTCATGGACTTTGAATCAGTTTTTCTTAGGAGAGTCTGGTCTTTTTAACTGTCTGTACGCCTCTTGGATGAAATGAAACCAAGTCTTGTAATTTTTGTGTGGAAAGCCTATGTTGTGACAAGAGCTTTCAACTTGATGACGAGTTTAGATGGCTCTTGAGTCTTCTTACCTTAAGAGTCTCTCTTGTTTGTAATAAGCTGTCTTTTGATTTAATGGTTTCAATGGTACATGTGCAGATGATTCCGGAGTCTTATTACGATGAGTTACCACTTGCTTTGCCTAAAACAGCACTTCTCCAAGGAAGCCGTGGATGCTTTTGGAAGGTGGCTATGACTAAGAGGCGAGGTCAGGTGTATTTTGGACAAGGGTGGCCTAAGTTCGTGGAGGATAACCGTCTCAGAGATGGAGACGTGATGACTTTTGTTTATGATGGATCTCGCAATTTCAAGGTCAGCATCTATGGCAGAGGAGGATGTAAAGAGGTCAGAGCTGTTGCTCAAGTCATAGCCATAGATGATGATGATGATGATGATGATGATGATGATGATGACAAAGAAGACAGTGTTTGTCATCTGAGCAGCGAAGACTCAGACACTTCTTCAGAACCTGAGATGGCGCAGTCTGTCCCCAATGCCAACCACACTGGTTAGCCTTTTCATCACTTAAAAGTCATTTCGTTTGTTTGCTTTTTGTACAAAGAAGCTCTGTTTTTCTTAATGCTGAGATTTTGTGGTTTTTCCTCAGAGGGTTCCAACATCACTGAACCTGAGATGGCAAGGACAGTCCCAAGAACCAGGAACAAAGGTCTAAAGCACAATATTAGCTTTTTACATCACTTTGTATTATTTTGTTTGATTAGTTTTTTATATCAAAAATCTGTGTTTTTTCCCAGGAAAAAAGAGAGTTGTTGTGGTAGATTCTGATGAATCGTTTACGTCAGAGGATTCCAACAGCATGAGTGACAGCTCCTACTCTCCTCCTGACGAAGACACACTCCTTGACGTGACCCCAAAAGTGACAAACTCTAGGAACAAAGGTCACTAAAACACATTAGCTTTCATCAGTTGCATCATTCTGTAGGATACATAACTGTGTTTATCTATTGAATCTTTACAGGAGAGCTCAGATCAGTAAACTCTATTGTTGGTTCAACAAGCAACAGCTCTCGTTCAGAATCTAGGAAGAGAGGTTAAACACCATTTGCTATTAACCTTACGTGGTAGATACTTAATCTTGAAAATGTGTTTTCTCTTATGGACAGAGACTACAATCAAGAATCCAGAGGTGTATCTAGATGATCCAAAGAATGTATGTTTTGAGACAGTCGTGAAGAACAGGATCTACGAGCTGGTAATTAAGAACCCCGCAACAGATCATTTTTCTTAAACTGTTTTAACTCTTTTAAAGTTACTGAGTTAATATTGTTTGTAACTATATATACAGAGGGTTCCTAAACAGCTAGTGAGAGACTACTGCCTGAAGTTCCAAGATTACGTGAGCTACATTGACAACCACGAAGATGGGAAGCTAGAAGCGAAAGCATCAGCTTGGCGTGATCGTCTGTGTATCAAAAAGTGGAACCTCATATGCATGAGGAACGGACTGAAGAAAGGTGATCGTATCTTGTGCGAGCTGTTTCGTAAGGATGGTTTGGTTTATGCTCTCAAAATCCATTTCTTCAACACCACCACCTGAGATATAAAAAAGCACTAAAACGTTATTAGTATGTGTGTCTGAGCAAAGACAAAGAGATTTGATTTTGCTCCAAGTTTATGATTTTCTCTGTTTGTTTGTTTGTTTGTTTGTTGTGAGCTCTAAGGTTTTAAGACTTTGATGAATCATTTTCTGTTTTTAGTTTGTTTGTCTTTTTTATCTAAGAGGAGTTTGGATCAGAGTTTCTAGCATTTTCCTAGTCCGGATTAGTCTTGTATTAATCTCAAAAACATGGCATAAAGTATTAATGTCATCAAGATTCGGATTTGGTGTATTAACACAACCAACCTTTATGCTTATTGAGGTGTAATGTAAGACTGCAAAAGCAGAATCCCTACTACTATAAACCACTTCCATGGCATTCTATATCCGAAAGTTGTTGTATATCATACAACAGTTGAAGCAAATGTTTATCATACCAGAATCCCTACTACTATAAACCACATACACTGAAGTCCCTAGCATTACAAACAACTTCAGTAAAGTGATTAGTAAAGGAGGGTTTGGTATTGTGAAGGTGGAGTCTGAACCTTGTGCTCCCTTGACCATATTATTCTACGGTAGTCAAGTTATGGTGTTTGATGATTTTCCTGGTGAGAAAGCCAAACAAGTCATTGACTTAGCTAATAAAGGAACTACCAAAAGCTTCACAGCTGAACTGAACCATAAAGATAATTGCTTCTACTACCCAAATTCCTACTCCTGCAAAAACCTCAGCAAAAGCAGAGCCAATACAGACTAACAGCTCCTCTTTAGCTTGCGGTAGTTTTTTCCTCAGGCCTGTTTGGTTCTGTTCTTTCTCGGCGCTTTTGTCTTTAGCAATATTTGACTAACGTTCTTCTCTGTTTTTTATTTTGTAGAACTCCCAATTGCTAGAAGAGCTTCGCTTCAAAGCCTAACACACCCTCCTGGCTAGGTTCTCAGTAATCTTATGAGACTGTCTAGTTCCAGAAATGCCATTTGAGAGACCATCTCGAAAATAATTCTTTTGATGCCTTGCCTGCCCCATCGTTTTACAAGTAGTCGTTTTATTTGTTCAATGCGCCAAAAAAACTCGTATTAATGTAATCGTTATAGTTTCCTTGTTTAGTTTAAGCCACTTGTGTCATACAATACGGCAGCGTTTTCTAAGAATCCTAGTTATTTGATATATCTAAGTGCTTAGCAACATTGTTCCTAGATCAAGATAATTAGAAATTTTAAAATGTCCAAAACTATTAAATAAAGTATCTAACTTGTACATTTTGATGATACAATCATTTATATGAAACAATTTTTTCAGAAAAAAATAAATTTCTTACCCAAAACCTAATTTGAAGATTGCCCACTCTCACCCAAGGGCGAGTTAACACCACCGCCTCTTGTAGCATATGATAGCCTATGGAAATTCTTTGCTTTTGGGGATTCTTCCATCTTTCTCAAAAAAAGCGAGCGCGTTACCCACAAAACACATTTAGTTATGTATCTGCCTCCGCGACGTCGTATCATCAAAAATTCAAAACATTTTGCCTTTATTTTTTATAAAATGTTAATTCTCTTGAAAATAATTATACTATCCTTACAGTAACGAATATCCCGACAGATACTTTCGATTAGATCTTTATCTTTTCCAAAATTTCTCTTTTTATTTTCTCCGGCGAGATTAGATCTTTGGTGCTTCGTACAACACCTTGTGGACTTTGCTACTACTATAATGGAATTTTATTAATATATTAAGTCTGATAAACTATATATGACTTAGATATCCTTCAAAAAAATGTTGAAATGCATTTATAACATTCATAAAAAAAAAAGGACGTTTCTACAAATTACTTAACGCGTCGTTGTTACTTTGTATCAAAGAAGCAACTGGAACAATGGCAGAGTAAAAAGCTGGAACATGGAAGTAGCATCAGTTTCTTTGACCACTCCAAGAAACTTTTGTCTTTGGCTGTAAATAAATCAAACCTTTCTGAAAATTATTTAGGAATTAAATAATAAATAAATCAAACCTTTCTGAGATGTCATGCAGAACACTATCTTTTTTGGTAAAAAACAAATTGCTTTTGTAACTCTTTTAAGTTACTAACTTAACGTGTTTGTCTGCTTAATATGTTGCACCTACAGTTTGTTCATGAACAACCAGTGAAAGATTATTGCCTGAAGTTTCAAGATTACGTGTACTACATTGACAACCACGGGAAAAGAGTTTGTCTCTTGTGCAAACTGTTTCAAAAGGAAGATTTGGTTAATGCAATCAAAATACAAATCGTCAACACCACCGATATATAAATCTTTAAAACGTTACTAGTATGTATGTGAGCAAAGACGGAATTGAGTTGCTCTCTTTAAATAGTAAGGTTTAAGACTTTGATGAAGCAATTCTCTATTTTTAGGTCGTTTTTTTGTTAACTTAAAGAGGAGTTTGAGTCTGAGTTGTAGTCCGGACCAGACTGTACGTAGAAGAAACATGGTGTAAAACATTTATGTCACCAAGAAACATGGTGTAAAACATGGAGCACAACACAACCAATTCCTATGCATATTAAGTAAGACTGCAACATTGGAAGCCACCTAAATCGCATTCCATATCAGAAAGTTGTACATCATTACAACACTTGAAGCAAAATGTTTCTGATTGACTATATTACTTCCAAAATCTAAGCTGATGGAAACAGAGAAGACACAAAAACTATATTTGTAATGTAATGTAATCATTTTCTCATAAGATATTGTTTGTTAATGTAATTTAATATATTAATATCCGACAAACTATTATTTATACATCCTTGTTGAAATGCATTATAATGTTTATAAAGTTTGTAACTGGACTTATTTAGGTGGCAAAATCCATAAACGTTTCTACAAGTCACTTAAACGCGTCATCGATCTTCAAACACTATTTTAACTATTTTTGTAGAAAAGTCAATCTCCTTTTTTCCTCTTCTTCATCCTATGATTGATACTTTTATCCGTCTTCTTCATCTTCTCCATCGTCTTTAAAGTCTGATACTTTTCTTCGGTTAAGTTTCTCGTAAAGATCCTTTTTTTTCATCTGATCTTCAACAAAAACACCAAATCTCCCATTCAATTGGCTACTCAGAGACTCCCAGACCTTAAAGGCTTGATTTTGCTCTCTCTTGTCTCCATGAAGAAGGTGCTTCATCGAAGCTTCAAGCCAGCGAAATGGTAATACTTTTCTTTTTCCTCTGAGTCACTGAGCCATTGCAATTTTCTGTTTTTTAATGATTCCTGTTTTTCTTTTTGTAATGAAGCAAAATCACATTGCAAATGGCGGCTTCGAGGCTGAAAATACTGAAGAACAAGAAGGATACACAGATCAAGCAGTTGAGGAGAGAATTGGCTCATTTGCTAGAGTCAGGGCAGACCCAGACGGCTCTAATCCGGGTAAAGCAATCAAAATCGGATCTTTCATGAATCCATCATTGTAGAATGATTAATGCTTATTAGTGATTTTATTTGTCTCAGGTGGAGCATGTAGTGAGAGAAGAGAAGACAGTGGCTGCTTATGAGCTCGTTGGTATATACTGTGAACTTATCGTTATTCGTTTGGGTGTCATTGACTCACAAAAGTACGTTCATATTTCCAAACTTTCACGCTTTTTGTTTTTGTTTTTAATCTGTGATGTGTTGTTGATTATTGTTTGTTTTTGTGGTCTTGCTTTCAGGACATGCCCTAATGATCTTAAGGAAGCTGTTGCGAGTGTTTTATACGCTTCAAAAAGGTTATCAGATGTCACTGAGCTAGCTGATGTCGTTAAGCATTTCTCTGCAAAGTATGGAAAAGATTTTGTTTCTGCTGCCGTTGGGTTGCAGCAAGATTCTGGTGTGAGTCGCTTGGTAAGTTTGTTTGCTTGCTGTGTTCCTTTCTCTAATGCTTGTAGGAGAGAGCCGTTCTTGATGTTGATTCTTCTTTCTCTCTGTTAATGCTTAGTTGGTGGATAAACTGTCTGTTAAAGCTCCTGATGGTCCAACAAAGAACAAAATTTTGAAAGAGATTGCTATGGAGCATAATGTAACATGGGAAGCAGAAACTGTGGTTGAGCCAGATCCAAAGGAAACTGTATTGATGGTCAGTAACTATATCTTCATTTCATAACCTAAGACACTCTTGGGTGTTGATTTCATCTGCCTCTTTCTTTAGTATCTGTTTGCTCAGTAGCATTTTCAATTTTTGAGCAGAGTGGAGCAAGTTCCTCTCAGTCAGTTAGTGACATAAACCCAGGTTCTGCAAGAATCCCACACAATCAACCTCCAGAGTTTCAAGCTCCAGCTACTGCTAACGTGTCGCAGAACGTATATGAAACTGATGGAAGATCTTCATGCCGCACTGCATCTACTGGTTACTATCATCAAGATACAAGACCTTATGGTTAGTTTTTTCAGTATAAACATTTGTTCTGTTTTTTTTGTTGTTGTTTGTGTTGACGCGCTAGATATTTTCTTCCACAGGAGATAAGACTGATGGCAGAGAACACGGACCTCCGAATCCAGGTTATGGGGATTCATCTCCATATGAAACAGAATTTGCTGATGCTACGGCTGCTGCACGTGCAGCTGCTGAATCTGCTGCAAGAGCGAGTTTTGCTGCACGTGCAGCTGCTGAGCTTTCAAGTAAAGAAAGGATGAGGACGACGATGCAGAGTTCTACAGAGTCTCAGAACTCATCCTCTTATGATAATAGAAGAAACGAGCCCTCACATAGACACAGTAGTAGCAGCTCAAATGTGCAAAGCGGAGGGTTTGTTAAAGAAGAAATGCCAAGAAGAAACGAGCCCTCACATAGACACAGTAGTAGCAGCTCAAATGTGCAAAGCGGAGGGTTTGTTAAAGAAGAAATGCCAAGAAGAAACGAGCCCTCACATAGACACAGTAGTAGCAGCTCAAATGTGCAAAGCGGAGGGTTTGTTAAAGAAGAAATGCCAAGAAGCAGTTACAGGCAAGAAGATCAATCTACTGCTAGGACTGAGCTTTCTAAGAAGAATGTTGATGAACAATCAGAAAATGCTTCATGGAAGAGAGGTCATTCTCGAGATAGCTCATTGGAGATGGAGCAGCCAAGTAAAGATGATATCAACGTTAGCTGTTCAGAAGGTGTTCAACTCAAGAAACAGTCAAGCCACGCTTCTTCAGGATCACACACAAGCTATTTTTCTGATGACAATAACGTCACTTCCTCAGACCATTTCGATGCACCAAACATCTTTGAGGAGAACCGGTTTCAGAGCACTGTTGAAGACACCGAGAGATATAATCACGGTCCAGCTTTTGATGACCATAGCTCGTTTTTTGATAAACCTCAATTCGACACAGAAGATGCTTATGGCGATGAGGCAGAACATGGATTAGGATTTTCATTGCTTGGAAGTAAGGATGTAACACCTGATCATTTGCCATCAGAGACACATTCATGGAGTTTCAAAGGAGACAAGTCTCTGGAACAAAGCTCAACCTCAGAGGTTCTTGAAAAGGAGAAGCCAAGTGCTCCATTATTTGATGATTGCCCTACAAGTCCTCCAGCTTCTCTGCATGAGCCAGAGCCGTCTGCAAAGTTTGACGATTATGACCGAGATTCTGAAAGTGAGGAAGACGATATGAGAAACATAGGGATACTTTCTGGACGTGTAGAAGAAAAGCCAAAGGTGACATCTCACAAGTCACCAGTAGCTGACGTTCCTGATGATTTAGGACGCTACTTTTTCCCCTCAGACACAGAAGACCAAGAAGATGATTCCATGCCACATGAAGAGTCCGACACAGAAACTCCTAAAGGTCTTAGCTCTGGACCTGTGACCGATGAACTCAGTAATGAAAAGACTCTCCCACCTTATGGAATGAGCCCGCCAAGAGACAAGATATTGTCCAAGTCTGTAAAAGAGGATGTTCAAACAGAGGTTGATCCGCCGAGGTCTTCTTCTTCGCAGACGGTTCCTTCCAGCAGTATCAGGAAAGATCTTTACACTCAGGAATCAAGCAACCCGGACAAGAGACCAAACTCTATACCTCCATATTCATCTTCTAGTGATGATGAAACAGAGATGGAACTTCGAAAGAGAGTTTCTATCAGAAGTCAAGATAAAAAAACTGAGGTAAGAACACGCCCTACACATCCTCATTCACGTGTCACCCATGACGACTCGAAGGAAGCTATCCCTACTCGAGCTTCTGTTAGAAGACAAGACAAGAAGACTACCCCTGCTGTTGCCTCATATTTCCACTCAGTGTCCAGTGATGATGAAGATGATGAGAGAGAGTCACATAGAGGTGGTTCAAGCATTCAGACCAAGCCGTCTATATCCATCTCACGAAGAACAAAGGGGCAAGAGAGAAGATCATCCTCCCTGGTTACTGCAAAAACTGACAAAGACTATCATGAACAGGAACCTATCCCAAAGCTAGTACCTGAGGCCAAGCCACTGGCTAAGAAACAAGATTCAGCTTCTTCAAGCTCTCTTCCAAAAACTGTTACAGTTTCTCACGATCAAGAATCTCCTCCAAAGCTAGCTCATAAGGCCAAACCAGTGGCTGATCGAGAAAGGCCAGCTTCATCTTCAAGTTGTATTCCAGAAACCGTGACATCACCAGAACAAGTAAAACCAGCTAAGGAGAAAGCTAGCCATGTTCATCCCAAGCTCCCAGATTACGACGACTTATTTGCCAAGCTCGGGGCTGGGCGTCGCTGAACTTTTCTCTGATCTACTACCCCTTTGTTGCTATATATGATACTCATTGTTTTGTCAGCTCTTATTCTTTTGTTTGATTATCTGCTTAAATATTGAACTTGCGATTATGTACTTAATTTGTTATGTACGAAAACATAAACTTGACTTTCTTATCAGATTGTTGTCTTTTATGTTTCATGTATATATATATTGATTGCTTATCTTAAATGGTGTAAGCATAGTTATGAGGATGGACTATATCTTTACAAACTGAGAACTAATTTTGATTAGTGTGGGTTTTCCTTTGTATCTTGTGGACGAACAGGGATGTCATATTAACATTGATAACAGAGCGAGTGTTAGCAACAGCTACATGACACATGTTGTAAAACCAGTGGATTTAACTTCATCAAACAACAAAATCTGCGAAATGCTTTATAAGATCTTTGATTCAACAAGCAAATGTGTACTGTAATTGCCACTTTGTTCAGAGACAATTCAAGATACCAAAACAAAGAACCAGAGGCATAACATGTTCTTGAACGAAATTTTCGAACATTTGTTAAAATTCTTTCACACTAGAGCTTCTTGCTGTGTACTAGAATAGGCACTTCAATAAAAGAAACCAAGAACCTGACCACCAACGTTACGTTTAATAGCTTCTTCATGGTCCAAAATCCCATCCGGAGTTGTGACTACAACGTAACCCCACTGCATTGAACAAACCCCAACAAGGTTAAAGTAATGATTAACTAGAGAGAGAGAGTAAACTAAGCTGAAGTTACGGAGAGACAAACCTGACGAGTTGGAAGTGTGCGTTCAGTGTATTCCGCAATCTCTTTTGCCCTAACGTCTTGCCTATGGGTAAGAGCTTTGCAGTCATTAACCCTCCCTTGTAGATCAACGGTTATCCTACCAACTCTATGTGGATCATAGACTTGAAAGTTCTTGATATAACCTACAATTCACATAGGATATTATAAGTAAACACACTTTAAAAAGCTGATCCAACACATAAAGATACTTACAACTATAACCACTTGAAACCCCTATCTAGAAATGTCAACCATCTATAATATGAACATCATACCAACCAGATTTTATGAATCGCAAAATTAAGATAAGGTATAAGCATAAGCACATCAAAAGCACTCATTATTAGCATCAAAACAATTAGTTCACGGAAGCAGAAACATAAACTTGGAAGCAAAAAAAACATTAAATTTCATTACAAGTTTCAATCTTAGCTTCACTACTAACAGATCCTCCACACCAAAATGGTCATCATTGAATATAAAGTATAAACGTCATTTTTTTCGAAAAAAAACACGAAAGTTGACCTTTTTCCTTCATGATTCTGAGGAAGGAAGACATGACGGTGGAGATTGGTTTAAGCTCCACGGAAGCTTTCCCTCGCCTCTCCGCATTCACAATCGTCCTCAACGCATCGTTCAAAATCCTCCTCCCCATTTTCAATAAATCCGACAGCCGCTTCACCCACTCAATAAGGGTTTTTCTTCCGTCTTCAGAACCGAACTAGTGGCGTTTCTGTTATTTTTAACATTTCTAAAGGGTATTATGGACTTTACTGTCATCCCACACGTGTGGGTTCTTTCCACACGTGACTTATTTTGACTATATATATCCTGCGACTCGTCTCTTTTCCCCTTTCCCTCAAAAATTACCATGGACGAATTACCTTCAGAGCTCGTGGTGAAAATCCTGAACCGCCTCAACGATTCCGCAGACCTAGCTCGATCCCGAGTCGCGTCCAAGAGATTCAACTCCCTTTGGAGAGAAGTTAACGCCGTGAATCTCGTATGCACTTTGTCCCGCTACTCCAAATCGCGTTCGATCGCCGTGACGCCGTTCAAGACGGTATTCATGAATCTGATTGAAGATTCACGCAACGTTAGGTCTGTTTCGGTTGGGGTTGATAAGGCGCTCAGCGGGATGTCGTTTGACGATTTGGTTGAAGATGATTCGGATGAATTGTATTTGACGGATATTGAATTCGTGAAGGTGTGGTTGCCTAGGGTTTGTGATGATTTGGAGGTGTTGTCGATTTCGGATTTTTGGATTCAGTCTTGTTGGCGAAGGTCGGATGTTTTGGCGATTATTTCGTCTAACTGTAAGTTTGCTAAGAGAATATGATGATGATGATAGATTGATGATATGATGTAGGCTAATAGATGGAACGTTATTTATATTGGGAATGAGTAGTCACAATTGTGATGAATGTTACAGTTTATGGGATCTATCTTGTATGTTTGTAAGTATAGAATTCTATCTTGCAGGTAGAAAGTTACTAAGAAAAGATTATGAAAAAAAAAAGACTATGAATGATGATAATATATGATCTCATTCTCATAAAGTTTACTTAAGGGTGGTGATGAGGGTGATAATATATGATCTGATTCTCAGAAAAATATGCTAAGAAAAGATGATGGTGATGATAATATATGATCTAATTTTCAGAAACTTCTCCTGATCGCATTCTTTAGTTAATGGAAACTGGGAAGCTTTTGACTAGTAGGTGTAAGGAAATGAATATAAGCAAATGTCATATTGATAAGTAGTTAAGATAATGTAGTCTAATAGCTCAGACGTGATTCATTTTAGCCGTAATGAATGTTATATCAATTTGTGCTTTTAGCTTTTCAGGTATGTTTGTATGTATCTTTAAGTAGTTACAGGAAATAATGTGGGATCATTAAGTATAGATTTTCTATCTTGCAGGTAGTAAGTTAGTCAAACTAGAGGTGAAGAATGCTTGGCTCTCTGTTGTTGGTCTAACTCAGATGTCTAACCTCAGACATTTGACACTGGAGTTCATCAGACTCGACGATGAGAATCTAGAGAAGGTCAATGATTGTTTCCCTTTTCTTCAAGTACTGAACTTGATTGGCGTTGGTGGACTTAAGGAGCCGAAGATCCATTTTCTGCACCTAGAAAGTTGCCATTGGACAGTGTCGAATGCTCCACTTTCCCTGGCAATTGTTGCGCCAAACCTCCTTGAACTCAGGCTGAAATGCAACAAACCCAAGTCTCTAGTTTTGGAAACACCCAAGTTGGTGAAGTTTTCTCTTTCTGTAGATGACGCTGAAGGTGTTAGTTTCTCAGAGTTTCGAGAATTGGATACTTTAGAGGTTATGTCTCCTGATATGTACAGGCTAATCACAAACACTCGTTTTGGGAACAAGATCAGAAAGTTAGCAGTGGACTCAGTCAAGTCGATAGAAGATTCTGAAAGGCTGAAATTTGGATTGGGAACAATCCTCGAAGCATTCCCTGTCATCGCTTCTCTTACTTTGAGTCATGTGACTTGGTCAAACATTAAAACCCATTTCCAAAGCGGTGGTCTAGTACATATGAAGGGAACAGATACCCTGAAGCAAATAACAGCACGTGTTGAGACGTCAGATTATACAGACGTTTCTTTCATCAGGTCTATACTCAATAACTGTAAAGGTTTGACAGACATGAGACTGATGATGCATCAGGACACAGATCCTGGAGTTAGAGATTTGCTGATTTCTGCGTGCACAATGAGTAACCCAAGAGTGAGGTGGAGCTGGGGAACGTGGTCTGAAGGAGGTGAAGACATTTGGGTCTCAAATGGCACCTAAGGCATATAAGTTCAAGTCAGTAACTTGAATTCTTCTGTATATACTTATGAATTGTGATAGAGGGTTGGTAACCAAGATTCCAGTTTGATGTGATGTATATCAGATGTTGTGCTGAATCCATAGAGTTTGTATACAAATATAGATAGTAAGTGACCATGTAATAACTATAGTTTTGCTGTATATACTATATAGTTGTGTTGCTGTTTGTTAATTTTCATATGATCCAGCTTAGTGTTCAGTTTAAAGAAAATATATATACTGGATTAGAAAATAAACAGGGAGAGAAGAAAGAATAAACCAAACGTAATAACAAGGAGAAAAACAAATTATAAAAGGGGCGTTCCGAGAATCGAACTCGGGACCTCTCGCACCCAAAGCGAGAATCATACCACTAGACCAAACGCCCTTGTGTTAAATCTCTAGAGTAATATTATTTGATTTAATACTATTCCACAGAATTAAAACTAGGGTTTTGCAAGAGAGTGTATATATAAACTTATCGTCATAACCTAACTCCGGCACAAGACTCATTACCTCTTCAATTCCGCCGTCGTTTAGTTTTTCGATTTTTAAGGTGAGCTTGAATGTCTATTGACATCCATTGGATCGCTCTCAGCTCCTCATTCCACTCTCTAGCCCTTGTTTGTTCTGTTCACAGATATTAATTGTTTACTGTCTATTTGAAATTAATTGGTGTAGAAGATCGAAATGGCCACAGTCCCAGGACAGCTAGTGTGGGAGATCGTGAAGAGAAACAACTGTTTTTTGGTGAAACAGTTCGGTAGAGGCAATGCCAAGGTTCAGTTCAGCAAGGAGAGCAACAACCTCTGCAACCTCAACTCTTACAAACACTCTGGTATTGATTTTGCAACTGTTATTTTTCTCTATATATATATGTGTGAAGTTGTTGCTCACCATTGTTAATCTGTGAGATTAGAATGTTTTTTATTGACACATTTCAATCGAAATGCAATTGTTATTAAATTAATAACATCTTGAATTGAATCAGAATGTTAGATTGAAAGCAAAACATGCTCAGCTTTGTAATAGTTACTCAGAATCTGCTTTAGGTGCTCTGTATTGCTATTCGGTTCATGGATTCGTTTTTAGTGTATGTCCATGGGGTTAAAGTTATGGATCCTTTTGCTGTGATTTAAGGTTTGGCAAACAAGAAGACGGTGACCATTCAGATAGCTGACAAGGAGCAAGGCGTGGTACTTGGAACCAGCAAGACCAAGAAGCAAAACAAGCCTAAGCTATCTGTTAACAAGTCTGTCCTCAAGAAGGAGTTCCCCAGGATGGCCAAAGCTGTTGCCAACCAGGTATATAACTCAGTTCTACTTACAATCAATAATTGTTTTGCATTATTGTTCTGTTTATATGTTCTGATAAGAAGAGAACTCCTTTGTGGGGTCTCTTTTCAATGAAATATATTTGTTACGCTTGGCTTCTGAGCTAAACTCTTGCTGTTAATGTCAATATACTGATTATATCTGCCTTTCTGTGATAAAAATGATCTTATGAATTAATACTTTAGGTTCCGTTATAGTTTAGGTTTAATGAGCTGTGATGAGAAAGCTAACACGTAAGATGGGAACTCCTTTGTGGGGTATCTCTTCAATGAAATATATTTGTTACGCTTGGCTTCTGAGCTAATCTCTTAGCTGTTGACATTAGTTTACTCGTATATATTCCCTTTTGTGATAAAAAGATGTTCTAATTATTTGATAGTTTAGCTTTAATAAGCTGTGATGAGAAAGCTAACATGTAAGGAGAGAACTCCTTTGTGGTTTCTCTTCGATGAAATATATTTGTTACGCTTGGCTTCTGAGCTAATCTCTTAGCTGTTAAATTCAATGTACTGATTAAGTCTGCTTTTCTGTGTTACAATCTTATCTGTGATGAGAAAGCTAACATAGAAGGATACTTTCTTTGTGAAGTTCTTCAGTGAAATAAACTTGTTACGCTTGGCTTCTGTGCTAATAATAAGATAGAGTGTAATCATACTTCGAGGATGAACTTAGTTTATTTGTTTTGCATATTCTATCAGTGATGAGAAAGCTAACACGTAAGAAGAGACGACTCCTTTGTGGGGTCTTTCTTCTATGAAATATATTTGTTACGCTTGGCTTCTGAGATATATTCTTCCTTCTGTGCACCTTTTCATATTTGCCTCTTTTCTTGTTTGCTTTGTCTATCAGTATTAATCGGTTTATTTTTTAATGCTTTTTCAGGTTGTGGACAACTACTACAGGCCTGATTTGAAGAAGGCAGCACTTGCTAGGCTCAGCGTGATCAGCAAAGGTCTTAGAGTCGCCAAGTCTGGCCCCAAGAGAAGGAACAGACAGGCTTAAGAAGAATCCGCCATTGAATGAATATTTTACTTATAAAAAATGCTTGTTTTGAGTGTGTCAGACAGTGCTTGTAGGTTTAAGATTTTTCCTGAACAGCTAAGAGTTTTGCTTGAACCGCCTTCCTTGTCATCCTTCTATTCACAAAATGAAGTTGAAACTATTATAGAGCTATCGTTTTACTCAAAACTTAATTGTTTTCATTTGTTGCTCGAATTGCCAGATTTGTAGCGTTTGTCTTCAGACAGAAAAGAGTAATTTCAATCATCATATAATAATGCTACAGGATCGAAACTCATTTATAAAAAATAAACAAAACGATTTTTCAATGATTGCAGAACAAAAATGAGCAAAAAAAAAGAATCGTCTTCCCTCTCCATAAGTAGTGAAATGATCGAAGAAGCTCAAAACACGGTAAATCTTACTTTTATCCTTTCAGTGAAGTGTCTAATCAAAAGCCGTTGATGTGCTCGTTTAGCAATACGGCGACGTTTCTAAACATCCTTGTTATTTGATATCTATGTGAGTAGCAACATTGTTGCTAGAGCAAGATAATTAGAAATTTTAAAATGTTCAAAACTCTCAAGTAAAGTTTTTAACTTGTACATTATGTTGATATAATCACTAATATGAAACAATTTTTTCAAAAAAAAAAAATTTCTTGTCCAAAACCAATTTTTCAAAGTTACCCACTCTCATTGTGGCGCGTGAATAGCACATTCATCCTTTTAACGTATATACCTCTTTGGAATTTCTTTTATTTTGGCTTCTCTCGAAAAATAGAGTGCGTTACTCCAAAACGTCGTAGTATCGGGATTCTAATGAACCGAGCGAGATAACCGATCAATCCGGTTCGGTTAGGAGATTGCTTTTGTTTAAAAATTGAAGAGGGAGCGTGAAGGATCCCATGATTCCAATCCCTTCTTCTTCATCGTTCTAACTAAACCCACCATTGCCATAAACCCTCACAAGCTCTCTCTCTCAAATGGATGTTCCAAAGGATCAGATCGCGACTCTAATGGAGCATGCATGCCCCCTCTCTCTCTCTCTCTCTCTTTCTTCCTCTCACTTTCATCTCATAAAAAAAAATCTCTTAATTGTCAGGGATGCTTCCTCGTTTCATCTTCTACTGTTAGCGCTGAAGCTAGTCCTCATCTAAAGGCGGAGACTTTGGTTAACCTCCGTCGATAATTTTACATAGCCTCTGCATATCTTTCGTTACTGATTGAAAGTTTGATTCTTTTCTTCAGATTCCACTTGGCGATTCTTTGTTAATTTCATCAGAGAGAGAGAGAGAGAGAGAGAGAGAGAGAGAGAGAGTACCGTAGAGCTAATTGTAAGATCGATTGACATTAATTATCTTGTATGATTCAGTAGCCAAACTTTACCCAACGTTTGTGTGTTTATTAGCATACGTACGTACGTACAAAGTAAAATTATGTTTTTATGCTAATAATCAAAGGAGAAAGTTATATATCATGTGGTTTTTGAAACAGAGTCAGGAGCATGTTAAATTTTGTGGACTCTGAAACCAGACTCCTCAGATGTCAAATTCTCCTTCCAGTTCTCAAACTCAGAACCACCAAACACAACTCTCTTGATCCCAACATAGCTGGACACAAACAAACAGTTAACATTATTAGCGCTTCAACCATGTACAGTCCAAAACCGTTTAAAAGTTACTAGACAGAGAGATAACACAGAACTCACTCTGAGCTGATTTGTGTCAATGCGTTTATCAGAACATCAAGAATCAACGGCTCTGAGGTCCCAATATCTAGCCTGTCGAAAAACATCGTTCACATCACAGCAACAAATCATCAAACGCCAGAAACAGAACTCCCAAACCTTTAAGCCACAAGACTTGAGAAAATTGTTTTAGGGTGGAGTAAAGAGTAATCACCATATGCGAGCGACATTGTCTTGGACCTCAAGATCCCCGATGTTATAAAATGTGGTTGGCTCGATATTAGCTCCAAGGATAGCATCATAGTTTGGCCTCTTATCCACCGGCGCTTGCGATAACTGACACCATTGTTAACAAAAGAGAAAACAGCTTAACAAGAAGAAAGTGGAATTAGATAATTAAATTTCTGATATAGAGAGACATACTTGCATATTCATGGAGTTGTATCCACCAAGCCGTCCAAGGATATGCCAGGAACGGATTGTCTGCAAGATTTTTTAGCCATCAAAACAACGCAGCAATGTGAATGGTAAGATATTAGTTTTGAGAGGAGCTCACATCAGTGATCAAGGCAATGTCTTTATCCAGAGGAGCGTTGTGAAACTCCAACCACATGTATGAATTCGAATACTCAAACCTTACATAGACAACAAAACCGTTGCGAAAGAGAGTTAATTCTAAAACATACAGACAACGAGAAAAACAAACATATACAAAACTTGAGGCATGAAAATCAAATTCACTGTAGAAGAAACAAGTCAGCGATGATTAGAAAAGCAACCAATGATGTAGCAAATCAAATGTGTAAGCAAAACCAACCAAAGAGGATCAATTATATAAACTGAGTCACTCACTTGTTGAAAGTGACCTGCATGGAACTAGCAGAACCAGTCTTGGTATGAAGAATCTTGTTCCTCTTCTTCCTCAACCTCTCTTCCATCTACCAACAAACAAAACCAACCCAAAAGATCAAAAAGGATGCTACTTTAATCTCACATCTACTTCATTCAATAAAACAAGCTTCTTGCTTGAAAATGGTAAGCTTAAAAATAGATTGAAAGATGTAAACTTTGAGTACCTTCTTTTGAGCTTTCTCTGGATTATCTAAACAATCACCAAGAATATCAGCGAACTCAGGGTCTTTATCGTAATTGATATCCTCCTTCTTCCCTCCGTAACTTTCTCTCTTCCTCGACGTGAACTCATCTTCTTCAAACTCTTCCACATCTTCTTCTTCTTCTTCCATTTCTCTACCTAAACCATTAATTCTCACTCTTACACTCCTTCTAGAGCAATCTGCACGTACCCTCTGAATCTTCGGTACCTTAATCGTGCCGGAGACACGAAACGGCGCCAAATTGTGGAGGCAAAGATTCGAGTGGTTGTTGTTATTCACCGTAGAAGAAGCCTGGAGAAGGTGAAGAGAGCATTGAAACCTTAGCATCCTTTCTTCCTCTTCACTTAAGCTTCTGAGCCTACAGCAAGTAGATTGGGGTTTTTGGTTTGGGGTTTTTGGAAGAGATAGAGATTATTATTACAGTGAAACATAAGTGTGTACACGAAGCTGACGTCACGTTTCGAGGATAATGATATAAAGCCTACTGGGCCCAATATGAACTAGAAAAGCCAACTCAGGTAAAATGGCGGGAGTTCTAATTAAGATAATAACTTAGGCCCATTAAGAGACTTTTAATGGGCCGTATCCTCATCACTTAAATATCATTCACTTGAAGAAGGGAAGAAAACCCTAATCCATCAAAAGCTGCTGTAGTCACACATTTTGCCGGAGGTAGCGCCGAATCCGTCGTCAGAGCAACTATGGGTGATTTCTCTTGACCCTGTTTTGTTTTGATTTTATTTATTTTTTGTTTCTTTTACTGATGTTTTTTCCTTTGGTTTTGGTTGTGCAATGGATTAGGTAAGGTTCACGGTTCATTGGCTCGTGCCGGTAAGGTGAGAGGACAGACTCCCAAAGTAGCTAAGCAGGACAAGAAGAAGAAGCCACGTGGCCGTGCTCACAAACGTCTTCAACACAACCGCCGTTTCGTCACCGCTGGTAATCAAATATTTCCCTTAGATTCTATGCCTGATCAGTGACGTTACTTACTTAGTTGGCTTGAGCTTAATGTGTGATAGAATGATGTAATTTGTTACTATTACTTATGGTTCTTATTGGTTAATTAAAATATAATTAGCTGAAGCTTTGGTTAACATATCTATAGTTGATAGAGTTCTGTTCTTTGCTAGCATGTTAAAGAGTATCAGTCTCTGACTTTCTGTGTAATGATTCTTGTAAGACTTTTTCTGAATCTGCAACTGTATCATTTTTTCCATATTTAGACGATAGGTTTATCTACACTCATACTAGCTGTGACCCTGTGTGTGCATTTCATTTTCGTTTTATAGATTCCTCCATTATTAGTATTTTTAATCTTGTATAGCTTAACATATATGAAACTGCTGTCGTTTGCAGTTAACTTTTGTTGCTTATGAATATTAACATAAGAAAAATGTTTAACAAATTTGACACTAGACAAAGTGATTCTTAAATTTTTCTATTGCTTTCTTATTTGCAGTTGTCGGATTTGGCAAGAAGAGAGGACCAAACTCGTCTGAGAAATAGATGAATGAACGCTTTGGATTTTTAAAGTTTTGTGCGTTTTTTTTTTTAGTATCTTTCTTGTTTAATTTGTAAGACTATGCAAAATTTCTCTATCAAATCGACTTCTTGACAATTTGTTCATTTAATTCAATGCTCTTTAACCTTGAGTAACACCTCATTTGCTCATGGCAATAGCATTTCTATTAATCACTTTTTTTTTCTATCCCAAAGGGTAATTCTAATGTAACATGGAGGGATTAGGCATGGGAGGTAACATGTTGAATTTATCATTTGTTTTAATCAAGTAACAGAAATGTCTTTACAAATAAAAAGAAATTTAGCTAAAGATACAAAGCTAAAAAGTTTCTTTTAACAACACTGTACACACACAAAGAAACCATCACGGTTTTTCTTTCACTTCCAGACCTTGATCGCTCCATCTCTGCTGCTTGATATCAACAGTCTCTGGTTAAGTTTCACTGATGCCAGAGACTGAACTGTGTCACGGTGACATCCTGCTGTGTCTGTTGCAGCCGCTGCAAGTACTGCCTTTGCCGTCAGTTTGGTCGCCAGAGGCCGCCTCATTGTCTCCTGCCGAAGACACACAAGCACAATTGCACAGCAAAACTTAGTCAAAAGCTTAACAGTCGCTTTAGGGACGACCTTAAACTGTTAAGATTAGTGTTTTGCATCTTAAATCAACAGACCTGAACAAATTGCACTCCAGAGTTGGTTTTGAGTTCGTAGAAATCATCATTTGCAACTCCCTTCAAAGTTGGACCACAGATACAGTAACTTCTCTCAGGGCTAATGTTGGTTCAACACACAAAAACAAGAAATTGCGTCAGGCTTTTGTTTATTATCGACAAGAAGTGTGAAAAAAACGTTTGATTATAAGAACACAAGTTGAAGGTTTAGATTAAGAACCTGGAGTAATCCCAACGCCGAATCTTCAAGTCAGTACCACCTGTTAACAAGTCGCCTCCGGGTAAAGGAAGCAACGAGCGGATACCAGGAAGACGAGGAGGAGGCTCGTTCAACTCTTCAATTCTATACTTGGAGCTCATGTTCTGCCGAGTATTCGTCTTGGGATTTGCCTTACTGTTTGGTAGCTTCCATTGAAAGTCAGAAACATTTGTCTCATTTTCATAGTTGGCTACTCTCCACACCTACATAATCAGCTCATTTATCAGTCTCCAGCTACAACATATGGTCTTAGTCTTATCAAAACTGAGTTACTTCCATTGACTAACATCAAAGCTGAAACCAACTTGCAAGATCCCAATAGAAAACGATAGGCCATATCTTGAGACGTTCAATAGCTCAAAATTCAAGGTGAAAATGCAACAAAATGGTAAAAACATTACCTGTTGACAGCTACCTCCATCTGCATTCCAGAGTGAAACTTCATTGAAACCAGCAGCAACATATATATAAGGTCTCATCGTGGTGGACAGTGAGCCGCTTGGAGGAAGGAAGCAGAGGCACATCTTCTCTATGGGACATATTATAGGGTATTGCCATGAATGTACCGGAATACGAAACCTCAAATCCCAAAGAGTGAGCACTCCCCTTGAGGAACCAGACACAAACCAATTCCCGCATGGGCTTGTAACCAAAGAAGACACATATCCTTCTTCAGGGTTTGCTTTCAATGTCCATGCATCTATATCTGATCTTGTATCCCAGAGGTGAATCCCACAGTTTTGGGTACTATACATTACCATCGGGCCAGATAGGCTATCAGAGGTATAATTCAAAAGAGAAACTAAGGCGCCTTCTTTAATATCCTTCTTTTTGATATCAACAATGCCTGAATACTTCTCCACTACGTTCCCCAAGCCTCTTGAGATATGGTCAATGGAGAACATATGTATCACACCATCGGAGGCTCCAACCACAACTTGAGTTGAATTCCTAAGCATTGTTGTGCACATCCCTCTGCTTCCCTCGAGATGATATGTTAGCCTTGACTTAAACGAGATGTCCTTTTCCAGCTTTCTAGAGTCCCACACCTTCACTGTCGAATCATCTGATGCACTGACAAAAAAGCTATGATCGCTTGAAGTGGCAATGTCGTTGACCGCAGAGCGGTGCTCCTGTAGATGAGCAACTAGTATTCCACGAGGCTTCCAACCTGAATCTGGAACCGATGTCCTCGACGGAGATGGTTCTCCTACAAGATCGGATATTGAAGACGCATCTTCTGAAGTTACAGAAGCACTTTTCGAGGAGCTGGACACACCGAGGTCTTGAAATTTGCTGATGACTGAGGACATTTGCTCATTTTCTCTGCTTTCTGGCTCATGTACAACTCTGTAAAACTGTTTAGGATTGGTACCAACATGGAATGATCCGGAAACCAGCTTAGGCACTGGAACCGAACTAGCCAAGTTATTGCTCATGGAATCCATCCATGGTACTGACATCGAACTCATGCCCACCAGAGAGTTCATCTGCAATGAAGACTCAGAAGCCACAGGATGATTCGTAGCTGCTCGTTTGTCCATGTTAAAAGAATACAGAGGTATGCCCTCAGGTTCAGTTGCGTTATTCAAACCAGACATGTATGGTGCCATAAACCCAGAGAACTGTAATTTCTCCTGATTCAAGTGATCACGACGCTCAACTGTGCTAGAAGCATTGAGTCTTGGATTCCTCGGGATTCTCAGTTTAGCATCTTTTTCTGCGTACTTTCCTTTAACTTCTTGCTGCTGTGATGCATTCATAATAGGTTTTTTTCCTTCCACAGTTTTCTTCTGTTCTCCATCTTTGCTAAAAAGATCAACATTTTTCCAATCTTTGGACTGAGGTGAAGTACTGTACCATATCTTCCGCTGTTTTTCAGCGATTTCTGGTTTCCTGGCAGTTTCCAAGATATGGTAAACTTCTTCCCTTGAGACTGGAGGCTTTAGGCATGAAAATAAACCTTTCTCGGAAGCAATTGATGCAGGAAGTCTACTCAGAAAGGGACGTATCACTGGGGCAATAAAAGCACACGAGTCAACAGCACCTAAGAATTCACTACAGGCAGCGATGAAAGTGACAACTGCTTTCCTTACCCATTGAGATGGATAGCACAGCAAAGGATAAACACACTCTATCATTTGGAGGAGAGCTCTCTTCCGCAAGAAGCTACTCTTGCATAGTATGGATAAGCAATCCAACGCATTGACAATGACAGCCTCTGTCTGATCACTTAAAGCTTGATCAATGTAAGGCAAGAGATACTCCTCCACACTTCTCTGACCGACAAAGAAGCATACATAAACAATTTTCTCAAAGAATATAGATCTTAGCTGTTCATCTCTGTCGTTAAGAAAGGCAGGGAGGATGGGCAGTAGAAAGTCATTACTCTGCCTCTGACCAAAGAAAAAGCAGAGCTCCCCTATGTCCTGAAGGAGTGCTCTTCTAACATTCGGAGTTTGTTTTGGACCCATAACAAGCTCTTGAACAACTTCAGCAATAGTTTTCCTAAGCTGAGCAAGCTGTGCATCGCCATTTGCCTTTTGCAACTCAGTACCAGGTGTAGTGGACATCTGCGGCGAAGTTGATTCATTAAGAACCCCTACGTTGCTCAATTGGAAAGAATGTATCAAGAATCCATAAGCAGTTAGAGCAAGTTTCGCAATATTGCTGGCATAACATATCCTCACACTCTCCTCTGGATCATGAGGAAGCATGGAGAGCATCGGAAATATATACTCAGGGAATATCTTCGCATCACTGGGAGGAAAATCTCGGACAAGCGGCAGAATGTCACATAGGGTTTCCATGGCGGCACACCGCACAATTGCGGTTGTATCAGAAAGCAGGGAAACAACATATGGAAGTACACGTTGTAAGCGATCTTCATCATCGATATACAAAGAGCACGACCTCAACAGAAGTATGGCTTCCCTCCTCAGATGAGGCAACTTGATATTGCGGATACAAGAACAGAGCATAGATGCGATCAGAACCATTCCCTCACATCTCATGTTAACCTCTACCGGTAGAAAAGGCGTTCCGTAAGTGTCAGAACGGCTATCATAGAGAGACATCAGTGTACCCAAATCGTTCATTGTTATCTTTTTCAAGAAAGGATGGCGATTTTTCTTGAGTGCATCAGAAATAGAGTAAAGGGTCTCGTCCTTAGAGTTTACAGTATCCATTATCAAGTCATTCGACGTGTTTAATTTCTGATTTGCAAAAGTTGCTTGGGCCTTGCTTGCGTTCACTGAATTTGAAGGTAAAGGAGAATCCACACCCATCTCGTCACCTGGCTTATTTTCCATCATCTTCTTAATTATTTCTTGAAATATTCCCTGGCAAGTTGCTACCTAATAAAAATGAAGCAAAATGTTATGAAGCATGTTGATGCAGGGTGTAAAATTATTTTACAGGAAATGGTGATTTTACCCTCATATCTGAAGGAAGTGGATTCCAACAACAGTACAAAGTGTGCAGAAATGGGGAGAAGTAGTTTGGGAAAATAACTCCCACATAATTTTGCAGGTAGTTTTCAGCTGATAGGCGTGCTTCGGGTTCTAACTGAATCATATGAAGAATCATCTTGCGAATTCCGGGATCAGGAATCTGTATCCAATAAAAAGAGAAAGACCAACAAATATGAGTAGAAATAGAGATAGACAATCAGCCAAAGATGGAGAGAAAAAGATATTTGATACCTATACAGAGGAAATGAAAAAGGAAGAAGCAGTAGGAAATACCTTTTCAAGGTGTTGGCTAGGATCATGTTGTCCTCTGCGATAAGCGAGAAGCTGAGCCAGTTCAAATAGTGGCTGACCCTCAAGAAAAAGCTCTGCTATCACACACCTGTAGCATTGATATGAAGCTATTACAATTGGTTATCAACTCCAATATACACGTGCTAATGTTTCAAGGTAAGAACACTTTTTCCATCTAGAAAAAGTGTGTGTGCTTGAACCAATAGGAGCCTCTTTATAATGCCATACTACGAAAAAGATTGAACCGTCACAGTGATGTAAAACAAGATGGTATATAATCTCACCCAACAGCAAATATATCCATGGATGGCTTTAATGGAGCATCTTGTGCAACTTTGGTTTCACCTCCATGCTCATAGAATCTCTGTAATTAAGTAACAATCTGTTTAAACATGGGGAAGAAACATAGAAGCTGGCTAACAATAAAGGGTGGTTTGCCTTTGATGGTTTTGCCACCACTCATAGTAGTTATATAAAAAAAAAATTAAACCGTACTGCACCATGGACAAAGGGGTTATTGAAACAGAGGAAGAGAAATAAGTACAGAATAATAATATACCCAGCAGAGGTGAAATAGAACAATATGACAGATCTACATCGATCAAATAAAGAGAATAAATTTTGATAGTAGTTCTATAGTACCTCTGGAGCTAGATAACAAAGTCTTTGTCCCCTTGTATCATAAAAGAAGGAGAAATCTGAAGGATCATCATAAGGAATGTATGTAGGTTTGAATGACGCAAAATCAGCTAGGTAAAGCCAGTTCCAGGACGTGACCAAAACATTCTCACACTTGATATCACCTAAAACGGTTCAAAAATTCACACAAATCAGAATTCACTTCACCGTAATGAGCCTCCTATACTCTCAGACTATTAAACCTTACCATGACATATACCCTTCTCATGACACTGCTTCACAGCAAGAAGCAACTGCAGAAACAAAAAAAAAAAAAAAAAGTTCACTAAACCGAACTCTTTAAAAAGAAATGACTCAAATAGAGTGATGCAAGAGAGAGAATAAGACCTGAAACGCCAACCATTTCTTCTCCACAAGACTGAGGAAAGGCCGAGTACTTAACCGATCATGCAGATTACTGAAAAAGTACTGCCTCACTAAATAAGCCGCTTTATCAGTCTCTTGCCAAAACTGCAAAACAAACAATAACACTATCTCAAAAAAACTTATCAAGACCCGTTCTTTACTAACTAATACGCTCTCTCGTATCCTCAAAGCTAACACCTTTATGTAAAACCAAAACAAACCCAATAAAGAGAAACCGAAACCAAACCTGAAAAGGCCAAACATGAGGATGCTCCAACGACAAAAACACATCCTTTATCTTGACAAGACGCCGCTCGTACTCTCTCAGATCAATCGAGTCTCCACGCTTGAAATAGACCTTAACGAGGACCAAACCTTCGTCGTGCTTACAAAGGATCGACTTGAAGAATCTCCCACGACCTAAAACCTCTTTCAAGACGAGATTGTAAGAGGAAGGCAAGTCGTGGAGGTAATACTCCGTCGCCGAGACTTGTGTCGTTCTTGCGATTTTGTTTCCCATCGAAAGAAGAAGACTTTTTTTTTTTTTAGAATCGAATTGTTATTCCTCCTTCGATTGGGTTTATAACATTGAGCTGATGATTGGATTGGTTTCCGGTGAGAAAGAGAGAGAGAGAATCGGTTTCTCCGGTGTCGGAGGAAAGGAGTCGGAAGAAGTTTTAATTGCTTCTCCAGGGATCTTTTATAAGATGAGTTGAGTTTTGTCACTTCGACACGTTTCGTTGTTTAATTAGTTTAACTTTAAACTTTATACTTATAAACTGTTAATTTTTACGAATTTGGTCAGATTTTTTTATAAAATAAATAATTAGTAATTGCCAAAAGAAATATTTTTGGATTATTATTGAATGAGGGAAAAACGTTTTAACTTTCTATTTACTAACAAAACTAGCTAGATTGACTAATCACATGATCTTTAAATTTTGATGATTTAAGAGAATCACGCTTTTATTAGAAAGAACAAATAAATCAGATTTTTTTCTTCTTTTAATTAATTTGTTTTCCTAAAATCTAAACTATATATGGAACTTTTAGATAGAAAATAAATCATGAAATATTTACAGAAATTTTTTGTAGATATCAGAAATCATATGGCATAGGTTATTTGTGGTATAGAACCTCTCGAAATTAATAATATTGAGATTTTCAAAATTTATTAATTTATAGAGATAATAATTTTTTAAAAAATATTATTTTGTAGATATTTTATATATATTTGATTTTAATGTACAGTATTTTTTTTTAAAAAATTAACATTTATTTTAGTTTTATTATATTATTTGGTATATATAATATATATTACATTAATTTAAATGTGGTTTTAGATATAATATTACTAAATCTCATCAAAAATAAATTAAATGTTAAGAAAATATAAAGATAATTATATTGTGAATATTATTTGTTAATATAATGCTATATTCGTATTTATATAAAATATGTATATATAAATTACTAATTTACAATTTTAATGGGACCAAACATTTACATAAAATTTTCTAAACAATATTATTTACTATTTTATCAATTAATGTCAAATTTTGAACCGATTCAAATTAAGATAGATAAAATTTAACAATTTATAAAATTTATTAATTTATCAAATATTAATTTACATAAGTTCTACTATATATATATATATATATATATATATATATATATATATATATATATATATATATATCAATTTGCACATTGATCATTTTTGTGGTCACGTGATGTTCCCAATAAAATAATAGCTAACCTATGTCAATGAAATACCCAGAGGCAAAACTTATTTCAATGATCTCCTTCTAATGTACTATTACATAATCTCTTACCATTATATTTTGTTTAGGATTTCAGAAAAATATTAAAAAAATTATCAATAACTATTTCTAGTTAATATCAAATATCTTATAATATAAAACTTGATTATTGTTGCTAATTAATCTAAACAAGACATATCAATAAAAAATTAAGATTGTGACAAATATCAAGAAATAAATCTATTTTGTATAAGATCTATAAGAGAAAAAAGGAAAATTATTATTCGGACTATTCTTTCTTTTTTTTAGATTTTACAAAAAGAAAATTACTATTACATAATCTCTTACCATTATATTTTGCTTAGGATTTAAAAAAAAAATAAGAATAAAAATACTATCAATAAATATTTCTAGTTAATATTAAATATTCATATAAAATTGTGTTCTTAAAAGTTGCTAATTAATCTAAACAAGACATGTATCAATAAAATATTAAGATTGTGACAAGTATTAAGAAATAAATCTGGTTTGTATAGGATCTAAAAGAGAGAAAAAAGGAAAACTATTATTCAAATTATTCTTTTGTTTTTTTCTAGATTTTAGAAAATAAAATTACTATTACATAATCTCTTACCATTATATCTTGTTTAGGATTTTAGAAAAATATAAAATATTATCAATAAATATTTCTAGTTAATATTAAATATCTTATAATATAAAACTTGGTTATTGTTGCTAATTAATCTAAACAAGACATATATCAATAAAAAATTAAGATTGTGACAAATATCAAGAAATAAATCTGTTTTGTATAAGATCTATAAGATAAAAAAGAAAAATTATTATTCGGATTATTCTTTTGTTTTTTTTAGATTTTACAAAAATAAAATTACTATTATATAATCTCTTACCATTATATTTTGCTTAGGATTTAAAAAATATATATATATATATATATTATCAATAACTATTTCTAGTTAATATTAAATATTCATATAAAATTTTGTTCTTAAAAGTTGCTAACTAATCTAAACAAGACATGTATCAATAAAAATTAAGATTGTGACAAGTATCAAGAAATAAATCTGGTTTGTATAGGATTTAAAAGAGAAAAAAAGGATAACTATTATTCAAATTATTCTTTTGATTTTTTTTTAGATTTTAGGAAAAAGATTACTATTACATAATCTCTTACTATAATATTTTTTTCAGGATTTTACAAAAAAATAAAAATATTATCAGTAATTATTTCTAGTTAGTATTAAATATTTTTAAAAGTAGTATTTTTACAATTCGTTCTTTTTTTAAAAATATCACTACTTCTTACAATGTCTTTGTTAATTAAATAATTTTAGTATCATATTTATTACCAAATTCTTAGAAAGAAAAATTACTGTCAAATAAACGTTTGCCATTTTTTTGGTTAGGTTTACAAAAAAAAACAATTTTTCTTGTGGTTAGGATTTAAACAAAAAACAAATTTACAAATCTCCTTTAGGGTTTTAGAGAAAGAAAATTATGATCACATACAGTAACTAGCAAGACAGTCTTTTTGGAATTAGACACAACCCAACTTGTCGTCAGTGTATTCTGTTTCAGCTACGTGTAATCAGTAATACAGTGTCAGTCTCTGAACCGTGTACAACTGATTATACAACTCTTCTCAAACTTACAGTATACAAGATAAGGAAGCAAGGTTAACTCAACAAATTTCATTAAGAAAACATTACAATAATGTGAAACTCTACTTCAATTAGTAATACAGTTCATGAACACTGAATTCCAAAAAATAAAATAAAAATGAAATATAGTCCTTCAATATTAAAAATCACTTTGATAGCATGAGTTCTTTACCTAGTATACAAAAATAAAATAGCAATTTTTTCTTAAAACACGCATAATTTACTTTTTATAAAAAACTGACAGCGAATAAAAGCAAATTTTACTAAGGAAAAAAACTCAAAAATCGTTGTAGCACACCTAAAAGGTTTAATACTCGAAGTAGATCACGATGACCGTCAAGAGGATCATGAAAGTGATTTCCATTAGCTATCACCGAATTGGACATGTTCATCGAGAAAGCCTTATCTTAGAATTTTAAACTGAGGAGTCCAAGGTTCGACATGCTTCCGAGTGGTTCGAGAGACACGTCTGTGTGAAAAATTGAGATAGGACATATAAGAGTCCATCCACAATCCTTCTCAAATCAATCCACCACTCGACCATACGCATAGTTATAGTTTTGAAGTGTATCAATATGTTGATATAAGATAATTTTTAAGAAAATCATTCCAACTTAATATTGTAAAAATATTTTTTTATATAAAATAACATTATAGATCTCAAACTATTATCATATGAGAGACATAAAGAATATCATCTTTCAAGAATCCTCAAATCCAACTGACTACACAACTCAATAACTTATACGATCTAGTACTGACCGTAAGCACTTCATTAACCCACTCAATCTTACCCCATACTTTATTTCTTCTCCATTCTAACGCGATTATTGCACACCAAATTTTTCTTTCAGGTACTCCATTGTTTATAACAAACTTGGGAGACCACATAACTAAGAGTTTCCCACCGTAGCTACGCATACTAAGCACACACTCCGCTGAAAACATATATGTTTTATGCGTACGCAACAGTTCCATATCCGAGCCCTTAACTCTTATCCACTTTCTTTTTTTGTAACTATACCATAAGAGAAAACCATCGCATTGATACCTATATATAACATTCTCAATCACACAGCAATCTAGAAGTATATATCTCAATTTCATATGGTACGTGTCCACAACTTCCCACGTACCCTTGTTCCGGTCATAAGCATAGGTCTTATCAGCAATTGCGTAAATTATTCCTCTAAACACTCTGATTAAAAACCAGTCGCTGCGAAACTCAGTAGCTCCATGGCTCAGCAAGGGACTCCAAATCTGAGTCTTTACGTCTAATGCCTCCATCCAGTTGTCATCATCTTTCCGGTATTTTTCCATTACATAAATTTTCCCATGCAGAAAATAAGCAGACGCACCCGCACGTGCCACGGACATGGTAGGGCCATCACGCCAGGTATGACTCCGACACTCAAGGATACGGACAAGTGAAGATGGCGGTCCGTTGGATGGCCCACCGATTAAATATATTTCTGAACCAACAACTACGGTGGAAGAATAGTCTACGTGATGTTGAGTATGGTGACTAGATGGTACCGGAACCAACGAATAGTCTACAATAATATCATCATTATTTGGGGTTTCGTTAGCAGGTTTCATTCGAAGACTAAACCATTTAGGAGAAGAGATATTGGGCAAGTCTTCTAAGCAGAAATAGAGGCATGGTTCGGTGGTTTTGATGTGAGAGCGAGTTGCGTAGAGCTCAGGAGAAGAGATGATAGAGAGGAATCTCTTGGAGACTAGAGAGAGGTTAGGGTAATTCGAGCTTGAGATACGTGCAAGAATGTTCTCTATGATTTCATCTGGTAGTGACGAGAACGATAGTGGTTGATTCTTTTTCTGATTTGGTATAGATACTTCGGGGATCATGGTCGACTGAAATTGGCGTGGAAGCAATCGGTGGAGGAAGAGTTCTGAATTATTAGGTCTAGAGGGTTTTCTTAATAGCAAAATAACAAACTACGAACATCACTTTCCGTTTTTCATAATCTTTTCTTAATAGCAAAATAGCACCCGTGTAAAAAATATATATAATTTTAATTATTGAAAAAACTAACAACTTATAAAAGAGGGAAAATAATAAAGGAAAAAAGCAAAAATGTTATGTAGCACACCTAAACCGAGTAAAAAGCTATGTAGTATGTTTTATAATGTATGATATTCGATCAAAAACACACAAATTAAGAATATTTTTATATCTAAAATATATCACTAAAAATAATTCAACTAATTTTCAATAAAATAAACATAAAAATGTCAACTTTTTATATTTCAAAACAATCAAAAACTTTTTATAAATCATTATTACAAATAAAAAGGAATATAGAAAATGAATACTTCAGTCGAAACTTATAATTAATGGGCAAAAAACTTAAAATCGATATACATTAGTGGGTTAAATTGCAATTTTTGCATCGAGTGTAGAGTAGACCGTTAAATAAAAACAAGAAAAGCAGAGCACTGTGGTCTGTATGTACTCTTTGCAGTGGAATCCGTTTTACCACCATATGCTTTTTATACTGTTTTCGTTTTAAAATTAATTCATAATTACTAGAAAAAAGAGTTTCTTGTCGGAAGCAGTAAATCTACAACACTCAAAGAGAGAGAGAGAGAGAGTTGGCAAACATGCTAGCTTAATTTACGGAATCGAGACGTTTCTATCAACCCAATTTTATATTCTTAGCTGGAATCCGAACTCTCATAGAGAAAGGACCCGAACACTCTCCCCAGAGCAACAATCTCTTTCTCTCTCTTTCTCTTTGCTTCCTCCTACTTAACAGACCAACAAGTGTTCTTGAGAGAGTGAGCCATTACATATTCTGTGTACAAGTGAGAAGAAGAAGAAAAAGAACACTTCACTCAAGTAGGAAACTTTGGGAGATTTGTGCTTCAGAACAAAAAATGAGTGAAAGACTAAAGCTAGTCCTCTGGATTTGTGTCTCCATTCTTGCCTTTCTCGGTATGTCTTTAAACCTTTCCTCTTTTGGGTCTGCATTTACATCTGATTCTTTCTTCTGGGTTACAATATTTCCTCTTCTCGATCTCAAAGTTTGATGCTTTTCTTTGTTCTAAGTTAATCTCTGTTCTTGTTTGAGATTGTTGCAGATTTTGGTGTGGCAAGCAAAATAGGAATCTGTTACGGACGTAACGCAGACAATCTCCCAAGTCCTAGCAAAGTATCAGAACTAATCCAACATCTCAACATCAAGTTTGTCAGAATCTACGACGCCAACATAGACGTTCTCAAAGCATTTGCAAACACAGGCATAGAGCTAATGATTGGTGTCCCTAACGGTGATCTACTCGCATTTTCTCAGTTCCAATCCAATGTAGACACGTGGCTCCACAACAACATCCTTCCTTACTATCCAACAACCAAAATCACTTCCATCTCTGTAGGCCTTGAAGTAACCGAAGCTCCAGACAACGCCACTGGTCTACTCTTACCCGCTATGCGCAACATCCACACGGCTCTCAAGAAGTCCGGTTTGGATAAAAAGATCAAGATCTCTAGCTCACATTCACTTGCTGTATTATCACGCTCCTTCCCTCCTTCATCAGCTTCTTTCAGCAAGAAACACTTAGCGTTCTTGAAACCAATGCTTGAGTTCTTGGTTGAGAATGAGTCTCCTTTTATGATTGATTTGTATCCTTACTACGCTTATAGAGATTCTGCTGAGAAGGTTCAGCTGGAGTATGCTTTGTTCGAGTCGTCTACGCAGGTTGTTGACCCTGCTACTGGTTTGCTTTACTCCAACATGTTTGATGCTCAGCTTGATGCTATCTATTTCGCCTTGACGGCTATGAACTTCAAGAGTATTAAGGTTATGGTTACTGAGTCAGGGTGGCCGAGTAAAGGGTCGCCTAAAGAGACGGCTGCTACTCCTGATAACGCTCTTGCTTACAATACTAACCTCATCCGACATGTCATTGGTGATCCAGGTAACATCTTTAGATAACATAGATGGATGGGAACATAGCATTAACTGATTTGTTTTGTTTGGTTAGGTACTCCTGCAAAGCCTGGGGAAGAGATAGATGTGTACTTGTTCTCGTTGTTCAATGAGAACAGGAAGCCTGGGATAGAATCTGAGAGAAACTGGGGGATGTTTTACGCTAATGGAACAAGTGTTTATGCGTTAGACTTCACTGGGGAAAGCAGTGTTCCTGTTTCTCCATCAAATTCAACCACAGGTACAACGAGTCCAGGTCCAAGTTCAAGTCCAGGTAACTCAACTGTGACCATTGGTGGAGGAGGAGGTGGAGGAACCAAGAAATGGTGTGTTGCTTCATCACAAGCTTCAGTGACGGAGCTTCAGAGTGCATTGGACTGGGCTTGTGGTCCTGGGAATGTTGATTGTTCCGCTGTTCAACCAAACCAACCTTGCTTTGAGCCAGACACTGTTCTCTCACATGCATCGTATGCGTTCAATACTTATTACCAGCAGAGTGGAGCGAGCAGCTTAGATTGCAGCTTTGGAGGAGTCAGCGTTGAAGTCGACAAGGACCCTAGTAAATGTTTGCATTCATACACTTAAAGAGTAACTGTGAAGCCATTGTTGTCTCAGTTGAGTTATGCACTTGCAGGCTATGGTAACTGTCTGTACATGATTGCTCCATCTACTGATGGGTAAGCTCTCTCTCTCTCTCTCTCTCTCAGGTATCTCTCAATCTTCTGACTAATATTAAAGCTGATGTTGTTGTTGTTGTTTGTGCAGAATGAACAGAACAATGGCGGGTAACATCACGGGAAACATAACTGCCATTGATTCGCCCATGGCTTCACCTTCAACGAGCAGTGAAGGATTCAGACAAATGGTGGTTTCCATTGCGGTCTCTGTTTTGTTACCATGCTTTGTAGTTAGTTTGAGTCTTTGGTGACAGCATTATGCATTGTTCCATTATTGTCTGTTAAGTTTTGAGGTGAATTAAACCCATTATTTAACAGAACTTTTGTACCAGAGTTTCTGAACTGGAAAGACTACCTTGGTGATGTAGTAGTATGTATCTGTGTGGTTCAAATGTAATCATTTCAAATTACAGACTAAGAAGAACCTCAGCCTGATCGAAAACAAGTGATCAGAACCGCTTTACAAACTCAAAGTGTATTACCAAACCGGAGTTATTTCATTATTCAAATCGAAAACCAGAGAGATACATTAAGAAATACAACACAAAGAGAAACAATAGAGACTCAAAACCAAACACAAATGTGATTGTTTCTTAGTTCATTTCAAAGAGTATAATTAAGCCATGTTTGATGCACAACCACAATCAAATCATAATACGGAGCAGAAGCTTGTTTCCTGTAGTAAAGAAGAACCTTAAAGTTGAAATATGTTTGAAGCACTTTTTGAAAGTGTAACTTAGAGATCAGACTCGATAAGGTAATCTCCAAGCCTCTCAACAACCAAGTTGCATTGACCTCCAGTCATTGGCTCATCATAGATACCAAAGACAAAAGCTTGATTAGTCTTCTTGATAGTCACTCCACCAGGTCCCTACAAAGATAGATCATAAGATGAAACTCCGATCATAAGTTCGGTTCTACTAAAAATTTTTTACCTTTTTGCCACGGATGACAGCTCCTGCTTCACCTTGGACAACCATATACTTCTCTCCACCAAGGAATAAACCAGTGGGTGCAAGATGTCCAGGTTGCTCAAAGTCTGTCTTGATTCCTTCTATCTCACCAGGCTTCAACTAAAAAACATAAACCAACAAACACAACACAAAAAAGAAATAAGCTTTGATTAAGCAATGATCATAGTACTAACACACCAGATCTTTGCATGGTTGTACTATTTACTAAGTAAAGTCAAATCATTCAACAAATTCTCAACAAGACAATTGTTCAAACTCTGTCTTCAACTAAAAACATAACCAACAACACACACACACAAAAAAAGCAATAAGCTTTTCAACTAATTAAGCAATAATACCACCAGATCCTTTACATGGGTTTTTACTATTTACTAAATAAATGTCAAAATTATTCAACAAAGTTGAATCCTTTGTCATCTGATCCAAGTCAAAGCAGATCCAAAGTCATCAGATCAGATCACAAACCAAAAAGGATAGAAGATCTAATAAAGTTGACTAAAGTCAATTCAAAAAAGAAGATCAGAGAAGAAAGATAATGAACCAGAGGGAAGTTGGTGCTTTGGGCCCAGACACTGCCGTCTTGGCCGAGGATGGCGGCGGATGTGAGGTGGTTGCCTTCCACATCGCACATGAGATGGTCATCGACGTATGATTGCCACGACATCTTTTTCTTCTTCTTCTTCTTCTTCTTCTCCGACGAGATTGTTTCTTTTCTCTCTCTCTCTGTGTTTCTCTTGTTGTGAGTTTTTTGTTCGTGGACTCGATGAATGCTTCAACTTGAATTAAATAACACGATTTTAGGCATCCAATAAAATCCTCTTAAAGAAATAAAATAAAACAATTTCTGAATTTAATAATACTAAAATTAATAAAATGTTTATAAATTAAATGCATAATTTTTTTTTAATTTTTTTTTCTGACACCTTTGTAAGTTATCACCCTTTTAGTTTCGTGTCTAAGATTTGATTTATAATTGTTATTTTTAATAAATTCCTAATACATATCTTTTGTTGGATTTAACAGACATTTGCAGAAATTATGTGTGATGTGTGAACCGAACATAAATAATTTGATGGATGATTTTTAATGTAAGTTAGCACCCTTTTAATTTCGTGTCTAACATTTGATTTATAATTGTGAGTTAGTACCCTTTTAGTTTCGTGTCTAACATTTGATTTGTAATTGTTATTTTTAATAAATTAACAATACTTATCTTTTGTTGGAATTTACAGACATTTGCAGAAATTATGTGTGATATGTGTGAACGAACGTAACTAATTTGATGGGTGATTTTTAATGTGATAATGGAAAATGCTTTATATGTAACATCAAATCTCATTTATTAGCTTTTACGTTATTAAAAAGGTATTATTTTCAAAAAAAAAAGTGAAAAGCATATAATTTCTCGCATGTTCATGTCATACATAATGATCAATAAAGAAATATTTCATAAATTGTGACCAAGAACACAATTATTTGATCAAATGTTCGAGATTGTTTTTTTAAAAGGAATCACGGCTTGTTTTTCTTTTTGTTGCTGAAAAAAGAATGATTATGAGTTCATTTTACGTAAATAAATAAAATCGATTTTAATTCATAAAACCATAGCGAATATGTCAAAGTATGGACATCATTGGTTAAAGGGTGGATATGCTCTTGTATTGTATGCCATACATACTAATATTCCATTATTTATGTCCATCCATTTCAATTTAATATTCTCCTTTCCACAAGTCAATAGATTTTTTTATCAAGACCACTTTTTTTTTAAGCACAGCTAAATAACCTCTTACAATTTGATATTCTTAAGACATTTGTGCAGTATTATACGAAATGAAGAAAGAATAGCAGATCAATTTCGCTTATAATGTCAATACTACATTCTGTTTCTATTGTAAAAAGAAAGAATATCAGACTCCACATCTCGATGAGCTGTTAGAACAAAATAAAGACAGGTGGGATGGGAATGATTTGCCGACAATAATCTTTTAATTATTTTTGTTTTCCAATACTATATAAGAAGACTTCTTTATAACTAAGTATTTTGTTTTTGTTCAAATATTTATACTATTGAACTGATCAAAACTCAAAGCTAGAAGCATAATGAAAATGACAACAACATAGAATAGATAGCATATGTTATTTTTATAAAACAATCATGGTAACAGCTCAATGAATGGCTTCCGTCAATGGTAAGATTTATTATGTTTATGGTTTCAAGAAGATGAGGAGCTTTCTCACAAAAGAAAAATAAAAAGGGAAGGTTTTAAATCTTGTACAGTTTGTCCATGGAACGCATGGAGGAAAACTAGTAAGCAGAAGCATCTTGACCAATAGACTAATTTAGCATTTGTAAGGTGTATTTATCTGACATGAACTATAAACATTTTCTTGTTTTTTCATTAGATTTTATAAAATAGAAAACCATAGAAACTTCTAAAAATCATAGTGTAAGTGATTAGACAAAAACCTCTAACAAATGCAACATATCCAAACACATCAACTATGTTAATACACATAAAGAGGCAAAAAGGAAACTAAGGTCTGGCAATAGCATGTGGAGATTACGGTGGTCGCCAATGAATACACGAAAAGTTTTAAGTTTGATTAAAGAGAGATTGGAGAAAACCAAAAGTGGTAAATATCTTTTATTGTAATTTAAATTTACTACTAAAAATGTTAACATATCATTTCCACTATATTTATATACACATATATAATATATCTTGCAAAGTAGTCAAATTGTGGTTGGTTATCCGTTGAAAAAGAAATTTCTTAAATATGATTGGGTTTACATTGGATTCAATTTATATGACTAAATAACACGGTGTTAAAAGATTTCACTTTCTAATCCTGAGAGCATGCCCATTAAGGGTTTTTAGGTAGAGTTCACACGATTTTCGAGGAGAAAAGTGGTGAATCCGGCGCGCGTGGGTTCGTCGTGGTGAACCCGGATCGTCACGAGTTCGCCAGGACCGTGATTCGCCGAAATTTTTTTTTTTTTTTTTTCTGAAAAAATCAAAAAAAAAATTAAAAAAGTGCCTAGGAACTCGTGCATGCCCAGTATCACTGATGGGCATGCTCTAATAACAATATCCTCCTTATTTTCTTATCCTCACAACTATACAAAATCATGAAATATTAATAATTTTTTTTCCATTAGAATATACTTGTAGAGATGTATTTATTTATATATAGTTGTATTTTCTTTATGTATGTTTTCTTATTATTAATTTGAACACATATTAGATAGATGACAATCATATAATCATTATTTGGTTCCAAAGAATCATTATTTCTTCCGATTTATATTATCCTCACAAAATAAATTTCATTTTATAATTTTAGTGTAAAATTTGTGCATACAGATTCAAACAACAGTTAATTGTTCTTAAAGATTTTTTAGCTTTCATACACCAAAAATGTTATTACACTATGTGGAAGTTAAACACTGAATAATGTTTGATGAACAATCAACAATTGAAGCCAATACCACAAGTCTTGATAAAAGTATATGAGTGATCATCCAACTTTTCAAAAAGTATTAAGAAACAAGATTTTAAGTAGAAAAAAAGGAAAAAATAAGAAAAAGATGCAAATCTGATTTGTAATAACAATATTGTTTAATCTACTATTGTCATGATTTTATTAATTATAAAACAAGAATACATCGTAACAACTATTTAGTATTTGAGACTTGTACTATTTTTTATTTTATAACATATATTAATATAAACATAAATATATATGTTATTTTCACCATAGAACACTGAAATGCAAGGCCTTTCTACCTTTTCTACGAGGAATACAAAAACATCGGGCCAGGAATTGCTATAAGCAGGAGAGATGATTGAAAAGGATTCAAGATCATTTCGATCTGAAGGCAGCGTCATCGTTCACATTGGGGCAGCTTTATAAACAAAGATTCTTGGCTTAACTTCACTGGAGTGCCTTATGATGATGGGCTTTAATTACATTATTGCATTCTGTGTGATGTAACTGATGTTAAGTAATATAAATCATAGCTAAGATATCTATCTATAAAATGTTATCTAGGAAATATGTCTTGTTGTTCAAATCCATCAACCCCGTCCACAATTCAACTTCAGATGAAGTGTCTAAGTCGTTTGTATAAATGATTAGATGGATGGTGAGAATATTAGTTGTTTTGTTGTCACTAATACACTAGAGAATACACACGCGCCTCAACCTGCCAATGCTAAGGTAGAATTTAAGCATCATGGATCTTGAGTTTAATATACTGCAGTCTACAGTCTATAAAGTTATATTGGACCTTGAGTTTTATATAATAGAAGCCATAAAAGTAACTTGAGCTTTGACTTTCAATATTCAGTCATAAAATATATTTTTCATGACGTTGATTTGCTGATCATGCAAGTTATAAAATACTATTTACACTCAAAATATGTTTAAATTGAATATGTTCTGTTATCTACTTATCTTACTCAAAACCGAGGTTTTTTCTACATGAACAAAATCTACAATTTTCAAAGATACCATATATCCCCGATAAAAGAAAGAATCTTGTATAGTTTGATGTAATACCAACTAGATTTTGACCTACACATCCGTGCGGATAAAAGAAAAAATCTTGTATACTTTGATGTAATAACCTTTGATTTTATAAATATAAAATTTTATATTATGTTTCATATTGAATCATTATTATATAATATATTGCTGTCCTTTTAAAAATAAATAAATAGATAATATACAATTCTAAATATTAAAAATTAACATATGTTAAAAATCTTATTTTCTAATATAGTTAAAAGGTAAATGATATTTCAGTCACTTAAACGGTGGATGATATTTTATTTCTTTATTTAAATTATTTTTTCTCAAAATTTACCAATTTAATATAATTTTTATATGTAATTCATTTATTACTACTTTTAATATAATACAGACTATACTTATAAATTGCATAAAATTAGCATATAATTTATTATATTTTGTTTATAATAAAATATTAATTAAGATTAATTTATAACAATATTATACTTCTAATTACGAAAGTAATCAGTGTATTAATTAAAAAATATTTGATTTTTTTGTTAAATATTTTGTCTCAACAGATTTGTGATTACTAAAACTAAAATTTAAAAAAGATTCAAAATAGATTTATTATTGATATCCTTATAATTATTTAGAAATGTTATATATTAAATAAATTTATGTAAATAATCAAAAATAGTAATTTTCTTTTAATAGAGAATATATGTTATATTCAATAATATTTACCCAATATTTACTACCTAAACAGAGAATTGTGTGCGATTCTTTCCAATTATTTTATATTCTTCATCAATAAAATCTGTAGTTTTGGAAGTTGTTTAAAATTAACAAAAAGAACAAAATTGAATACTGATATTAATTCAAATCATTTTACTATGTACATAATCTATTAGCACGGAGAATCTGTTGGCAATATTAACATTTGAAGATGTGCATATTTCAGCCTATATAAATCTCTCATAAGTTCTTAAACATTTGGAGCAAGAAAAATGGTTGCATACGACAAAAAAAACTTTTCACTGGCTCCTATAGTGGTTTTAATTTTTCTTGTTGTTTCATCATATGCAAGATTTAATATGATGGTTACAAAAGATGATATCAAACGCATCTGCACGAAAAAGGATATCAATTCTGTACTTTGTTTTGAGATTTTAAAACTAACCCCTGAAACAGCACCATTGGATTTTTCTTGCCTCGCTAAATATTTGCTCGATTATCAGTATAGAAATATTTCTGATGCATTGGAGCAATTTAAGCTGGCAGAAAGAAACACGACAAATCTGCAGGCAATTAAACTATGCGAAGAGTTATATGGAAATGTTCTTTATGATAAAAATAAAACCCTCAGTGCCTTGGCAGACAAGGACTACGACATGTTCAACATGTACACCGGTGCTACAGGAACAGAGATGCATACTTGTAGTGATGAACTTTCAAAGGTGAAGCCGATTCAACAAGTCTTGATCACGAGGAGTCTGGCCATCGAAGATATTTCTGACATTATCTTGGTAATTCTGGAATGCTTCATAAGAGAACCAAAATTAAAATGTAGGCCAGATTTATTTTAATAATATTTATTCGTTCTATTGTATTTTCGAAGTTTAATTTAATAAAAGAAAAATGTTTCCAAGAAACCAGTTTATTATATGAATATTTTTTATTTGAATATACATTCTATTAGAGTTTGATCAGCTTGTACGAATTTCTTAGACATAGATTACTAAAATTTAATTTATATACAAAAATAAAATTTACTGTTCTAAATTCGTGTTTTGTTTTTTCATATATATATATATGGATAATTGTACAAAACAGGTTTACTATGATAAGGTATGACAACCTATTAATATTTATCATGAACAATTCAGACTAATACTGCAAAACGTATGAATTGCCGGACATGTGGATATATACTAACGATTTTGGAATATATATTATTGCATCAAGAATAAGTTGAAAGTCAAGTTAAATATGTGGAACTGCAATGGTGTGTTCTTCGATGTCAACGAAGATGATGAAGAAAGTTTTGAACCGGTTAATTTAACATAAAAAAGTGATGAAGAAAACTATGAACACTTTTATACTCTGTAAGTATTAATCGGTTGTCATAGCCCTCACAATCGATTTGAGAAAAATAGGTAAATTAATTAAGCATAGTTAACAAAAAAAAAATGAATCGTAGGAAACCAAGAAAAAGAAAGAGGGAAACCATTTTTGTAAAGCACCATAATCTGAATAAGCCTTCAGCTTCTTACCGAGAATCCAGAAAACAAATACTATAGATTCTATTCTTAGTTAACACTAATGTAATAGACATAAAAAAGATAAACGTCAAAAAGCAAGAGAGAATAACAAATAGGTATATTAATTAAGCATATTGTTAACAAAAAAATGAATCGTATGAAACCAAAAACAAAAAAAGAAGAGGGAAACCATTTTTGTAAAGAATCATAATCCGAACAAGCCTTCAGCTTTTTAGAGAGAATCCAGAAACCAAATCATAAATATATAAGTTTGTAGAAACAAAATATGGAGGTTGGAATCTTCTAGAAGGTTTTATGAAGTGTTGCTGTGTGGGCTTAGAGATCCTGTTCAAGGAGGTAATCACCCAACCTCTCGACGACCATGTTGCACTGTCCTGGTGTCACGGGCTCTTCATAGATCCCAAACACACATGATTGACCTGTTTTCTTTATGGTTATGCCTCCAGCTCCCTGTCGAATCAAACCAACAACATATATAATGTTCTTTGATCATGCATGCACATATATCATATATGTATGGATAATTGATGGGTTAGATTACCTTCTTGCCACGGATTACAGCGCCAGGCTCGCCTTGGATGACCATGTACTTGGCTCCAGCTAGAAATAACCCTGTGGGGGCTAAGTGACCCGGTTCATCGAAATCTTTCATTATAGCAGTGAACTCTTGTGCCTTGAACTATATAATAAATGATATAGAGAGTAAGGATAATTTAAAAAGTGTAGACAGTGAAACATGCTTGGTTTGGACCGTTTGGTAACAAAACATGCCTATGGTCAAATGAACTTCTCGTGGAATTAAATCCTTTGGCAATAAAAAAAAATCTCCTTAATACCAAAACTTCATTAGGTGCAATTAGATCCATAACGTAGAAGTATCTCCTCAGATCGATCAGCAAAAAGACTTTAAAAGAAAGCCTATATATACACAAGAAATGTGCTTATACAAACAAGATAAGAGACTGATCGAATGTAACAAGAACATGGATGATCTAAAACTATTAATAAAACAAAGATCGAATGTTAATCTCCAGACAAAATGACATTACTAAGATCTCGATATTACCTGAGGGAAGTTGGCGCTCTGAGCCCAAACGCTACCGTCATGACCAACGATTGCAGCGGCAGCTAGGTGATGACCCTGGCCGTCTCCAACATCACACATCAAATGCTCATCAACGTAAGTTTGCCACGACATCTTCTTCTTGTTGTTTTTCTTCTTCTTATTTCCGTAGGCGTTATCTTAATGTTATGTGTAGCGTGGGGACTTTGTCCTTCAGATAAATAGGGGAGAGATAAAGAAACTCGGCAACAGTGATATTCTTAACCGTTTAATTAAATAGACGCATTCTCAGCCGTACCTCTCAATTTTTCAAAACTATAATTTCAATTAGCTTATGTCTCGCCTTTGTTATCTCTACCTCCATCATTATTTCCCTTATTGCCATGTCAACTATCTTTGTTTTCTCGATTATTTATAACGGTTACCAACTTAATTACCACGAAATAAAATCACTAGTAATTAATAATAAGATTGGTTTCTTATTTGTTAAACAAAGCAAATCATAACATGTTCATATAAATCCTGCTCTTAATATTTTTATTATTTTTTAGGTGAAAATATTGTTTGCCGACTAGTTGAGATAGTTTAAAAGGGCACTAAGCATTCTGAACACAACATTGTTTTTGAAACCAACTCAAAAGATTTCTTTCCCCTACAAAGTCATATACTCAAAAACTGTACTGCTTAAAAAAAAACACAAAGCTACTTGCTACTTGTCAGTGGCATTCTTTTCAAAAGATATGGGATGATGATGATGATACTGATTGAAGAACAAAGGAACCCGAGAGTTCAGTCGGTGAGACGATATGATCGACCTCTGAAGGCTGTGTTGGAGCTCTCTGGTGGGGCACGAGCACTTGAGTAAGCTCCTCCTCCAGTTCCTGATCCTACTGCTCCTACACCACCTGCTTGACGAACAGCTGCTACTGGAGCTCCAATTCGAAATCTTGCTACCAGTTTATTACTATTAACAATGTCAAGGGATCACAGCAAAACCAAAGACAGAAAGAGACAGAGGAAATCATTATGAAGTAATCACAGGAAATTTTAGTCAAGGATACACCCATTTAGGGGTTTTCAGGTAGTTCTTTCCGGTGGCAAGAGGGTGAAGGACTGTTAAGAAGTAGTATAGATGTCCAGCTATGATGCCAAGAAGGTCTGGCATGATCTTAGAACCGAAGATAACATCGAGTGCTAGCATTGCCCAAGGGAGGTAGAAAGCCTGTGGAGTCGGAGTAATTCAAAAACCATTAACATTAATTTGGGTCCTTGAATATGAATACGAAAGAAACACTTTCAATACCTTAAGATTGACAAGACCGTATAGGCTGATGTTGGCATTTGGAAACTCTCGGCTCCAGAGATATAGAAGCATGAACACAAGTGAAACTCCAAGGAATGGTGTCCAGAAAAACGGTATGACTGATAAAACCTGACATTTAAGCACAGATTCAGAAGAATATGAGTATCATCTCCCAAAAGCTTGTATCACTTTACAACAACTAACCCTGAGTAAAATATCAAAAAGGTTCTTATATCTCAGCTTCAGGATATCTTAGATTTTATTAACCGACTGATATCTACTTTGTGGCATACCATAAGCAACACTGGAGTGTGTATCAAAGAACAAATAATGGTGATCGATAAGCAAATAATTGTAAGAAGATTTTTACATACCAACAGAGTCAAGGATCCAAATATCATCATCCACAAAAAGTCTGCAGTACGTCTCTCAAATGGGCCTTTCTCGAGTAGAACTCCATATCTTGCTCTGCGCAATCAATGCAGAGAAGATGTTATGATAAAAGCAAAGCTTTCGTTCTGCATCTATTAAAATATTTTGAAACTAAATACTCACATCATCAAAAGACGTATCCCAAAGTTGATAGAGAAGCCACCAAGAAAAAACAAGTTTGTTATCAGCCTCCACACCTGCAAATATGAAAACAGAGAGACGAATTAGACTGATAAAAGAACTTTTGTGAAAATAAGGAAAAAATCATAGAAGAAAACATCTTTTAACCTGGAACTGCTTAAAGACGAGCTCAGGAATCAAAGCAATGTGAATAGGAGCAACCAAGCCAAGCTGGGCGAGTGTAGTAGTCAGGAGGCACAAAGTACCATAAGCCTTGGTTATTGGTGGAAGTGAGTTGTAGTATCTGCAATCAACAACACCAAATAACAGATACTATGAGAAACTTGTAATAAGTTGTAAGCTCGAGGCATACACATACCATCCAACCATGATAAACTTGTAACTAGGACGTGCCATCAAGATCAGCAAAACACATATCATTGTTCTCAGTCTAATATATTTGAAGGCAGTAGTGGTCTAAGAAAAAATCTGTTAAACGCCATCTAACGCACTAAGATTTGTCACTAAAGCAATACCTCAGAAAGTTTTGTTCTTTTCACTCCTGAAACTACTTCATCAACATGTAGGGATACTTTGAGAACAAACAATTGTGTGTTCCAAGAACAATTGTTTTAATCAAATCACATTAGAGCAAAGAGAAAGATTGAGTCTTTAGCTTCAAGAGAGACGATAATAATCATTTTTATATTCAAGAACTAATCCATGGCGCGTAGATGATGGCGCGTAGATGATGTTGCTTTCACCTCGAATTAAAGCACTTGAAAACCAAAATCAATCTAAACGAAATCAAAAGGTAGACAATCATGAAATTTCATAACCTAAAAGGATCCGAAACTATAACTCTCTACATCGAAAACGAATCAAGAGGGATAGAGAGAAACAGAGGACTCACTCGCCAGGAGAAGACATGTTCGTCGCTTTCGAAGATCCGATAGATTCAGAAGCAGCAGAGGAGAACAGAGTTTATTGAGAGATAGAAAGAGAGCACCGAACAAACTCTCTCCCCCTAGAACGTTCTTTTCCAGCTTCTCTACAAAATTTGTTCGGCAACTGCGTAATGTATCCAATGATATCTTGCCACGTGCTTTTTATGATACAGATCAATGATGTGGCATTTTTTAAGTGGCTATGTTGGCTATACGATGAAAGTGATTTAACAACGATCAAGGACGTTTCTATTATTTATCAATCGTTTCCTAATTGTTATCGATAATCACTTAACCGACTATCACGGTATTTATTACCTTTCTCGTTGGTAAAATAACTTGTTCATTAACTAACTGATTTTCCACTAGTTTGTACTATAATTTAGAGTTTATAAGTTTGACAACAAAAAGTTACAAAAAAACATAGTTTTTTCTCTTAAATATTGTATCAGTTAGTTTAGTTCCCCAAAACATAGTTTTTTTTTTCTCAAAAAACATACTGTTGTCTTTGTTCTATTATGTCATATTAATTTCTAAGCTTTCTATTGTTACAAGCTTGGACTTGATAACCTAGGTTTTTAGGGGTTTTTAATTGTTTTTGCGGTTCCTTAGAATCAAATGGATGTCTCAATAAACTGTGGTTTCACATTTAGTTTGTAACCAAACTTTCATTACTAGTAATGATACATCAATGGTTTAATGCTTCTTCTACATTAGGAGGTCCAGGTTTCAATCTCCGGCGAAAACGATTTATAAACAATTATGTAAACTAAAGAGGAAAGACTTATAAGGGATCGTCAACATGGTCAAGTAAACTCGGCCAGATGTGAATCTTCATAAAACAGCTCAAGTGATGCAATTAGGTGTAGATCATCAAAAGGCATGTAGTATTGTTGAACCGTTTATATAATCATTAATACATAAATTAGCGTTGAAAAAAAAGTAATGATGTTTACAATTTAGCGAAAAAAAATTTAGTTCCAAGTAATTTCATTTTTGGTTAATGATAGTTACTACATTTTGCGTAATTTAGAGGCTTTTTGTCCATCAAGTGTTATTCCTTTTAGATGCTGAATTGGGCCGAGAAGGCTTTCCCTTCCATCCATTATTCCGCATTCAACTCAAAGCCATTGTGTTCAAAAAAAAAAAACTCAAAGCCATAAGCTCAATTGTTTTAAGCAATTTCTATATATTTTGTTTACAAAATGTTTTTCCTGTGTATTCCTGTTTTTTTTCATTTATATAAATCATACCAATAACTTCTAGGTTTATATACCAAAAACAATAATAATGTAAGAATAGGAACCCTAACAAATGAACAAGAAACAAAGGAACGACAATGCACAGGGAATCTAATCTCAAGAAGATCAAACTTGGAGAAACATTAGCATTATGTCGTGAGCATGATCTTCTTGAATATGGTCGGAATCAAAGATCTGAGATTTATTATTTTATTTCAATAGTGTTCTCAATATTTAAGGTAATTAAGAGAGAATCGAGGTTATTATTAGCTTGGATTAGGTAGGGAGGGTCCATATGCATGTGACGGGTCCCAACCAGATTATCTTGACCCGATTCGGTATCTCTTCTTGTCTGCTGACTCGTGCTTACGTCCTTCCAATTTGTGTTAATGTATTTTGTTCGCGTGTAAGTGGAAGATGAATAGGAAAATTACTGTATTTTTATAATAAAAGTTGATAAGAATCTCAATATGTGAGGATGATATATTCAACACATTTTGCTTTGGTTGGTGTACATTGTGATGGCGGTAAAAAAGTCTATCACTATCTTTTTTCCTTTATGTTACATTTTATGTCCATCTAATTGATGAAATGCTCTTAGATATGCGTCCAACTGGATAATTTATTGGTAAAACTATAGGTTAAATATACAAATCGTATGTATTCATACAAACTAAACAAACACATGTTTAACGATATTAAAATAAGATTGGCAGAGGCTTTTTCTGAGCTATAAAATTGATATGCATTTGTCTGGGATCACATTGTGTAGATATGCCACTTGGTTTTCTTTTGGATTATATCTGAAAATAAGCTTGATTGAAGAGTACTGTCAAGTGCTTAGGTAATTAAATATATTTGATGAAGTGTAACATGGTAGATCATGTGAGTTGTTAGATACTATACGTTATAAGATTTAATCTTCATGATCATGTATATACTTATAAAGTATCAGTCCTTGTAAATTTGTAATGTTTCATATTCTCTAACTTTTCTTGGTCGTTGGTGGCTATTTAAGTAGCTTTCATGCATCATCACGTAAATAAAACTTGATGATTAAATACAACCAAAAAAATATAGAGGCCATACTATAATTTCTATTTTGTTTATTTGGTTCATAACTTCTCTAATTTGTAACAGAAACTAACTTTTAAAGGTGCTTCTAAAATTTGAATTATTTTTTCTTTATTATCTGGGATTTGTTGTCAAGTGGTGATGGAAAAAATATGGCACGTCAACATATTTTAAATTTAATTCTCATATGCATGAAATTAAATTAAATTGTTCATGAACTTACCGTTCATTTGCATATTCCGAAAAAGGGTTTATATGTGGATTACATCTTTCATTGAAGATAAGTATAACCCTTGTATTGGCTAGAATATCCTCAGATTTTAAGAAACTAAAATATTTTAATAATATTGCTGAGAAAAGGAATAGCGTAAATGTTAAAATAAGCCTGTAAAAGAAAAGGGGTATTGGTCCTTTTGTGTTGTTAGACCGATGGAGACATTACGATGGAACATACCAATGGCAGTAAAGGAACATGCAATTCCATCACATTTTGATAAGTTGGATCCCGTAAAAAGGGGAGCAAAGAAAACGACATTTTTGCAACCAAAGGAAAAAATGTCAAAGTTAATAAGTGATAGAAAGATGCATATAAGTCCATCTCTATCTCATTTCTAAATTTTCTTATAAAAAAAACTATACTATAAAGATACATTTACTCCGATATATGCATCTATAGTAAGTTTCTCTATTCTTTATTTTAGTAGAAAATATAGAAAAAATGATATTTTTATTTCTAAATATAGAGTCTAAGTAGCATTCATATATATATTTTCAACTATAAATAAATAATATATTATTGAAACGTACATTGTAGAAAAATCATCTCTATAATAGAATTTTCTATTTTAGAAGAAATATAGAGTTGTGCATTGGAAATACTCTAAACACGAACAAAATAATATCAATTTATGACCAAGAGAAAAATACTAAAAAGGAGGAAAAAAAAAAGACAGGGCTTGTTAAATTGCAAATAAAAGTAATGGTGGACCTATCTATGGTTCAGTAATTCGCATGTTTATTGTCGGAAAATAGTTGTTTTCCTGTTTTCGTAATAAACCATGACAATTTGAATAGGGCCCAGGGCCGGTCCTGGGCCAAGCCGGAGGAAACATTCGCCTTGGACCCCCAAATTTTTTGAAAAAAATTACATATACATAGGCCCCAAAAAAAAAATTTTAGGCCTCCAAATATGTAAAAAAAAAATTTTTAGGTGAAACCGTTTAAAAATCGCCTTAGGCCCCTTATTTCTCAGGGCCTTGTGTCGATTTTTTCCAACTAGTATTAAGTATTAACTATATATTCTCAGTGTATTAGGGAAATTGCGTGTATGAAGCTAAGCTCACAGTTGGAATACTGTTTTCAGTTTTTAAGTTGAAAAGAGTGGTAAGGTAAGTTCATGACATCCCGGCCAAAACGATGAAACATATAAAATTATAGTTCAAAAGTGGTAGCATGTAATTTCAGTATTTATATGGTATATATATTCATGTCAAAAAATATGTTTCTACAATTCGTGATTTAAAGATTCAATAGTGATGCTTATTGGTTAGATGAAAGTTAGTAAGTCAATTTAACTTTGGTTGTCTTAGCAATGCCATAGTTCGGAGTCTAGTTTATATGTTCAATTATTTTTTGGGTTAGGTAAGAATCTTGGGATGCAAATGACCGAACATGGTTTTCCAAAACCATATTCGCATCCGAGCAAAATCCATATCGAAGTGGGGCCTGATGTAAGTTGGATCATGAGGGTCTAGTTCCTAGTAGTATAGCTAGGCTAGCGCATAGATTCAAAGTCTCGTTTTCATTTGTGGGAATAGTGTTGTTACTGACATAAATGCTATGAATTTTCTTCAACAATAGAGAGTGCATGATATAGCAACTTGAGAAATGTTTTGTTTATATTAATAAAGATATTGCCAAATGCGAAATAGACGAGAATCTGGATATGTCCTTGCTGACATTAAGAGAGCCATATCTTTGCTCGTGATCGATATGTTTTTATTTTTCTGTTTGACACATGACATATTCAAGTTAAAACCGAAGGTAATTAAAATAAGTATTCGTTTTGGACGGCAAAAGAAATAATTTCCAGTGGAGGCAACATGGGAAGTAACTAGTGAGTCGTGAGTCTCGCGACCATTCCTATAAACCATTTAGGGTCGGTAACTTTCGTAACAATCCACTTAAAATAGCCTTTTATATTATTCTTACAGACCAAAATGCCTCTTGCCTTCTTATCACGTGATACAAATTGTTGATGCATTGTTTACGACGTGATTAATGATGCAAGATTCAAAAATGTTCTTCATGTATCATGTTATACAGGGAAGTATCAAAACAAAATTTACGTCATTATACTGTTCTCAAATAGTCATATATTGTAGAAATTCATTTCGACCATGCGCAAGCATTCAATTACAGGTAATCAATTTGTTGTAATTCATCCAGAGAAGCTTCATATACAAGTTCCTTGATCCCTAATCAAAAGAAAGTGAAAAAGGTTATATTATAAAACTGAAGTCAACTAGAATTTTAAGTATTGTGAATTTGCTCCAGTGATGTATTATGTGAACAATCAATCATATGATATGAATGAGTTCTGCATGCTACATATGATTAGAATTATTGTGGTTATTATTTTTAATCGTTTTAACAGTTATACATATTGGCATTTAACGATCTGAATAATATCATATTTTCTATAAACGGAGCTGACGAGTTGCTTTCGACCTGAAATAGATGTGCATCATCAGTTGACAGGAAAAGATGTATCATAGCAACTTTCCAGTTATTAAAAAAAAATCTTCACCTTTATACATATACCGCTAAATCCTTTATATATTTTCATTTATATTTTGTCAAAATATAGATAGATATATTTCATTAAAACGACCGTAAGAAATGATATAATGATATAATTTTACATATAGTATGTCTGCAACAGAAGTCAAAATTAATAGATGATAAGTTACGTATAGTCGTAGGCTTGTAGCAACATGACTACTTTCTATAGTAAACGAATACGACGATCTCACAACAGTTTAATAATTGCGTGACTAAAGTCTAAAATCAAGACTGAAAATACACTCAAATCACATTACTAGTTCTTCAAAAACAAAGATGCAAATGCGTATAAACTTGAAAACGATGATGAGAGTACACTCGATGCAAATGTGTCTTCATGTTTCATTTTCTTATTTCTATTATGTATCAAATTCAATCCATTTTTTAATTTGTTTTGCTTAGACAGTAAGCCATCACTTTCCAAGGTCGGTCTCAATAGTGTAATCTTCATGCAGGACGTGGGCTCCTTTGCGTCTATATGTCTGATGTATATATATATTTATATATCTTGTTTTAATTGGTTGTATTGGTATCTAGCTTCATGAAATTAATTTAAGTTTGGTAGAAATTTCAAATATTCTCCATGTGGTTTCCGAGTATGGACATTCAATATTACATAGTAACGAGATAATTGATCTCGAATAAATAAATTTTATTTTTATTATGTCGTCGGACTTTTTTTGTCAACATGTCGTCGGACTTGAACAAATAAAAACAAGAAATTATTTTAGCAAAAAATAAAAGTCACAATAGATAAATGTCAGTCAAACGCCACCAACTAAACTAAAGCGCCGTCAACAAACAGAAGGATCTAACGCGCCGAACAAATCGGGCGGAAGACGACAAAATTAGCCAGCGAGTGCCACGTCGCTCCTCCTTCTCTCCCGCCGACGATCCTGACGGCGTTACGGTGACGGATTAATTTTATATTTCGTTTATTTATTAGTGGCCCAATAGTTAGCCCAAATTACCGTCACGCCACCCACGAACAACTCAATACAGCTGGAAATGGGCCCATGTGAACCCCTCCATGCAAACTCGTCGCTTGCTCTGTTTCGATTCTTCTATCATTTATTTATTTTCTTTATTTCCAAATCAATATAATCATGGTTTGCGTTTATTTAATATTATGATAAACTAGTTTCTGCACAAAGGTGGATATTTCATATGGTTACCCTACATTTTTTATATTTTATGTATTTTTATACCACTTTGTTTTCCGAAGTAGGGTTTTATCATTATAATTCTTTTTATCAAAATATAATTAATTTTTTAAGTAATAAATATGATTGTCATTATCGCAATGATTAATCAAAACTTTAAGCATGCAATAAGGTCTTAGTTTTTTATATCAGTAAGGTCTTAATTTTTATTTTATTATAATAACTATAATAAATGTATGCAAGATTCATGAATCATGATACATTTGTGCTTCAACAAGAAAATAAACAAACCTTAAAGAAATTACCAAATAATGAAAATGATTAAATGTTTTATTGTACCGCCGAATTTCCCGCGATAAATAAAAAAAAATAAAAATACGACCAATGAAAATGAAATGAAATTATTGCTTATAGTTTTTTCTAATAGATAACTTATTGGTCCCACTATTCTCATGTTGCTACATAAACGAGAACCAGCAAGAAGACGACCGACGACGACGACACATTATTTTTCCACCCTTCACCACATGAAAAATCAACTATTCATACTTCTTTAAAATTTCCAAAATTATCTTCAAAAACTCGAAGCAAGAAGAGTAAGAAAAGCTCAAAAAGATTCATATGTGATGGATCCATGTCCGTTTGTACGACTCACAATAGACTCTCTAGCTCTCAGACTACCGGAGACAGCGACCAACAAGCAAGTCGGCGGCGAAGTACATCCCTCCGCCACGCCGTGTTACTGCAAACTCCGGATCAAACATTTCCCTTCTCAGAGAGCTCTCCTCCCTCTCTCCTCCTTCTCCGACGCTTCTTCTCCGCCGGATTCCTCAACTTCAGCTCCGGGCTTCCACCTAGACGCCGACGCGATCCGAAGAGTCTCCGGCAAGAAGATCTCGCTAAGAGTCTCTGTCTACGCCGGCCGTACGGGACACACTTGCGGCGTCGCCTCGGGGAAGCTACTGGGAAGAGTTGAAGTAGCTGTGGATCTCGCGGCGGCGCTTTCGAGAACCGTCGCGTTCCATAACGGCTGGAAGAAGCTAGGTGGGGAGGGAGATAAACCGTCTGCTCGGTTACATTTATTGGTCCGTGCTGAACCGGATCCTCGGTTTGTGTTTCAATTTGGAGGTGAACCGGAATGTAGTCCCGTGGTTTATCAGATTCAAGGGAATATTAAACAGCCTGTCTTCAGCTGCAAATTTAGTTCCGACCGTAACGGAAGATCTCGGTAATAACCAACTCATGTGTTCACTTCTGTAATTAAAATAATGCTTGAATATATCAAACTAATCACTTCATGTCTTTTTTTTTTTAAGGTCTTTACCTTCGGGATTCACGTACAGTAGCAGAGGATGGATCACGAGAACATTATCAGGTGACCAATGGGAGAAGAAACAAGCGAGAGAGAGAAAAGGTTGGATGATAACGATCCATGATTTGTCTGGATCTCCTGTAGCAGCTGCTTCCATGATCACTCCTTTCGTGGCCTCTCCAGGATCAGACCGTGTCTCTAGATCCAATCCAGGCGCGTGGCTTATCTTACGACCACATGGGACTTGTGTCAGCAGCTGGAAACCGTGGGGACGGCTCGAGGCATGGCGTGAGAGAGGAGCCGTTGATGGATTGGGTTACAAGTTCGAGCTTGTGACGGATAACAGTACTAGCACCGGCGTTCCTATTGCTGAAGGTAATAATATTAATCTTTAATACCATGTACTAATGTTAGTCACATTGGGTCAGGTTAAGACCCATACCTGGCCCGTAAATACATATCATTTTCTTTAACAAAGGAAGAAACTAAAATTAACTTGGGAAATATCCAAATACTTATTACTAAGAATATCTAAAGTTGACCAAGTGTTAATAGTTCAACCAAAAATATCATCGACAAAGTCTAAAGGTTGCATAATAGAGCAATGCTTATGACAAAACTAATATAAGATGTTGTAGTTTTAGATATAAAATTATTACCGGTTTTAGTCCAAAATCTCTTCGTATTCAAAAGAAAAATATTCAAAGTTATCTTGAAAGTATATACCTAAGGTCTAAATACACATGTTTAATAACTATGTATGCATAATACTGAATATTGTTCTTAGTCCCAGTTACTAAAAATAGTCCATATTATATACTAGTAATCCTTTGAATAGTAGTTTTAAAATCCAAATTTACCCGTAACTGGCACTACATGATTTGGTAACACACATATCACGGTATTGTGGCTCTTAATATATCTAATAATGGATATTTTAACCGGACAGGAACAATGAGCACCAAGCAAGGAGGGAAGTTCATCATTGACAGGAGAGTGAGTGGACAGGGAGAGTCGCCGGCAAGATCATCGCCGGTGAAAGGGTTTGTAATGGGATCGAACGTTGAAGGAGAAGGGAAAGTTAGCAAGCCGGTGGTGCACGTGGGAGCACAACACGTGACTTGCATGGCGGACGCAGCTCTATTCGTTGCTCTCTCCGCCGCGGTTGACCTAAGCGTCGACGCATGTCAGCTCTTCTCTCGTAAGCTCCGCAAGGAACTATGTCACGACGACCAAAGTTCCCTCTCATGAAAAAACAGAAGGCTTAAATGACACATACACTTTGACTTAACAAAGGCCGATCCACGATTACTCTGATGCTTAATTTCGGTTTTTATTGATTTTCTTGATCAATTTGATATGTGAAAAATCAACATTGAAAGAAAATGGTATAGACAACGATCTTTGTGTTGTCTGTGTCACATTTATTTATTTTATTTATTATTTTTTGTGTGTTTCAGTTGTGTTGATTATTCATTTATTTCATTCTTTGATTATTTTTATTTTAAAAATAGTTTGGTCAAATATTATTCTTTTTTTTTTGTATAACACTTTTTAACATCATAACTCATTAACCTGAAACAAAGTAGTCCTCATAACGGATAGAAACATAAATACAAGAATATAAAAAACTAGAAAGGATGGTCAGATCTATTAGTTTTCACTTTTCACAAGGTTAATTCTTACAAAAGTTTTATTATCCAGGGACATTGCTAACTCGAGGTTGGATTAAAATCGATGATGTACAAAATTTATGTAAATTGGGTTAGCATTGGGTTAGCATCAAGAATGGTTTAGTGTGATAATGTCGTAGAGCTCAAGGCCCAAACTTGGATAATGGCCACTTTTAAACCTTCTCTGAAATGTGAGGCTATCAAGGCCTAAGACTTTCGGTCATACTAATGTATAAGCTTAGCAAAATGCAAACGAAACTGCGAATACTGTTGTTTTTCCCTATACATATGTCATTACTCTTGTAGCTCTGAATACAAGGTGGTTGGCATTCTTGAAAACTGCATGGCTTACAGCTTCAGAGTTACACTACATATTCTTATATGGGCTCCATCTGAACTCGGCAAAGGCAAAACACTAATACCAATATCAATTTATGAAGTAAATCTAAATTTACTCTATTCTTTTGTGTTAGGAACATAGAGCTAAATACCAATATCTTTTTTTTAATACCAATATCTATTTATGGAGTGAATCTATATTATTTCATTACGGAGCATTTGTTACTGAAACTTACTTTTGGAGTAAAAATTTGAATGAGGTTAAAGATGCTCTTATGGATGCATCTTGTCCACGGATTGGAATTTTTTTATTTATATTCTGATCTGAATTTTTCAAACATCCAATTTGTTGATAGCGGAAAGGAGTTGAATCTACACCAAATGCGTAAGTCGTAATCCGGATAATATATTCAACCTTTAGTGACTTTTTAATAACACGGTTCTTAAAGAGATTGATAATATTAAAAAATTAGACAGCTGCAAAACGAGGAGTTTGTAAATTACGACTAACAATACATTAACAACGTTCACATGTGCTTTTGATACGACGGCCACAACAAAAACATTTACATGGTTTAGTATACGACAACATTGATTTTACTATAAATACGCACCTAATCATCTTCTTCTCCCATCTTGGCACAATACAAAAAAAAAACATCTCCAATGGCTTGTTCTCATAACAACACGATTTGGTTCTTTTTTCTTGCAATTTTCACCGTCTTAATCAGTCCGGTCATCTCTTCTCGCGTCATGAAGCTTCCCGTCACCGTCGAGTCTCCCTCTACCATTAATTCCTACTGTGAGAGCTGGAGACTGGCCGTTGAGACCAACAATGCCATAACATGGAAGGTGGTTCCATCCGAATGCGTTAGCTATCTTGAAACCTATTACAACAAAGGTCAGTTCGACAATGACTACAATGTAGTCGCTCGTTACGCCCTCGACTTCGCTAAAACGGTCAAGATCGGCGGAGACGGTAAGGACGCATGGGTCTTCGACGTCGATGAGACTCTTCTCTCGAACCTCGACTACTACAAGGCTCATACTTACGGGTAAATACTCTCAGTATTACAGTTAATATACATAGACGTAGTCACGTAGGCCGCCAAATTGTCGGAAAAAAAAAACTATTTTAACTTTAAAAACTTGGGGCCTAGGGCCAAGTTGTAAATAACAACGGTTGTGATGATTGTTTGACGAACTTTATTAACCGATAGATTTGTGTAGTCAGATCTGATTCTAGGGTTTAAGATTTATGTGATATTTTAATCGCTTTGTTTTTTTTTCCCTACCACACGGATTGATTTGTTTCTGATGAATTTAGGGCTGAGCCGTTCAACTCGAAAGAGTTCAATGAGTGGGTGGTACAAGGTACAACCCCAGGTTACGTTGCGAGTTTGAAACTGTACCAAGGTCTCAAGAAACTTGGTTTCACTATCATTCTGTTAACGGGCCGAGACGAAGCCCAGAGGAGTGTTACCGAGAAAAATCTCGAAGACGCGGGTTATTCCGATTGGGATCAGCTCCTTTTGAGGTATGCTATACCTAGGGCTGGGCAATCGGGGTCCCAATCGGGTTTCGGTTCGGGTTCATTCGGGTTTCGGGTTTTCGGGTTCGTGAATTTCAGCCCCATTCGGATATTATAAAAATTCGGGTCGGATTCGGTTCGGATTTAGTCAGGTTCGGTTCGGGTTTAGTAACATGTCCAAAATCCGGTTGAACCCGAAATAATTTCGGTT